>RAIA01000123.1:0-392500 GCA_003664395.1 Leishmania lainsoni | reverse complement strand
CCCCATAGTTCTCTCACACTGGGTGTGCCGAGATTGCTGATACGTAGCGAGTGATACGACTGACGCCCACTATCGCATGGTCTAGTCAGTTTTTCGCCCGTTGTCATGGGAGAAATTCGTGGATGTGATAAGGGGCATGTACGTTGTGGTTCACTGAAGGGGTGGCGGATCCACAACAACATGTGCATAGGCGCAGATTTTCACAACAGGGTGAGGGTGCGTCGATGGGATCTAAGTACACGCTTCAACGACGGTGATCGGGTGGGGAAGCGCTATCATACCCCGACCGTTACTAGATGGTCTTCTGGCCTGTTGCATTGCATCATTGACTTCGCGTATGCAGGTGCTTTAGAACGCAGGTGTGTACTTTGCGCGGTGGAACAATTGTGTGCATTTTCTTCTCTTTTTCCTATCGGTATTGGCCATGTCAGTGGACTGGCGCGCTCCATGAAGTCGCGCCGCTTGCTCAACAGGCAAAGGATGAGACACATCTGACTGTGGAGAAGGTGTTACGGCAGCCATTGAGAACGGTGGTACCCGTCCCTGACACACACATACACAATGAGTGTTTAACGCGCCTGTTTTGGGAACCGAGAAGAGATTGCAAAGGAGAGGGAGGAAGTGCGTGTGTGTGTGCGTGTGGGGGGTGAGTGTGTGTGTGAGGGGAGGTGTAGAGAGAGAGATACGTGCTCATTAGGGCAGCACAAAAACCACCAAGCTTCCGTCGCTGGTGGTTCACCCACCCGCCGCGCTCACTCACACATCCAATTCACGCCTCGTCCGTTACACCATCACCCAAGCAGTTAGCGGGGAGGAAGCGGGGCATAGAGAGAGGGCGTACTGGTAAGACCTGCATGGGCCTTGACCTTACGACTCCCCCAGAGAAGGGGAAGGGCACACAAGCAAAGAGGAAGACCGCTCTTTCCTCCTCTCATGTTCGCGAAAAGCGTTGCTCTGATTGTTCTTCACGGCGATGAAACGTAACGGAGAAGTACACACATCGAAAAGTTCCAAAGAAAGGAGAAGGAGCGCCAATACATGCACATAACACACGCGCACATAGAGGGGCGCGTGTGTCAACGAAGGGAAGGGCGGCGCAATCATAATACAGGACGACAAGCACGCACGCACACGCACACAGAGGCATAGCGACATGCATACGAGGAGCAAAGACATGCCATGTGCCACCATGAGCTAACGAACAAAGAAGAAAGCGAAAAAGAGGAATAAAACTCGCCAATGGCAAAAAGTGAGAAGACGAAAGGGAAGGGAAGCGGGGCACTGCACAGGAGTAAACACGTCACTTCCCCCCCCCCACCGCGCTCCCCCCGCCCCTGCTGCGCTCTTTTAGAAGTTCGATCTGACATTGATACATCAGCAGTAGCAACGTACTAACACCCCAACTGGCAGACCTCCACTGGAGGAGCGAGACCGCCTCATCACAGCCAAACCTACCCATAACTCGCCAGGCACGAGCGGTGAAGCAGAAAGCACGGAAAAGAGGAGAGACACATGAGGAGAGATCGACTGAAGCGCCTCAAGAGAGAAAGGGGGATCAAAGCCGAGTGGATGGCGGACCTACGCATTACTGATTAGTGGTGGATACGCTTTTTTGCGCTACACGAGTTCCAGTGAGTCCTACCATGCTCATCTCCTATCCCTCCCACAGTTTGAGAATATTAGGGCGGTCACAGGACCCAGTCCTCCTTGGAGCTGCGTACCGTGTGGCGGATGAGCGGCGCGACCCTGATGGCGCGCTCCATGTCACTCAGACGAACCACCACCGACGGCTCCTCGGAAACATCCGTCTTTGATGCCATTGTATCTCCCAGAGTGGGGACCGACACGGCATTACTCACCGCGTTCAGGGTAAGTTCCCTCAGCATCACCTCTGGCGTGCGCGGCTCCACCTCCAGGATGGCAGAAGACACGCCTTCTAAGGAGAGCACTTGAGCGCCTTCGGCGAGTTGCGCCGTAGATGGCGCCTTTGAGCCACGCGCGCCTTTCGGCGCCGCCGCTACAGAGCCAGCAGTGGCAGGACGACTATCACTGAGAGTCATCAAGTTTGCCCTTACAGTAAGGGCGCGGAGGAAAGACACGTAGAGATCCATACCCGCACGACACTCCTGCACCAGCAGCACCTGCATGAACAAATGCGTGTCGCTGCAGAGCACATTCGCGTTGAAGGTCGTCTCCCCGCCCAGGGCTGTGCGCAGTTCGGCAATATCAGCTGCCGTCTTCAGCTCCAGGACCGGCTGCAGGCACTCACTCAGTGCTTGACGACGCAAGCGCGAGGTCTGCAGCTCCTTCGCTAAGGCTCGAATATCGCGCTTCACCTGCGCTACCACGACGGCCGCGTCTACACCGATCCGTGGCGGCATCACCCCATGCGCTATCCACAGGAACAGATGCAAAGCGTCGCTGAACCACTCCCGCTTCTCGCCGTCTCTCTCGAGGTTCATCATGAGGTGAGCTACCGAATCGTATGCTTGCAGATCCTCGTGTATCTGCATCTCTGACTGCAGTAGCTCGTAGAGCAACGAGTGGAGGTCATCGCTGCCACCCTGCGCCGGGGTGCCGTCCGAGTCGAGGACCTGCTGCACCTTATCCTCCTGGTCTAGGTACGTAGGAAGCACATCGAAGAAGAAGTGGTATACCAGCGACAGAATGGTAGAGGAGCGACAGAGCGGCGGGACAAAACGCCGCACGCGCGCCAACACAGTGGGATCTGCGTCCCATACCCACGCCCAAGCAGGGGTAGCTCCAGAGGAGGCGCCAAGCGCGGTACAGCAGCCCCGTCGATCGCGGCGCTGGCGGTGTTGAGAAGCGGGTCTCCAACGCTGTGGTAGCGACGGGAGTTGCGGTGCTGGAGCATCGAAGAGGGGTCCACCGCCTTGTCCTTGGTTGCAAGGCTGACCTTCTTCGATGTCTTCTCGGAGTTTGCAGACGCTGTATCCATTGACGCATTGCCGTCCTCCACAACTGCTGCCCTGGAAGGGGGCCGCAGTGGCTGTTCCTGCCGCTGCGTCCGCAGTAGTCCCTCCAGTGTCACGATGCGCTGAACGAGGTACTCCACCTGCAGCCCAGTCTCCTTGGGGCCTTTCACCGTCGGCAGATCAAGTGCGAATATCGAGGAGGCCGAGGTCCTCCTAGCGGCGCTGCGATCTTCGTTCGGAACGCCATCCACGCCGTCGTCGTCTCGGTCCAGCTCAGTCGTGAGGTGTCCCACGTCTGCCGCGTAGCCGGCCAATTCCGGGTACTGCTCGTAGAGTCGCTTCCACGACGGACGTGGCGTGAGGACCGTCTCGGTGCGAGAAACGTGTGCCTCACCGCCAGAAGGCATTGCAGTGGCAACAGCAAGAGCCTTGACAAGGGATTCCCGGTCTTCTTCCAATGTGCTAAGGCGACCTTGCATGACTTCCAACTGTGTTCCGCGCACGGCCGCAGTGCGACGCCATCGCCGCGTCGTGACCTGGGCCGCCTTTAGCTCGGCGGTGAGGTATTCCCTCGTAAGGTAAAAGTCCGCCGCTGGCACGTAGTCCGAGTACTTGTTCCTAAATTGCTGTAGCTCCATCTGGGCCTCACCGGCGATGCGCTTGAACTCGTCCAGTTCGCTCACCTGACCCATCACACTCGTTACCAGGCGCTCGTAGTCCTTCAGACGTCGATCACACTCCCGCACAGCGCCGATGAGAACCAGGATCTTCTCCAGGTCAATTTGGCTGTTGTGCGCCAGTTGGGAAACGCGTTCATTGGCCGCCTCTAGCTCACGGCGCAGCTCTAGCGCGTCAGTGGTGCGGCTCGTGCGGGACTTCGGCATGGTCACCTGCTGCTGCTCCCCCTCCACATGCGCACGAGACTCAAGGGTTTTCGCCATCTCGCCCAGTTCGCCCTGTAGCGTGTTCACTTGCTGATGCAGAGCAGCCGCCTTCTCTTGGTACGTCATCCTCTCCACGTGCCGCTCGGCCGCGGCGGAGTAGGCGTCGGTGAGCAACTCCGCCTGTGCCTGAATGACATTGTCGTACGCGCACTGGATGTCGTCCAAGAGAGAAGCGTACGCAGGAAAAGCAGAAGACAACGCGCGGAAGGCTTCACGGTAGGGGCTCAGCTGATTCATTGCGCTTGGAATGGCAGCGCCGCCACTGTTCAGGACGATTTCGCGCTTGATGTAGCACTGCAGCTGCGTGACCAGAGGCGGTGGAACTGCGGCAGCGGGAATGGTGGTGGTGCCACCGCCCCTGTCGCCGTGGACGCGGTTGGTGATATTCGAAGACAACATGAGAGGACGAGCGGCGATGGTGTGCTCCAAGTGATGCGAGGTAGCCATGCTGGCGTGGACGGCGTTATGCGTGCCGCTCACGCACTTTGGCGCTGACGCCGGCAAGGGCGCCATAGAAGAAAACGCTGCTGCTGTCGCCGAATCAGTGGCGGGTGCTCTCGACCTGCACAGCCGCGTGGGAAGACTACGAGACGCTACTGGTAAAACAGCCGGCACGCGTGGCGTCTTCTTTGATCCGCTCTTCTTTGCCCGCTGCTGGTGCTGAAGTGCAGCATCCAGCTGAAGCAGGCGCCGCGCAGAGGGGCCAATGCCAGAGAGGTCGTCAGGCAATGTCAAGGAGCCAGCCCACTCGGCACTGCTACCACCACCGTTGGTCGTTAGCATGGCCGGCTCGGTGCCTCGAAGAGATCCGTAGTACGAGTCGTACAGCCGCAAGGTGCTGTGAGGAAAAGGGTCCATACGGGTCGATGCGGTACTGTCTGTTGTCGCCCCTGCCGTGGAACTTCCCCTCACCCCTGGAATCGATGGAAACGTTGAGGACGACGTCAGCATGATATCGCGTGCCGCTTTGACTGCTGAAGGGAGAGAGGGTGAGGTGGTGTACTGCAGTCCGCACATCGGCACTGTGCCGCTACACACCTCACCACCCCCGCTCATGAGGTTTGCGTGGCAGTTACTCGCAGAGGCACTGCTCGAAGACCCCAACCCCAGTGTAAGGCAGACTGTCAGCGAAGCGGCTACAGAGAAAGAAGCATGGCGAGCAAAGCGTGGCAAGCAGACACTGAACTGACCTCACAACAGCGCCACCTTATTTCTACAGCGAGTCACGAGTTACGTATGCGTGCCTGTCGACGCAGTGCGCAGTGTATAAGAGTATAGTCGACTCAGGCGCCTAAGACAGACAGACAGACAGACAGACAGGCGCAAGCACGCCGGTGGCAAAGGTGGCGAATTTCGTTACGAGTGCCCTGCAACTCAACCTCAATGGCGAGAGCTACAATGCGGGAAAAAGATCGAAGCGCGGAGAGAAAGACGTGAAGTAGAGGATAGAGGACAGGGCACCGTGAACACAGAGGAAACGAGAGGAAATACCGTACCAACACAAGAGGGCGAGGAGAGGAGAAGACGCAAGAAGTGAGTGACAGAGAACGTCAGATCTAAGATGTGTGCCACTGTAATGCGCATCGGCATCTGTCATAGGCCGCACCTCCTCTCTGTTTATTTGGCCGAGCGGCGGCAGCCATAGCAGTAGCAAACCCGCACAGCGTGGAGCCACCGCTGCATGCCCAATGCCAGAGCTTACCCGATCAGCAGCAGGGTACACAAGAGGGAAGGGATTATTGGGAGGGGGTTCAGCGACTATGCTCATGATCCGCCTACACTGTCTTCCCTTGAAGGGTAGAGGTGGGGGGTGAGAGGGAGCTGCACTTGCCTTATTCCCTTGAATTTGCTGTATGGGTTTGTTGGTAAGGAAGGTGCAGTGCGTTCAGTACAGGCGGCACTTATGTACGGAGGCATACAGGGGTGGCATATAAACACTGCAGGAGTGAGCGACGGTGGAAACGCCTACGAAGGGAGGGAGGGAGGGGGAGGGGGGGGGGGTAAAATGGATGTCTGCAAGTCGGTGAAGCGCACCCTTTTTTGTGGTGTCCGTGGAGGTTGCGCTGTTGTTTGCACTGCCTGCTCTCTCCCTCTCCCTCTCTCTCTCTCGCCTCTACCACCATCTCCCCACGATACACACACACACACACACACACACAAAGCCACTAAGTCCTCATCCCCTCTCGCTCTTCAGCAGTCTCTATTTCTTCTCTCTCTGTCTTCGAAGAAGATCAGTAGGGTGTGAATACGTACGTGCATGTGTGTCACTGTTAAACTGTGTGTGCGGTGTGTAAGTTCTCCTCTCTCCCTCCCACTCCTAAAGAACAAGAAGCCAAGACGCAGGCACACTGCACAGGAACCTACATGATACAACCACAGAGAAACAATCAAAGCAAAGCGCCAGAAAAGGACGCAACCACCACAACGGACTTCCGTAAGTGGAGGGAAAAAAAAAGCAGTCATCGTCGGGGACCCTCGCTGTGTCCAACCGCAGCACGAGGTGGAGGTCCAACGAAGCAAAGAAAACGAAGCATCGACCAACGAGTACAACGAGGGGTATCACAGCTGTCAGAAAAGAGATCGTAGCAAGTGAAAAGTGGGAGAAGCAAACTGTGGAGGACGCCATACAACAGGAGACCTCCCCCCCCCCATGGCAAGAACAACGGAAAAACAAAATGAAGGAGACACAATCGATTCCCACAGTTTCCTGAAGTGACCTTGTTTGCTTGAGGAACAGCAGCAGCAGCACCGCACCCACGATTCATTGTATCGATGCAACACGACTCGCAACCAGCAGAATACAGGGTAAACACACACACACAAAAAAGAAGAAAGACCACATGTGGACGAAAGAGAGGAGTAAACATATCCGCGTGTACATGCACGAGGAGAGGAATACCCCCTGCCACAAACGAAAAAAGAAACAGAAGGAATAAAGCGGATGGCTAGCAAGCAAAGAAACTCCACTCAAAACAGCTCATTAAGGTCCCCAGCCACGATAAGTAATTCAATGGAGATGATCATCACCGACAGTGGTTAACAGGCGGCGAGTAGGGTGTAAAAGGAGTAGGAGAGAAGCCGGAAAGGAAACGGGTGGTACGATCGATACGAGATGGTGGGAGATGTATGAAGGGGATGAAAAGTCTGGTGAGAGAGCACCGCGATTCAAAACCCAAAGTGAAGGACAGGAGGCCAGAGGGTGATATTAATCAGTCATCAGAAACCACCGTATGCTACCAAACAGTACCCGCATACCATTCACTCGCCTCCTCCCTCCCGATGTGCCTCCTCGCTGCGTCTCCGTGAAAGAATGTGTCCAGACTAACGTGCAAAACATAGCCAAAGTGCGGGAAGAGAAATAGCACTCGATGCACAACGGCTAGCACCGCTCCTGTTTCCAATGTGTGCATGTACACACTATACCCAATGCGTAAGGAAGAAGTCAGAGGGGGAGAGGGAGAGCAGAAACGTCCAGGGAGAAAAATCGAACAAAAGCACAAACTTGACGTTTGGGAAGAACACACACACACACACACGTGAAATACGCCACAAAGGGAGAGAAGCGCACCCCTTCCGACATGAGGCGTGAAATAAAGGCCGTTTCACGCCCTTTTTGTGGCTTATAACAACGCCTGACCAGCTCGACAGCGATGTGTAAAGGCATGCAAGCCCTTGCGCCCAGCCACGGCGAGTGGCAGAGATTTCCCTCGTTCGCCTTAAAAACGACCTACGGACATCATCATGAAGTCCCATGATGGGCGGAGAAACAACTCACAAGCGACTGTCAATGTCGTCTTTTTCATCCTGTACATCAAAGAGAGTGAGAGGGGGGGGAGACCACCTCCCTCCATAAAAAAAAAAGAGAACGAGGAGGCTTCACCAAAAAACACAGCGGCTCGGGATCCCTTCTCGTCTTGTCTTTTGCACACTCTCATGCCCTAGCCGGCCCAGCGACCGCCTGTGTGTCTGAGCACAGGCTGGGGTGTGCAGGCACATGGGCACTGAGAGACACCGAATAGGCCTCCTCTTCGTTTCTCCTTTCCGTACTGCGCCCGAGTCCCCTGAAGAAGGGGGCATCTCAGTGCATGGCATCCAGGATCCAGCACCCTCATTTACTGTGGGGAAGCCAAGCAGTCTCCCTCACCCTATCCCTGCCACTGCAAAACCATCTTTGGCGGCGACAAGATCAAGTGTCTACGACGCAGGGCAGTGAGAGCGATGCATCGAAACGACGGGGGACACTGCAGACGCTTGTGCCATCCATGTGGTGGGCAGAACGTCGACGTGGCTCGAGCGTGTCTCACCCGATGGCGAGCGGCATAGTGAGAGCGGCTGTAAAGCGACCTGTAAGGCAGGGATGGGAGAAGTGTGGAGCACCGACTGTTCGCACAGGACTGCCTTGGTGTCTTACTGCAATGCGTGTGTCTACAGCTGCTTTGCAGTGCGAGATGGGCATGTGAGAGAGTGTAGCTAGAGAGGGGGGATGACCTCACGTGCTACGGCAGAGAAAGGGGCACGACGAGAAAAAAGGTAATGCAACAAAGAACGAACTCGGGCCACAGCCTACGCTGTTCTACCACCGCCTCCACCGAGCCGCGACGACCTCCGAGGCCCGCGTGTGTGCTTGAGAAGAGGTTTCTTCTCTCTCCCCCGCCGGAGTTGTGTAGACGTGAGGGAAAGTAAGCACTTCAAAGGGGGGAAGAAGGCCAGAAGCAGCGGACGGAAGGAGGCTTGAGCATCAAACACAAGAACAACAAAATGTTATGTCGCTCTCCCACGAAAAAAAAGGAGGGGGAGAGGGGGAGGGGGAGGAGACACAACTAGCGTACACGCAAACAGAATAAACATGCAGAAAACATCGCCACGACACCGTGCACGTGGACCTGTCCCACACACCCAGGGTGAGAAAGTGGAGATGAGTACACACGAGAGCTGTGCCCCGCCCACACAACCAAGTATAATCAGCGACGAGTGAAGAGCTTCGCTGGGATGGCGAAAAGACTTGATGATAATGTGAGCGACCTAATAAGAAAATAAGCACAACGGCGCCATGGAGGTATGAGAAAAGAGAATGAAAACGTAAAGAAAGGCGAGGCTCGATCAAAGAGTCACGTTGGCCCACTCACTGACTCACTCACTGCGAGACACCCACACACACATACAAAAACACTGGTGGCCTTTCAGCTCTGTTGGCGACAAACGCAGTGAATCCTAGAGTGAGTGACTGCATGTGTGCGTTTCCTCCGTGTAGTGGGGTGAGGTATATTCGAAACCGTTATATACAACAGCTTCGATATGAGAAGAACGTAAAACGAAAAAGTGGGGAGACCCCCTGCTCATGTGTTGGGCTCTCTGTGCTCAGCAGGGTTTGTGCGGGCCGATGACTTGTAGACAGGTAGAGTGCCGCACGAACACGTCTCATTCACACATCTCTCGTTACGCTTGTTTTTCTTTTGCATTTTTGTTTTCCTCCCTTCCTCATCACACGATCCTGAAAAGAACACGAGACAAGATTGCCCACAAGCAAATGACATCAAACAGAACACACAACGACGGCTTCATCACGTTAATTAAGCCACTGCCTGCCACAAGAGGGGAAGAGAGGGGGAGGGGAGAGGTGTCTTTCACGACTGAGGCAGTCATGTTCTCCTCTTGTGAGCCCCCCCCCAACACACCGCTCCTCAACACTGAGCGTCGATCTCGCTCCCTCGATAGGTGCTCCTCTTCGACAGATTAGTAGCTGCCCTAGATAAAATCGCGCCGCATCAAATAATAAAAGAAAAGACTCCTAATAAACTCGAATCGCTAGACAATGAGAAACAAGGGAAAAGTGGGAGTAAGGCGTGTACTGTACAGGTGTTGCTTCGCTGCACCACTACAGCCGTCAACACGGTCAAATTGCAGTGTCTTTTCTGTCCTCTTTTAAGTGCCTCCGCTCCACCACGAACACGCCAGTGATCAGGTACGCACAGCACCACCGCCCACCCAGACCTCTGCGCTGCACTGCAACTATAAATCCTGGCGGTCTAGGATGAGTTGTCCTGCCGTCGCATCGGAGCAGGCGCCCTCACAGGCTCTTTCTGGCCTTGTTTCTTCTTCCGGCGCGCGCGTGGCGCCAGAGAGCCCTAGGTGGACTGCACGCTTCGATCCAAGTGGTCCACGGCCAGGGCCCGGCTAGAAGGCGAAGGCGGTGGCATCTGTTGTGCAAATGTAAGGAGGTGGTCCAGGTGTATGCAGGGTGAGCACAAAGAGGACGCTGAAAGGCTGTAGCTCAGGGCTCTCGGAGACCCTGTGTTATCCCTGTGTGTCATGTTTTTCCCTCCGTCATCTCAAGCTGCGGCATTCGATAATATGGTGGTGTGGTAGCCCTCTACATGGTAGCCTCGCGGAAGCGATGGTGTGATGTGGGTTGCCCCACCGGGCTTCCGGCATCTGCGTTCTATCAGTCAACCCGGTCAGTGTTATGAGATACCGCCTCCTCGGCACGCATGCATTGGAGGCTCAACTGATTTGAATCTCTTCTTGCCCTTTCCGCGTACCCCCTTCCTCCTCTGTCTTCTGTAGGTCATATCGGAGCGTGATACATCATACCCACTGTGCTTGGAAGGGCGTGCACCCAATAGCCGCACATTTGCACCCCGGGGCCGGGCTCTACGTGGGCCTTGCGGTATGGAGGACTCGCTCCCTTTTGATCCTCTATTTCCGCGATCCCATGGAGTGCATGTCTGGATGGCCCGCCAGCAATGTGCCGCGACAAGGTAGGACACTTCTATGAGTCTACCAGCGGTGGGAAGAGTTCGACCTTACCTGGTTTGGCACACCTCGGGCATGCGTGAGTGTGCCAGGCAAAGGGGACCCGTGACGAAACGCGTGCCCCTGCAGAGAGAACTCACCGCTTGTCATCCTGAAGGGGCACCGTGGGCGGCAGTAGACACCCGACAGGGGAAGTTCTATGCAGGGCGCGTGCGATGGGCGTACTCATAACACTGCGTGCCAGATCACAACGTGAAACGAGGTGTGTTGAGTGATTCGAGCAACCTGTGAAGCTCGCGCAGCACGTCAAACATAACGCCGGGCCCGCTGACCTCACAGAGGAGAAAAGTCGGTGTAGGGACGCCACCGAGTGCCAGCGGTGTAGCAGGCCAGCACATCATGTACACCCCATGCTGCCACTGTCTGTCAACTGCTCGTGCAGGAATTCGAATTGCGGACAGGTGCCACTGCGGAGCTGGGATGATAGCGAGCTTTACGAGCCACAAGGTCACACCCTCCGGTGTTCAGCCGGACGTGAACAGTACACGTCGACAAGGGTCATCGGCTCAACGCCACACCGTCACAGTTCCAAGTTCATTCGCAAGAACGGGAGAGGCTACACCAATCTGTATGTTCTACTGCATGCGCACCAAGACGCCATTCATCGCCTCTCCATTCTCTTTCACGAAAAAAATGCTGATCACCAGGAAAAACAAATGCCATTCGAGCCAGTAGGGCAAATGCGTCACTGGCAGAAGAAAAACACGCATTCAAGGTCCGTGAGGAGCCGGCGCCCACCACCCAGCACCAACAGGCGTTGCTCAGCCCCGTTGCCATTCCACTACGCGCAGCGCGGCGCAAGCAGAAAAGCGGCAGGTGGATGCGTCGACTTGCTGAATCGCCGGCACGATCCGTGGTGAGCTCGCGCAAACGTCATCATGGCCGTACCTCTCTTCGGTACAGCGCCAGCCCAGACCTCTCCACTGGCGCCAAGAGTCCGCACAGCCCTGCCCGAGAGGCAAGCTGCAGGCTGCTTGGCTTCTCTACAAAGTGTGGGGGTACTGGACCCCGGATATCACCACTAAGATGACCAGCCATGATCAAGGGATACATAAAGGAGAAGCGAGGGAGTGGGGAAGAAGAGAAGAGGGAGAAATGAAGGTACGACAGGAGTGCACATGAACACGCCTATGTAGGTGAGAGAGATGTAGAACAAAAGGAGGTGCAACCCTACATATCCGCAACGAGAGAGCGCGCGAGGAGGGGAGCGAAGAGCGGACACACAAAGCAAAAACAAAAGGTAGGAAAGAGACGACAGAAACGTGTGCGCGTTAAGCACCGCAAAGAGGAGAAAATGGTAAGGGGCGAATCAAAGACGCGCCAAATCACACATACGCACACGTAAAGTGAAACGCAAGAGGAAACACAAGAACGATGAAGTGCGTGGCACAGAGAAGGAATCCGGGTGGCATGACGAACACACCTCCTCGCGTCTTCCTTCTTTTCGTGGAAGGAGAGGAGGAGGGATTTGCCCTTTTTTTTGTCCACCCGAAACTCAACAAAGAGGAGGGGGGGGGTAAGAAGAGAGACTGCGCAGAGAGTGGGGGGATGGGCAATGGGAAACTTCTTTTGGGCGTCACAGGAAAAAAAAACAGAAAACCAAACACCCAAACGCATCGCCTTTTCCTTTCCTTTGCAGAGGTGAAATCAAGCGCGCACAACACTTGCACCAGAGAAGAAGAGTATCCATACACCCCCCGGACAACCACAAAGACCTTCGCAAAGCGATGATGGGGCACGCATTTCCCTGGCTTCTGATTTACGACACTTCACCTGTTCTCTGTCGCACCCTCGTTCATTCGGTTATTGAACCTCAAAGATGGCCCACACGAGGCCTCCCTCGTTCGCCTGCACCAGATCGATCGTTTCCTGAATCGAGAAGCTCTGCGCCGCCGGGCTATCGGCCGTCATACTTTCCGCCAGACTAGGCAAGCTCTGTTCCATGCCGTCAGGAACGATAGGCATGGTCAGTCGATGCGACCTCTTTGGGCGCTCCTCAAATGCCTCGGCGTGCGCCAGCTCGTCTACGAGCGATTGGCGATAGTTCTCCTCGGTAAAGACGGTGCTGTCCATCAAGAAATCCTGTGCCACACTGACACGGCAGTCTACTGGCGTACGGAAGGCGCGCTTTGACTTGGCGATGATGGCCTGTGGATTTAGGTCTTGCCGCCCAACGAGATAAATCTCGTAGTTGAAGGGGGAGAGGGCCTTTGCCATAGCAGGGTAGAACCCAGTGTGACTAGCTCTGCCTAATGCTTTCAAATTACTACCAATCCACTGAAAGAAAATGATGCGGCGCAGACGGACTTTGCCGTCGGAGAAGGCAATGCGAAAGAGCCCAAACAGCCACGCTTCGTCAGGGAGGTTCTTCACCATCTCAAAGATACCCTGCCGTCCGTATGCCCGCACCGTCAGTGCCTCCAGATTAGACTCGAACACAACCCAGTTGATCGAGCCGTTGTCCTGGCGTAGAGACGCCATTATGTGTTTTGTCTTCTCTGACAAGTCCACAGGGCTGTGCAGGCGCTGCTCCTCCTCCTTTAGCAATGGTGGAACCGGGTTCGGTGCCAATCGCACACTTGGTGCTGAGTTGCGACGTGCCCGCCTTGCTGTGGCGGCCACTACCGCCGCCTGTTCTCGTTCCCGATACATCATTTTCTGTTCTGCTGCTAGCCGCTCGCGGTACTCCTCACGAATCTGCTCCATCGAGAAGTTGCCGTTATCCGTCACGAAGGTGTCGCCCATCTGCCGCACAAGAAACTCAAAAGAAAGAGACGCCTTCTCAGTCGTTGAAAAGCCGGGGACTCCGCGGATGTTGTTTGTGGTAAAGTTGGCGATTTCATTGATCCCCTGCCCACGCTTCACAATGCCGCACTTGGGGCCGATGTACTGTACGTAGATAAACTTGTTGCGCTTGAAGGTGCCCGAACCTACTGGAAACTTCGAGTACAACAGCTGCACCTTTGCTTCATCGAGGCGTTCGATGGCGTTGTCGATCTCATCCGAGCCACGCCGCACACATACAACCTTAGGCATCTTAAACGTTATCAGTACTGTCTGTGTGTATGGGTGTGGCACATACACACTAAAGAAAACACGATTACTTGTCCTCGTGCGCTTGATCCTGTGTAAGGCCAAAATCTACTGTACTATCCTCGACGGTCTTGTTCGTGTTGTGCATACGTCCCTCTACTCACCAGCTGTACGGGACGTGTGTATGTACGTGTGTATGTGTGTGTGTGGGGGGGGGGAGGGGGTGGGGGTGCTAGGGGCGAGTAGCGGGGTAGCGGACTATCGAACACGCAGGCAGATCTGCTAGCAGCCAGCCTCCGAAGCTGGAAGATACCGGAAAGGGGGGAAGGAAGAAAAAGAGAGAAAGAGAGATGCAAATGCACAAAACGAGAAGCGGAACGAGGGAAGAGGAGGGAAGAGGAGGGGGGAGGGGCAAAAAATAGTAATGAAGTGGGAATGAAGAAGTCACACAGGCGTGGGGCAGAGACGAACGGAGAACGAGAGAGAAGGGTGGGGAGTAGGTGGGTGTGGTGGGAAGACGCGCAAACAAGTACGATGGGGATGTGCATACGCACAAACAAACACACAAAAAAAAAACAAAGAAAAAGAACACAAAAACACTACGGAGAGGAGGGGGAGTCGTGGAGGAGGAGAAGTCAACAAGCACACCGCCCCGACAACATGCAGGTAGATGAGCAAACGGCAAACGGCAGATGCCAGAACATACACAAACAACAAAAAAGAGAAGTGAAGTGAGGAAGAGTACTCCCGGGAAAGTGATAGAGAGCAAGAAGGCCCACCCTATCACCCTATCGTGGCTACCGGGGAGTACATACACAGAGGAAAAACGCCTAAAATGTGGCACTACGCACAGTCGCTCCTGCGTCAGTCTCTTCAAGTTCAACAATTCAGGTTGGCGCGCGTATACGTATGTGTGTGTGTGTGGGTGCAAAGATGGCAAAAGGAACCGAACCCCCAAAAGGTCACACCACCTCTAAAAGAGGGAAAAAAGAAAAGGGAGAAGTGTGGAGACAGGGGACAGGGAGGGGCAGTAGGGAAGTCGGCAACAACACCAACGTACCCCGAGAGCGCTTGTGAGGGCGTATCTTTACCGCAGAGATGCCTGTGTGCGCGTGCGTTTTGGGGGGTGGTAGTGGACGAGTCACTGTGTACCCCTGTTGAATGTCAAGTATGAGAGTAAGGCAAACGCAGTAGAGTGCGCGCACGAGAGGCCCAAAGTAGGACACGAAACAGGGAACCGAATGAGAAAGGACAACCTACAGCTGTGCAGTTGTGGCAGTAATCGTGATCATAGAGGGTGGTGATAATCGCGGTGGGGAGAGAGGGGGAAAGGAGAAGAGAAAATAGATGAAAGAGGCCGACTTGACGTCGCTGAAGAGACACAGGCCTGATCGTTGATTGGTTAGGCGTTCCCATAAGATGGAGAGAAAGAAGAGACACAACACGCAGAAATGCAAGACGCTGTACACCGCATGGTGCAGCTGGTATTGTCTCGCCGCTGAGTATATGAATCCTCAGTGTGTCTGTGGGTGTATGGGGGTGGGGGGAAGCGCTTCCTTCCTCTGCGCCTCCGCCTTTCATTCCCTTTCGCTTCTGCTCGGGGCCGTCACTGCGTTTATTCGCTCCACAGCACGCGAGTGCCCGCCTAAAGAGCCTCATGACGCTTGCACTGGGAGACAGAGGGGTAGGTGACGGAGAGGGCACGGAAGAAAATGAGCGACAGCGCGCAGATATTAGTACTGCGCACAGTATAAGCAACCACGTTCTCCGTGCACGCGGGTGAATGGGTACGGTGGAGCCTGAGCGCCATTCCAGTGTTTCTATTTTTCGTTTTCATTTTGATATGTGCCTCAATCATTCGCCTACAATTTTGCGTTGGTGTGTTATTTCTTGCCCGTTCCCCTCCTCCTGTTTCCTCTTTTTCTTGTTTGCTCAGAGTGCGAACAGGAGGAGGGGAGAGAATGGCGCACAGGGAAGTGTGGGGGTTACCGATAAAGTCACAACGTAAACATCGAGCACATGCACAGGTCCCAAGGTGTACGCGCCATGCGTATTTTTATTTCACACTGGTTGTCTTTACCTCACCCCTCTTTGCGGAAGCGATGCCTTGATTTATGTCCCCCTCCGTTCTCTCTTCCTCGTTGCCTGTTTGCGACAGCCGTTGCACGACGCTATGAAAGAGAGGCGAACTGAGCCCTCATTACTTTCGTGTTGGTGTGAACGTGCAGGAGTCCGCAGGTGGGGCGGGAATGCATCATTGCATTCACTGGCATATCAGTCATACCAATACACAAGAGAGGAAGGAAGGGAGATAAACAAAGTGATAAGATACGCCGATACACGTAAGCAAGAGCACAACAGGCCGAAGAGCATCATTACACACAGAGAGAGAGACAGACACGATATAAGAAACAGCGAACGACGAGGCAGAAATCGGCATTGGCCCGTTGACACCGAAGACATTACGGGGTAAATGTTAGAAAGCAAACATCAGGCGGCAGACGAGCGAACACAGAAGGGGAGAGCGAGAGAGTCGAACACCAGGCGCAACCGATGCACTCAGCACCGTGAAACATGGGAGACGACGGAATAATAATAATAAAGGGCAAAAGAAATGGGACAAGTATTCAGAGGAAGTCTTTGCATGAAGATAAGTGAAAAGAGGCAGGGGGCCCTGTGCGTGGGTTGCCTCTCTGTTGACATTTATATAGACAGAGAAGCCTTTGCTACGAAGGAACGAAGCTGAAGCAGTAACACACAGACAGGGAGAGAGAGAAAGAGCAGCAGCAGCAGCAAGGCACAACGGAAACAAGAGGGAACAACGTCGACTACACACACGCACACAAAAGTACGCACACTCACAAACGCACGATCTTGTAGAAAACAGATGGAGTAACAAGAACAGGGGAGAGAAAACGAGGTGTGTGTGGTGGTGGTAGTAGGGGGAGGGGTTGCATCTCCGCGGCGAGAGAAACGACGGAGAAACCCGAAAGCACGAATCGATCATGAGATACCAGAATGACAAGAACACACGCACGCAGACACGAACGAAAAAGTAAGAGGGATGACAAAGAAAAAGAAGGGATAGCCGAGGAGAGACCTCGTAAGAGTCCAGCAAGCGGAAACCCCCCCCACGATCTAAACCTACTTGGCTCGCTCTGGTTGCGTGTATGCGAGTGCTGGTGCTGATGTGATATCGCTACGTACCAGACCTCTGAAAGTAGAACAGAGGAGGGAAATGGCTCACTTGTTGCTTCGGTGTCACTTTTCTCCACCACATAACCGATGAGGAATAAACGGCAATGAGAGGAGAAAACACAGAGAGAAAGAGGGTGGGAGAGGGAGAAGGCAACGCTGCGTCGTTTGTTGCGGCTTCCCCCCTTTCCCTCCCTCTTTCTCTCTGTGTTTTCCCGCTCGTTCTTTGATGGGCATCTCATTCCTTTTATTGGATGCGCACCCCCCTCTACCTGCTACTATACCAAAAACTACTGAGCAAATACCAATCAGCAAAACAGAGGGAGGAGGGGGAGAGCAAGAAAGAGCCTTTAATCGACCACTGAAGGTTCGAAAAGAGGGATGCTCGGCGAGCAGTAGTTTCTCTTTATCGCCCTACAACACCTGCATACCGGGCAACGGGTATCTCACATGCGCAGTTGACTCTCCGCTTAGCATCGCATCCTCTGTCCTCCCTGGTTTCTTCTTCGCGTGCTGCACAATCGTGCAGCCTTTAGGATGCCCGCGCTCGCCGCCCCACAACAGATAATACCACTCATCGTTACTAAACTGCCGTCTCTTTTACTTCTTGTTCCAATCTTCTGCTAAACCCTTTATCGGAATACCGCTCTCCGAGTCTCGTGTGTGCCATCTGGAGGGAGCATGCCTGGGACATTCTGAGTGCTTGCACAGCTTTGGGGAGTGAGGTGCAAAACAAAAGGCAGAAACAGTTCGATCCTTATTCTCTTCGTTTACCATTTTCTTATCTTCTCTCGCATCCACACTGTGCTTGGCTCTCCTTGACTCCTTCGATGTTGTAACACAGAGCGTGGGAGCAAAGACAAAAGAAACCCGCAGCAACGCAGCAAGTGAACGAGTCATCCAGAGAGAGAGAGAGAGATGCGCTAAAGCGCCAACAAAACAATGGGAGAGAGGTGGAGTGAACTTATCGTACGAGTCGGCTTGCGGGCAAAAAAGACCAACGACGGGTGGGTATAGGCGCGTGTGTGCTTGGGACGCGGGAGAGCGCGACGAACAAAAGAAGAACAATAACAACTGTGGCTCCCAGCGGCTACGCGTATACATCGCGGTAAGCCTCTCTCTGTCTCTGCACGTTGGCGCACTTTTTTTTTAGCTGATCGAACGTCAGCTGTTTCCACTTCCCCCCTCCCCTCTCCTCTTCCTCCCCTCTCAGCCGACTGCCTTGAGTCTATACGATACGAATAGACGAGAAAGCACACATGACTGCATAGGGGGATGCAAGACAGGAAGCACTACACAGACATAATTCAACGCCCAATCCGATACGCGTGCAAACTCATAAAAACACACTAGGGACACCAAAACGTTTGCACCACCCCATTCCACCAAGAGTAACTCAGCATAGAGAGAGACGCAGAGAACCTCCGCTCATTGATCTCTCTGTGTTACACTGCAGCTCTCTCAATGAGCCGGCGCCCACCACCCAGCACCAACAGGCGTTGCTCAGCCCCGTTGCCATTCCACTACGCGCAGCGCGGCGCAAGCAGAAAAGCGGCAGGTGGATGCGTCGACTTGCTGAATCGCCGGCACGATCCGTGGTGAGCTCGCGCAAACGTCATCATGGCCGTACCTCTCTTCGGTACAGCGCCAGCCCAGACCTCTCCACTGGCGCCAAGAGTCCGCACAGCCCTGCCCGAGAGGCAAGCTGCAGGCTGCTTGGCTTCTCTACAAAGTGTGGGGGGTACTGGGCCCTGGGTGCCAAATGTGAGAAACAGGGCAAACCGATGATGCTCCTCGGAGGAAAAGGAACGAGAATAGAAGGGGAAGGGAGTCCTCTGTGGTTCACTCGACTGTTTTAAGCAATGAAGCACGAACGAAAACGATGTGAAAAGACTGAGGTGGTGACAGGGGCAGGGAAATAAGAAAGAGAAAAGCGAGGTGGGGCAGAGGAAGGAGCCCATGAAGGAGTACGACTTCAATAAGTACGCAAAATCAACAACAGAGGGCCCATTACTGAGGGGAGACACGCTAGCAAGCAGAAACACACACACACACACATACACGCAGAGGGAAGCACAACCAGTCAACAAGCAATGAAGGGGAAAAATGCTATTTCGTAAGAGCAACACGCAGGACACTAGGCGCTAGGCCCTGATTGTGGTGCTCTCTCGTGCCTTGTTTTGCATGTGGGTCTGAGGGTGTCCACGCAGGTGTAATGCATGGAATAGGGGTCTATGTGTGTGTGTGTGTGTGCGCGCACGGGCGTATCCAGAGAACGGCACCCGCCTCTGCACCTCTTCCATTGCTACAGGACCCGCCCCTTGCATGCCCTCGCCGCGCCTACTGTGTGCATGCAATCGCCGTGCGTGCAATTGAAAGCTGTCTAACCGTCCATTAGTACGTCTGTAGCGCCTCCTCTCCTTTTCCCCTCCCCAACTAGTCATGAAACAGCACAACGAACGTGCGCCTTGTCTAGCCGTCTCCTGTCCTCGCCCGGTACGCTAACCCCCATCCCGTGTACCTCTACTGTACCTTGCGTTCCATATCCTGCAGCTGCTGCTCCACCGTTTGTTTCTTCGACGCCGCGTGTGTCTTGATCATGCTGATGTACTTGTCAACGTAAACCTGCGCCTGCTTCACTGCGTTCTCAATCTCCTTCTGCTTCTTCTCGTACGCCACTGGGGCTGTGAAGGCAACAAGAAGGACAACCAGCAGCAGTGTCGTGTCGCTCATCCAGTTGCCCAAAAAGGCTGTCACGAGGGTACACGCAAAGAGCTTGGCAGACGTCGTGTAGTCGCGCCACGTGAGGAGGCAGACCATGCAGTCCACCGCCTTGGTCACCGACGGACGCACACACTCGTAAACACGGTCCATGCTAGCGGTCACATCCTCGGGCGAGGACACGATGGTACGCTTCGTCAGGGCAGCGGCGGCACCAACGATGAGGACAATGGAAGTGATGCGAGACACAAACGTTGTCAGTGTGTACTCGGCGAAGACAAAGACAGCCCACACGGTGAAAAGAGTGAGAAAAATAGTGCCCGACGCGACGGGGCGGTGCCACGCCAGGACATTCATTGCCGTGAGCCCCTTGAACTCTTTCGCGATGGCCGACATGAGTTCCTGGTGCCAATTTAAAAGAGGAGAAGGTGTGGGTAGAGGAGGAGGAATGCAGGAAGTAGGTGAGAAAATGGCAGATAAAGTAGTGGAGAAGGCGAGAGAAGTGGCCACGAGAAAATTGGGGTACTACAGCGAGGCCAAAGTAAAATAGGTAAATCAAAAAGCCTGATATCAAGGAGAAAGGGCGAGGAGTATGTAGGGGATACTTGTCAAGTACAAGTAGGTTCTAGTGCGTGCCCGATTTGCGAGGTGCGCGCGTGCGTGTGTGTGTGGGGAGGGGAGGGAGGGTGGATGTATGTCATCAAGGTCAAAGCACGGGAAGTTGCAAAAACAGCGTAAACACGCAGTGTAGCCCAGATGTGTACCAGGGAAGGTGTAGGACGGAAGAAACGAGCAAGAGAAGAGAGGGAGTGAGGAGGGGTTGAAGACCGAGAAAGAGAGCTCAGACGGAGGCATCAGTGGAAGAGAGGAGACTGAGAGTCAACAGGGGTGCACGTGCGTGTGTTCAGTGGCCTTACTATTCGCGGCGCTTTCCACATCAGCAGCCAAGACGGAGAAACGAGCGGAAAGTGTACTCCAGCTCACGACTTCGAGGAAGAGTGAGCGAGCAAAAAAGCAAAAGAGGCACTCATAGAGTACAGCAGAGAACTTCACAAGGAAGACAATGCTGGTAGGAGGGAGGGAGGGAAGGAGGTAGACGAGATGTGGAAAGGGGGGAGAAACAGTGAAAGAGCGCCTAAACCGCACCGGAGAGAGAAGGGGGAGGGAAAAAGAGCGAATAGCTGCACAGCTCGCTAGGGAGGAGGGGGTCTACCAGCACACGATGAGCGGCTTCTCTCAAAAGTGTACACACAGTAGAGTTACGGAATTTAGGGGGAAGGGGGAAGTACGCACACGGAGAAAATGAGCGGTGTTGTGGCATACGGTCGTACTGCCCAACAGAGAGGTGACAGAGGGGAACGACGGCTGAGGTGCAAAGACGCCGTGGCGAGCACAGCGCCATGGAAAAAGAATCGCTGAAAGGGAATCGGCGCCACACTAACAAACACAAATGCATGCACAACAGCAAAGAAGAGAGAAGTCACGAAAGAGCGAGGACACACCCACACACGCGCGTAGAGGAGTGACTTGCACGTCGTGTAAGTGCGAGTACACCGCTAGGGTTTACTATGGGCCAGAGTGCTGGTGTTCTCGTAGTAAGGCACCATCCCCCTGTGAGACTGTAGGTAAGTCGCAATGGTCATTTCAGGCACAGCGTCGCGTGCTGCACCCCAGCGACGGTAAAAGACGTCCCGCGGCATTTCGACGGCGCCAAAGTGCCGCTCGTACTGTTGCATGTACTCTACGCAGAACCCCCAGTACCAAAGGGTGTACCCACACTGCTGCAACGCCTCCCCGATAAGCTTGGTCAAGAAGGTGCCGAGGCTCTCCTTGGACCGCCGCAGCGTATACATGGTGTAGTCGTGGTAGGCACGCCCCACCGCTATGCCACAGCAGCCCGCCATTACTTCACCCGTCACCTTCTCCACCAGCTCAATACACAGAAGTCGCACGCTCTGTGGCTTGACCGACTCGGCAGCCTGCGAGGCGGCGGCGTCTGTGCTGGACGCCATGCTCCTCGTGCTGCACTGACCCATAAGACTGATGAAAACGTCGTTCAGCCACGTGCTTCTCTTGTTGTGTCCGTGATAGGAGTACGCCCGCTGCAGGCATTCCATGACACCAACAGGGTCATCGTGGACAACCACTGCGTACGCGCCGGAACGGATGACGCGCCGAACCTTGCTCTGACAGCGCCAAGGATACAATGGCACCGTCGCCTCGCGGTGTGTTGCAGGTTCTGAGGTTCCCGTGTCAAGCTGGTGGGTCGACGAGGTGACCGGCGCAGTGGGTGATTCCGGTGCGAGGTCCAGCGTGTAGCGCGTGTTACCGTTGGCGAGTAAGAAAAACATCGCCGTGTGTTGTGGTCCTAATCTCAGGGACTCCGGCAGTGAGAAAAGTCCGTTGTACCACATCTCCAGCATGAACGGGAGAGCTGTGGTGGCTTCCAGTGGATTCGGCGGTAGATAATACATGAACCTCTCCGCGCCCTGTGCAAGGATGCAGCGCGTGAATTCGGGATGGTAGAGAAGAGAGCCGTGGTCCAGTACATGCAGCGCTACCGCGCGCAAGTCCAGTGGCGCGCACCAGTCCTTCGTTTGCACTTTCAACTCCACTGTTGTGGTGCTCACGCTTTCGCTCCCCTCCGTCGACCAGCTCAACATCGCCGTGTACACCGAGGACGGATCAGGCACCAGACAGTGGCGATGTGCTCCACTCTGCGCATCACGTCCGGAGTTGCCAAGGGGTGCACCATCGACTTCGTGAAGGTCTTTCAAGGACAGAACGAGAAGTCGCTACGGAGGCCACTGGCAGTTGCGCCAGCACAAGTGCGTTCGGCTCCCCAGTTCCTTTCCTGTCGCCATCCCCACCGACGACGAGCGAGGAAGTCAGACTTTTCACCTCGAACGGGTGTGACGCGACAAACGCAGCCCAATTCAGCCCACAGCCTAGAAGAATAGGAAGCAGTGTCGTGTTTGTCAGCGCAATTCCGTCATCTGCGACTCCTGCTGATGTCCGCGGGAGCATCTCGTTCAAGCGACGTCTAAGCTGAGGGCGTCGCTGATTTGGGGGAAGATGAGTCGCGCCTGCGCGCCGGACTCATCTCCGTATGTGCGTATCGGTGTCCCCTAGGCAGATGTGTCGTCACTCGAGAGCAGTGCGAACCCTATCGACTTTCGGTCTCGCCTTTCACAGAGGAAAGGACAAGGCAGTCACGATCCTTGGCAAGCAGCTGGCGTTATCTATTTCTGCGTTGCAAGAACATGTGACCCCTCCCCTTCCCGTTTTCGTGTCCAGTTAGCTGCGGTAACACTGTCCCCGGTGCCTAAAGCGAGTCTTGTGGTGGGTAATCTTGACTCGCAGCGCACAAGCCGATATCTCACAGCACAATCAACGAATGGTTCGTGGTGACGGAGCCTTAGAGCGTCCATGTAGTGGCTGCTTTCTCACGAGTGGCGTGGCCACGCCACTGTGTGGTTAGTGTCCACACGTACCGGCTTTCCGTTCAACTTTGCTCGAAAAAGAGAACACGCGCCGTGCACTACTGCGGCATTACTTCGATGCACCGCCTCTCGCCAATGCCTCGTCTCGAAGCGCAAAAAAAAGGTGTCTTGAGTTCAACAAAGACACCGCTAGAGAGAGAGAGCGCGCGCAGGAGAACTCTAACGATAAAGAAAGAGAGAGAGAGAGGGGGAGTCGAGAGGTAAAAATGCTTCCGCTACGCATGCCGATGAACAGAGAGGTGAACCAGGGACGATCAACAGAGTGGCGGACGGCTAGCCATTTCTGTGCAGTCTTCCGTAATCTACTCACCACATCCTCTAGGCAACTCGGGCAATTGTTGGCCTATACGTGTACGCTGCCTTTGATCAGCGCGCAATTTGATGCTGTGGGAGTAGGGGGAGAGGGAGTTCTTGCACTGTTCCACACAGAGGAGACTCCGATCGTTACCGCTGACGTCGTCGGTGACATGTACAGTTTCTTTCCCGTGTGCATCGCCCCGTTTCATCGGCGACCAAAAAAGCCGCCCACCTCTCCTCACCTACCCTTCATGACCGTGCGTCAGTTCATGTGATGAGGGAGGTGGGAAGTTCACGTAAATGAAGGCATGAAAACACGGCAGCATGTCTTGGAGCGAAGAGACCGAATGTGAAGGAGGCGCTCCACATGTGCACGTACGGGCGGCGTCGATACCATCAAAAACGGATGATTCCCGCCGCCCTCCCCCCATCCCCTTCTTGCCGAAGTACATGCGTGCCCACTCGAGGGCGCAGAAAAATATTAAAAAAAAAAGAACCCCACCCACTGTGGTGCATGTGTGCCGGCTGGTGCACATCTGGGCTTTGTAGTCAACGTCTCGTCAACCAAGGTGCCCACACCCACCCACGTCGCTACAATCTGAGGAGTGCCTTGGCAACGAAAGAAAAAAAGAGGTGGTGCAAGGGCCACGCGTGCGCCCACGCGGGAACCATCAAGAGAGCACACCATATGATGAAGATGAGAGTGAGGGGCCGCACACGATAGAGTGGAGGCAGTAGGGAAGAAAAGTGGTGGGCATCACCGCTGCACTGAGTGGCGACAGAAAGAGAAGGGGTAAAGAAAAGAGCGACGTCCACAGCAACGGGGAGCGATCGAGCAAGAGGGGAAGCCCAGAAAAAACGTCGTATACGATGGTACTGAGCATCACACAACCAAACCCGAAACATGACAGAGAAGGAATGTGTATGCACGCATACACACGGATTCAGAGAGAAGCAAGAACATGCAGATGTATTCGATAAGAACAAGAGAGTCACCAGAAACGCGCCAAAGAGCTAACGGGCAAGGGGGGAGGTGGTCGACTAGGAGGAGGATCCCTGGGAACATGAGAATGGGAGAAGCGTCGATACCCTGTGATAAGGGGAGAGAGAGAGGGGGGGAGGGGGAAGTATATGCAAGAGACAACAGAGAAAAGCAGCAGAGAGGGTGCCAGTGACAGCGCTCGAGAGAAAAACGAAGATGAAAGAGCGAAAAAGTGAAGGATCACTCGGGCAAACGTAGAGAAGGGGAGGGTGGTGGGGGGTGCATGAGTTACGCCCGTGTGATGGCAGAGGAAAGCCGTTACCGTCAACCAACCCCTCATCTGCACAAGGCAAACGAATAAGGCAGTGCCCCCATTTCTCCTCCCTCACTTCCCCTCTGCACCTCCGTCTATCTACCTTTGCGCGTTAGGGTAGGCTGCTCGTTCTCAAGCACTGGCGCAGTGCGTCGCATTCAGCACACACACACAGGACTGATGGACGCACCCATTACGGAGACTTCAACACCTAACCTGTGCGATGCCGACAACACCCACTCCCTTGCTACGAAAGGCCCACCACCTTGCCCGTCTCACAGTCGATGTCAATGTTGTAGTATGCCGGTCGCGTTGGGAGACCAGGCATTGTGGAGATGTCGCCCAACAGAGGGAACACAAATTTCGCACCGCAGTTGACGCAGACGTCGCGAATGGGGACCGTGAAGCCGGTCGGCGCCCCGCGCAGCTCGGGATTGTGCGAGAAGCTGTACTGCGTCTTCGCCATGCATACGGGAAAGTTGCCGTAGCCCATCCTCTCGAATCTGCTAGCTTCTCCTCTGTGTCGTTGAGGTACTCCACACCGGCGGCGCCGTAGATCTCGCGGCACACCGTCTCGATCTTCTCCTTGAGCGACGCGTTGTTGGGGTAAATCAGCTGAAAGTTCGACGGTGTCGTCTCCGTGACGTGGATGAGCGCCTGGGCAAGCTCGACGGCCCCGGCGCCGCCTTTAGACCAATGGTTAGTGACTACAACGGCCGCCGCACCGCCTTCCTGCATCACCAGTTCCTTCACTAGCTCCAGCTCCGCCGCCGTGTCGGTGCTAAACTGGTTCAGCGCCACCACAACCGGCACCCCGAACTTGCGAATGTTCTGAATGTGTCGAATGAGGTTGCTCATGCCGGCACGCAAGGCCTCCGCGTTCTCCTGGACAGCATTCTTTGGATCCACTCCGCCGTGGAACTTCAGTGCGCGCACCGTCGCCACGAGCACCGCCGCATCCGGCTTCAGCCCGCTTGTGCGGCACTTGATGTTGAAAAACTTCTCACAGCCCATATCGGCCCCGAAACCGGCCTCCGTCAATACAAATCCGTTCACGCCGGCCAGCTTGAGAGCGATGCGGTCGGCAACGACGCTGCTGTTTCCGTGTGCGATGTTGCCAAAGGGGCCGGCATGCACCAGGACAGGAGTCCCCTCCAGCGTCTGCATCAGTGTCGGTTCAATCGCATCCTTCATCAGTACCGCCATGGCGCCAGCACAGCCCACATCCTCAGCCGTCACCGGTGCTCCTGCCTTGCTTTTGGCCACCTGGATCGCGCCCAGGCGCTGACGCATGTCAGCCAAATCGTCCACCAGTGCCAGGATGGCCATCACCTCGGACGCGACCGAAATGTCGAAGCCCGTGCGCCGGGTGATGCTCTTTTCTGCCTTGCCAGCCCAATCTCAATTTCACGCAGGAAGCGGTCATTGACGTCGGTGACTCGGCGCCACGAAATAGTATCGGGGTCGACATCTAGTCGCGCAAAGGAGACGCGCTCCTCCTGAGTCAGCGCCTTGGGGTCCGTCTTGTGTATGCCGAGCTTATGAAGCCGCTTCTGCATAATTGGCGTGAATTCGGTCAGCTCGGCCGTGAGACGTCGGTAAAGCGCGGCGTCGTCCTGTGTCCGCTCGTGGAAAATGCGGGTGTCGAGTGCGGCGGCAAGGAGGTTGTTCGCTGCGGTGAAGCGTGTATGTCCCCTGTGCCGTGCAGGTTGAAGTCTTCCATCGGAATCACTTGGCTATAGCCGCCCCCCGCGGCACCGCCTTTGATGCCGAAGGTCGGTCCTTGAGACGGTTGGCGGATGCATGCAAAACACGGTCGGTGTAGATGTGCACCGAGCGCCTGGGCGAGGCCGATTGTGGTGGTGCTCTTTCCTTCCCCCAACGGGGTAGGGTTCATGCCCGCCACCACGACGTATTTGCCATTTGGACTGCTCTCCAAACGCTTCAAGACGCTCAGCTTCACCTTGGCGCGAGTGCTGCCGTACGGGCTCAGCTCCGAGAGAAGGATGTTGGCGGCCTCGGCGATGTGCGTGATCGGCTGGGCATCGACTCTCTGAGCAATGTCGATGTCCGCTGGCACTGGCCACAAGCAGTCTAGTTTCCGAGTCGCCATGAAACGCATACGAGAACAGTAAAGACGCTTAGTGTGAGAAGAGGTGGGAGTGTGTAAGTCAAAACATAGCAAGACAATGCTAAAGGAAAAAAAAGAGGTGGCGGAGATAGACACCACTCGCTCGATCCCTGATGTTGCCCTAAGAGGAGAAAAGCTTTCCCTAAGCTGTGTTCGAGTGCAGGTGTGGGAGTGAGGGGGAGGCGGGGGGTATCGCGCTACTCCCTTGTGGATCCGTTGATGTGTGTGTGTGTGTGTCTATGTGTGTGTGTGTGACGGAGGGGGGATTTCTTCCGTTTCTTTTGTTTCTCGTGAAATACGCCTGAAAGCGACCAAAATGGAAGAGAGAAGAAACCAAAGAACAGCCGAAAAGAGAGAACCAACACAAAATGGGGAGGAGGGGGGGGGGGCGACAATCCCGATTATGCGCTGCCCGCGCGGAGGTAACCGCGTGACGTAAAGAAGAGCGGTACAGCGTGCAGCACAAGATGGGGAACCGTGATGGCGCCATTAATATTGATGCGCCCACACAGAATACCGCGAGTAGAGCGGGGGCGTCAGGTACAAACCAGAGGAAAAAAGGGAAGGAAGAGGAGGAACCAAGAAATGGGCGTAAGAGAGGGGGAGACAGGTCAATGAGTCATCAGCGGGTCGGAAGGAGCGCCTGCACAATGGGCTTTTTTCCGTACCAACGCAGAACCGCGGCACAACACACGCAAAGGTGCTACGACAGGGGGGGGTCGTCGCTGCAGCCTGCGGGGTAGGAGGAGCCGCTACCAGAGTATGACACAGCGACGCGTTCAGCAGCCTTTAGACCAGTTACACTACCGCAGCACATTTGCTGCAGACACTAAAACACACGTTCCGCTGCGACTGACAATTCTTCCGTTTCGTCCACTTCGGTTGACCCCTTTCCCCCTAGTCCCGCTGACAACACAGCGCTTCCGGGGCGACAAGAGCAACTTGGAGGGGAAAGTATGCGAAGGAAGCGAAGAAAAGCGTGGAAGGGGGTATGCAAGAACAATGCAAGCACTGCACCAACTCTGGAAGCGTGTCTCTGTGTGTGTGTGTGTGTGGGGGGGGGGGTCCGTATTGGTCGCTCACGCTCAGCATATATTCTTTTCGTCGTTTGGTTGGTTGGTCTTTTGGGTGCTACTATTGGCGCCTTTGCATTCTCTCTTTGTTTGTTTGTTTTTTCCTGGTCCCCTTTTACGCGGGCCTCCGCTGCCAGGCGTGTGTAAGTGGCACGTATGCATGTATGGGTAGGGGGGAGGAAAGGATGCAGCAGCTCATCACGTAGAGGGTGGTTCGTTGGTGGTGTGCGTTTGCTTCCTTTGTTCCCTATGGTACGCTCCACTAGCATGTGCGTGCACGGTGCAGGCGCATGTACTTCTCACAGCACAACGAGGAAAGAGGGGATACGCTGAAGGATCGGAGAGTGGCAATATGTTCTCTTCTCATCCTTATGGCGAAGCCTTGCGCAACAGTCCCACAAAGCGGAGGGGGGTGCATGAGTGAGAGCGACCACAAAGTCACTGAAAGACTACGACGTCTTTGGTGAACGTGGTGCTGGTGAGAACGCCCGAGATCACCTACACGCATGCACACCAGCACGCAAGCAGTGAGGCGGGCCCGTGCTTCTTAGCACGCCAGAAACACGTCCTAATAGCCTCCGCGACCACGACTGCGACCGCGGCCACGGCTCATGCTGTACGGGTTGAAGCCCTGGGTCATCATCCCAGCCACCATGGCCAGGGCAGCCATCTGCTGCTGCATCGGGTTGCCCGTACCTCTACCACGCGGAACGTACGCACCGCCACGAGGCAGGCCACGTTGGAATGCAGGAATGTTGTCCCGCTTCATTGCTACCCTCAGCGGCTTTCCGTGTAGAGACTGCCCATCCTTGAGGACAGCCGCCTGTGCCTGGGCTTCGGTTTCAAACTCCACGTAGGCTGTGCCCTTTGGGTTGCCCTGGCGGTCCTTCAGCACCGTCACGCGCGTAATGGCGCCGCAGGAGGCGAAAAAGACGCGCAAATCTGCATCCGTGTCCTCAAGTCAAGGTCTCCAACAAAGATGGAGGTGTTCGTCCTGGCCTGTCTGCTGCTTTCTCCTGCGGCAGCAGCCGTCTTGCGCGTTCCCTCGTCCTTGGCGGCCGACTCCTGCAGCGCCTTGAGCTGCATGTCCTCCTGCAGGCTGTCCACCTGCCGCTTCATCTCCGCTAGCTCTGCCTCAGTGTCCATGTCAAAGTTGAACTGGTCCTCCGCAGAGATCATCTCGCCTCGGTGGTCGTCTTGGTCGCTAGACATGATTACCGATTCACACTACAGATGCCGCTGGTGCTGCTGCCTGCAGCTGTACCGTTGAACAGCGCACACACACACACGAGCACACACGCAAAGAAAAAAAGAGGCGCACTCGCGTGCTACGACAGTGGAGGCAAAGTGGTGGGTGAGTGGGGGAAGGGAGACAAAGGAAAAGGTTGGGGTTCAAGACAGGGAAGGGTGAGGCAAGTGCACTTTACAGAGAGGAGAACGACAGACGAGGAAAGAAGGAGAGAATCTCCTGGTAAAAGATGTGTAGGTGCGTAGGTGTTCATGTGAGAAGCGCAAGAGAATAGCGCATGGAGCGTGGTATTGGAACGATCCAGTAGAAGGGGGGGTACCAGCGGCAAAGAGAAACAGGGCGTGGGTGGGTGGGGGTGGAGGCGATAGAGTGGAAGAGAAGGTGGGTAGAGGAGGAGAGGAGAGGAGAGGCGGGAGAGTCATACGGCTTCATATCGTTTTTTTTTCTGTGAACTTCGCCCTGGAGACAAAGGAGGAAGAGGGGACAAGCACAGAGCACACACACACACGTAGGATATTCGACACACAAGGTGGGCACAACCGTACCCCTCTTCTCGTTCTTGCGTGTGCGCGCGCTGCTTGAATGTCTTCCGTGGAAGTCTGTGGCAGGGATCGTTTCCCCATTCCAGCCGCGAATTAACTCTATGCACCCCGTCGCATGAGCGTGTGTTCAGATGTGTTGCATCACTTCAGGAAACAATAATAAACATGCCGGACGCAGGGAAAAGTACTTCCGTGCCTTGGGTTGGGATGCGGCTCGGTGGAGTCGAGCTGTCACCCTCACTAGATGCATCGGAACGTACAGGTGCAAAGAACAACGAGAAACAGGAAAAGAGAGAGTCGGGCTGCCTGGTATCACGCAGCACACGGATGGGGAAGAGGTGCCAATGAAGCCGAAGACGAGAAAGAGAGCGCGCGCGAGAGAGAGCGTAAGCGAGGGAGGGCTATAAGACATGTAGCAGAGAGCAGAGAACGGGAATGTGCCTCTGTCCAAGGGCTGTTTGCGTTGGTGCGTGTTAGGAACCGGAAGAGGAGGGAAGACGTCTTAGCTGTACGTGCATACCACCCATGACTGAATGTGAAGTGCGGAATGCACGTGGATACACACGCACACACGCACACATACGCACATACGTGTGTGCGTGTGTATCCACATCTAGAGGCGAAAGTGCCAAGAACAGCAAAACCAAACAAAAAAACCCCACCCAAGTCGTGCCTAGGCGTGTCACGGGGGTAAACTCGAGGCACCAAAAGGAGGCGAAAAAGAGAACAGAAAAGACAGTGGTACGGAGATGGCAACCATGACACGGGGGCTGCGAGGAAGGACGATGACGACGACGACAGTCAAACACCCGCATCGCTCTTCTGTGCAGCAACGGCGCAGGAAAGGGACAAAAGAAAGACACAGTGACATCAAGATTCGTGCGAAACAGTACCGTCTGCTCGCCCACACAAATGCCCCTGTGCATTTTTCTCGCTCGTTTGGCCCTCTCTCTCTCTCGCTCGCTCTCTCTCTTTCTCCTTCTTTGGCCGTGGCAGCTGAAACAACACCCGAATTGTGGAGTCTCGAAGTCGAGAACGGAGTGTTAAGGGGTATCCAATGCGGCGCGCATATACGTTGCAGCAGAAAGACGAGAAACCTAATGGAGAGTGAGGAAGACAGGAGGGGAAAGAGGCGCACAAAGGCAAAAAGTCAGGGTAGCCAAGGAGAGAGACACTTATTCGCTATGGCGTCCTGTACATCGACTGAAGCTGAGTGATGAGGTGGTCATCCATGATGCGCCGCTCCCAGTACTCCTCCTCGACAAATCGCCCCATCTTTTTGTGCGCCTGCGGGTGCGGCTGATGCTGCGCCACAACCGCAGAGCGCTCTAAAACCAACCCAGTCTGACGACTGCTGTCACCGTACGTCGCTCCAGCGCCCATGCTTGACGCAGCGCACACCCTCTCTCTGCTCTGCCCCTTTTTTTTCCTGCTCGCCGTACGACTGCCTGTCTTGCCTGGAGCCTTGGTCGCATCCGCGAGGCGGTTGCTTCGCGACACTGCCTGGTACTCAGTCTTACCGTGCAACACCGTGGCTGACTTCTCAACCGGTGCAGCATGCCTGGCCTCCTCGCTTGCGTCGCGGTTGGGAGAGCACACCGCCTCCGTGTGACACCATACCATGTTCTCCTTCATTAAGACGGGTACCGAGAGCTGCGGCAGCGGGGGAAGCGCTCTCGTGCACTGCTGTTGACCATACTCGTGCGCGTAGTCGCTCTTCAGTCGCTGTGGTGGAACGTCACTCGCCGGAATTAGCGCTGCGTCGTGGAGTCGCTGCTGGTAGTCGACGAGGAATATTTCCTCGTACAAGCGTAGCGGGCGAGTGTCCCGCGGTAGCTGGCCCTGCACCTGTTGCTCGGCTACGCGCAGTAGCTGCAACCGCGCTGGGTTGGCCTTCACGGGTGACAGACCCGGCAGGACACGTGCATGCGTGGTGATCAGCTTCTGCTGGATCGGCAGTCGTTCAAAAACTTCGTAGTCCTGCAGGCGCGCGCGAAGCGCCGGCCCGTACTGCAGGAAGTCGCGGAAAGTCAAGGACGACTTGCCTCCGCAGTGTTCCCACAAAAAGTCCGCCCCTTCTCGAAGTGACACGCCGCACGGCGTGAAGATCAACAGCAGCTCATGCAAATCTTCCACACTCATGGAGTCTTTGTTCTTGGCGAGGACACGAAAAAGACGTCGGCACTCCTGCAAGGCGGTACTCTCTCGTACACCACGGCGAACTTCACACTGCATGCTTGCAAAGTCAGCGCGCTGAAACATCTCGCGGAGATGAAATCCGAACGAGTGCCGGTCCAGGTGACTGACCAGGTCCTTCATGGTGTCCTCCGATGGATGCGCTGCCTGGAGTGATGCCTCCGTCGGCACTACAACCATTGCCGCCGTAGAGCCCGTCATGCTCGATACGATTGGCTCATGAGTGAAGGTTGGCATCGACCGCGACGTGAGGGTGAGGGCTGGCACGCTGGAGGTTGTTACGCGCGGTGTCGTCCTGGAGCTGCCACTAAGCAGCTCATACTTTTTATTCGATCCGACAGGCAAGTGCACCAGCTTCTCACACTGCACCGCGCCCCTGGGGCTTACCGGTGTTGTGCCCCACATCGGCCCCGTCGACCGCTCGGGTGTGCAGCGGTGTACTACCAGGTGGGCTGGCGGCGAGCGCGGCGACGAGGAAGAGACCGTCTGGCTCAAAGTATAGCCTCTGACGTACGCGTTGGAGATAGGCCTCAACAGCACACGAGATTTATCGTCCTCCCTCTCTGTCAAGCGCGACGCAGCCTCTGCAAGGCTGTTCGACACTGCTGGCCCCTGCGTCGGGTCCGAGGAACAGCACGGTGCCACTGAAATACCAGGAGAACCCCCTTCAACGGCCGAAACGCGCTCCGATGACGTAGTTGCGCCAGTGAAGGGCTTTACCGGCGCCGCCGTGCCACCGCGGTCGGAGGAGGAGAGCTCCTCGGCAGACATGTAGGTGACTCGCTCTGCCGCCTTATCGCGGGGTTCCTCAGCCTCTGCGTTGAGTGGAGGCACCTGCGTCTCGGCAGGCAGCGGCTGGGGTGGAAAGACCAAAAGTGCCTCTGTGGACATGGTAGTCCTCACTGCGGGCTCTGAAGTAGCCACAGGCGCCATCCCTTCCGTACCTAAGATGCTCGCCGCCGGTGCCTCCCCTGAAGAGCACCGGCCGCTCGTGGAGGCATTCTCTACGCCGCTGCCCTTGAGTTCACTGGCTGGTGCATGGCTGCTGACGGAGAGGTAGGAGAGCACCTCCGTATTGGGCGTGTTGAGGTTGGTGTTGTGTTTTTCCTGCGGGTAGCCGGGCAGCCGCTGCGGATGCCTCTTTGGCTTGTCCGTGACGTGGCACACGTGGGATTCAGCGTATGGAGACAAAGAACTCATGAAAGGCAAGTCGTCTGGTGTGTCTCGAAGGGGTATTTATATACATGTGGGTATGCACGGGTGTCTCTGGAAGGGTGTGTATGAGGCCCCTTTCTTCGCAATCTCCGCGGACGATCCCGCCTCCCACGCGAGGCGGGTATGGGAGCAGAGAGAGGGGAAGGCAAACGAGGAGCAGGCGGAGAACATGACACACCAGCAGAGATGGAATGACCGCAACTGACTTTACAGTACAAGAGTGTCATTGACAAGAAGGGCCTCACACGTACGCAGCTAAGGCTTCATCAGCTGTGCACGGAGGCCTCCCACACCAGGGCGAAAGATTGCAGATCCAATTTTGCTTTCTCCACACGCTAATGGGATCATAGAACATGAGCGCAAGTCCCCACTACTACCTCTCAGCCTGCTTCACGGACCCATTGCGTCCTGCAAATGAACCATAAAGATGCGCTACAGGAATGCGCTGACTCAGTGATCGAAACGCGGCGGCTGCTTCAAACGCTGCCCACTCACCCCGCGTCTCGCCGGTCGCCTCACAGTCGCTCCCATCACGCCGGTCGCCACGTGGTGCATCTCTTAGGACCGCGTAGGATCTCCGCCAACCGCTGTGAGAGGCGGCTGAGAGACGGTCGAGTCAAATTGGCATTCTGTCCATCCTATGGATGGTGCAAACGTGTCTACTGGTTGCAGGCCGCTCCCAAGACACCACCAGCCAGAGCACAACCACTGACATCAGCAGCAATGCACCGCTCTGACCTCCCCACGTTACAGACGTTTGACCTTGTCACCCCCCCCGAAGTGATTCAGCATTGGTAAGGATAGGTGAAGAAGGGAGGCTGTGTGGCCTCCCAGCGCAGCGTGCGAAGCGGACCCTGAGATATTACCCGGCGATGTCCCCCTTCTCAGAGGACTCGAGCGCAGCACGGAAACGCAAAAGAGGAGAGGAGAGCACTGCTGGGGAGCCAACAACGTAGTTCAAAGAAGTGAAAGGTCCGAGACGCGAGGAAGAACACGAGTTTTCAAGGAAAGGGAGGATGTAGCAGCCTCGTACAACTACTTACCCCCATTCACTGGGAAAGAACGCCTGTAGCAGCGTGGGTTAGTTGCCGTGTGGGCTTTTTGCCTGGGGAACAGCATGGAGGCGGTCACACTCACCCAGCAAAAAGATCAGAAGCTCTTGGCGATGCAGAGCCACGTCATGTTACTTACATGTGTGTGCCTGTGCTCGTGAAGCACTGTAACTTGTAATTGTGGCCCACTGAGTTCTCGTCAAATGGAGATGCACCTCGTCTTTATTTCCGTGCCTGGGGCATTCTGTGCTTGTAGGTGTGGGTGTACACTGGAATCCTGCTTGATGTTAGGCGGTCGCTTCCTTGTCGACTGTTCTCGATTCTCGGCAGCGATTGTGCGCGCGCCTCTTCGTGCGAGCAGGCAGCCAACCCACAGCACGGTGGCACGGCCCCTTAAACGCAAGAAAACAACTTCCCTCTCCGCGCAAGGAGGAGGGAAACACGTGAGCCACGCTAGTCCATTTTGACGTGGGTGGAAGACAGGCTCGGTGGCAGCGGAGTGCTCATGCGACGCGGCGCAAACGACCACACGAGAGCAATGCCGATGGCACCGCCGAACAGCAAGATAAGCTGCATCCAGATGGACATACCAGGCAATGGGGGCGGAACGGCCCTGCTCTCCATGCGGCGAAAGACTGAGACGAAGAGCTCCATGTCTGTTACGGAGCGGATGTGCTTCTCAGGGTATTGATACAGACGCCGCGCACTTAGAATTATGAGCTTCGCCGACAACTTCTCAACACTAAAGCGCGCACACAGAGCAGGGCTCTCGTCGCAGAGAACGTAGGCTGGTAATACCTGATACGTGCTCAACACCTCAGTCGAGAGCCGCACAAACGAGTCAAAGCTGGCGATCTCGTCCACCACCTGCTGGGAGTAACGGTCTGTTGTGGCAGCATCGCTGCTTGGCACAAAGAGGATCAGCCAGTTGCCGCTGGTCATGCCACCAGAAGCCTGGGTGTCATGTTCAAAGTTCCCGTCAGTGAGATGCTTCGCCGGGCAATCCACCTTCAGTTTGTACCGCGCGGCACCGATTAGCTCGGCCTGTGCGTCGGTCGTGGGGAGCACAAAAAGAGCGCAGAGCGTCACCAACGCTAACGCTGCCAGAAAGCAAAAGCCCCTTGAAGAGCGCATTCTCTCCTTGTAGGAGGAGAAGGAGGGGTGTTTAGGTGCGCAACACCGAGGGTGGTGGCGCTAGGGAGAGGAATTGCTACAATAGCCACTTCGAATGCGGCTGCTACTGTAGGTGCGTGGGTGGCTTTAAGTGGTTTGCCATGCGCCTCCGTGGCCCGGAACACACACACACACAAGTAGCAAGTGCGTGGCGCACGTGCAGAGAGACCCGAGAGTGAACAAGTGGGAAACAGAGGAATCGATAGCGAAAAAGAGAGATCGCACACGAGTATTTGTGGGGAACGTGACAAAGACCCCCATGGCAACCCGATAGCGTCCCTGTATGGCAATACACACGCCGGCCCCGCGTATCAAAGCGAGACGCTCCCTTGAAGGGCAGTTCTACGGTAAGTGAATAGACCGCCTTCTCTTCCTTCTCCTTTAGAAAGGGGAAAACTTCTCAGCCTTCTTTTACACCCTCCGTACAACGTCCAGGCACGCACACTCGCTTTCCCTCACGCCTGCGCGCCGACAGGGACGGCGATACACGGAGATCGAGAAAGGGGGAAATGTTCCTCCATTGTGCTCATGCCGTTCCGCTGCGTCCTGAGTGAACTGTCTATGACACCATCAAGCGCAGCCCATTGGCTAAGACTGCCAGCGATGCAACACTCACAGTTGAACACCTACAGAAGCGCACCCGCACGTGTGTATGTTTTCTCGTTTTTTTTCTTAGGAGAGAGAGGGGGGAGGGAGGGGAGGAAACTTCTCCCTGTGACTGCATTTCTTATTGGGCCTCACTCTATGAGAAGCATACAACGCTTCCAATGTCGAGCAGCTGCAGGTAGTCATCTCCGCCATCAGCAAGGCGCCGCTCTGTTTGGCACAGCTTTAGCATAATCTTTCCGCGTTGGGCTGAGTTTAGCGGACACTCGGCGCTCAAAAGGTAGCTCTGCAGTTGAAGCAGTACCTTCGCGGCGGCGAAGCCCTCCGCCACAAGCCGGCGCGATGCCTGGATCACCTCCTCTAAGCGATGAGAGAACAGTGCGCTGATGTATCGTTGCATCACGTCGGCCGGCACGCTGCCCGAGATGGAGATGAAGTCCTCCTTCGTCAAGTCATTCCCGTTCGCCTTTTGTGCGGACTGGAGGTGCATGATGGCGAGACGGAGATCACCGCCACTCACGGTATCTAAAGCCTGGAGAGAGGCCGGCGAGAGGGTGATGCCCTCAGCTTGGGCCACGTACTCGATGCGATGATAAAGAGCACTCTTGACAAGCGGCTTAAATCGATACTTGGCGCATCGGCTCGCGATAGGATCAATGATGCGGCTCACATAGTTGCACAGGATGCAGAAGCGGGTCACATCGCTGAAGTCCTCCATCATGCGCCGCAGCGCGCCCTGAGCATCAGGGAGCAGCGCATCGGCCTCGTCGAGAATAATAAGCTTGAAAGGGGGCACCGGGTAGACTTTGCCGTCCGACTGGGTGACACTGCTACCACTGCTTGAGACGGCACCCTGAGCAAAGATCTTCACCTTCTCCCGAACCACGTTAATACCGCGATCGTCAGATGCGTTCAGCTCACGTACCCGACTGCGGATATAGTCAGGGCCAAACAGCTCATGCGCCACTGCGAGGATCGACGTCGTCTTGCCCGTGCCTGGTGGGCCGTGAAAGAGAAAGTGAGGCATGTTAGCTCCTTTCTTCAAGCATGCCCGGAGAGCACTAACGGCCTCATCTTGCGCCTCCACCTCTGCCAACGTGCGTGGCCGATACTTCTCCACCCACGGCGCGGCAGCGCCAGCGGTGTCGGATGCATCCTCCGTCTTAGTCTTCTTCTGCACAGGCTGTGATGGCGAGCTCATGAGCTAGGGTGTGCAGGTGGGTTAGGTGTAGCGGATGTGTTGGGTGGAGAGGAATGAATATCCCTGTGCGTGCGGAGAAGACGGCTGCGTAGACGTATCGAAGTCTTCTCGTCGTCCCGGCCCCCTCTCCACCCTTTCGCTTGTCTCCCCTGAGAACGTGTTAGCACTGTAATGTACCCTTCAGCTTTAACGAATCAGTAGGGAAAAGGGAAAAAAGAAACAGACCGCCCGATGCCATGGGAGAAGAGCGAATACACAGGAGTGAGAGGAGACAAAGAATGAGGACACGCGCGTGGGTGCGCGCACACACCCGCAGCCATTCCCTTGGCAGTTTGAGAAGTGACGAGTACCGCTTCTCAGCTCTGAAGCTGTTGTCACAGTGTACATTCGACTGGTGTACACAAGTGGGTGAGAGACAAAGGGGAAAGGAAGAATAAAAAGAGGGAGGGGGCTAATCACACTCGCAAACGTCTACGCGCCACAGCGACGCACGAGTGTCTCACCTCCACGCACAGAGCGCTGCCTGTGGAATCAGTCCATGCCAGCAAACTGTCAGTCCTCACTCGATCCACAAGCAAGGGAACCCAGTCGATGACAAACATTCACAGACACAATACTGTACATTATGATAGACACTGCACACAGGGTGCAGCACTAGCCGGCGCCACAGCAGACAGGCTTGCACCTGCACTCACGAGGTGTAACATCAGCGCTGAGGCGGGCTCAACTGGGTTTAACCACCTCACATCCCCTGGTGCTCCCCATCTTCACGACTCCAGAGCGCCCTTGTTCTCTTCGATTTTGCGGCGCAGTGATTGACTGATACGCACCGCGTCGGGCCCCGCAGTCGTGACACCGTTGAAGGAACTCGAGGAGGCGCGATCCCGGCAGACAAACGCACTGCCGTGACCGACGTGGGTTCGCAATGAGAGCGGCACGAGTCGGTCGGAGCTAGGCGCAGATACACCATGAGGCGGTGGCACCACACCCTCCTCCATTGGGACTGCACGACTAACACAGGGTGCCAGGCGCAGAGCAGATGTAAGTCTTGGAAAGATAGCGTGATGCTCCCTACTGGAGCCGGCATTGGCGTTGGTAAAGTGCCCTGTTCCTCCCCCGTGCCCACCAAAGCCGGTCTCGCGCGGTAGTGCATGCGTTGCGGAGGTATACCTAGACGTAACACCACGGTGGTACGACTCCTCAGCCGCGGCGCACCTTGCCGCTCGCTTAGGGCTTGCGCCAGGGCTGCCGCGAAATGCCTGAACGTCGTAGTCGTTCCTGTGCTGCATGTTTTCCTGTTGAAATGAACCTTTGTGTGCACGACCCAATCCACCAGAAGAAATGGACATCGGGCTGAGGCCGCCGCTTGGTAAAGCACGTCGAGCCACTGAGCAGCGCGCAGGGTCCTGCACCTCCACTACCTCACGTCCATGAGGCCCCCCGTGGCCTGTGGGGTACTGGCATGCGGGGAGTCGAGCGACACTACGATGCCCCACAGCAGTAGCACCGGTGCCTTCGGTACACCGCGCCGAAACTTCATTTCCCGAAGCCGTCTTTGCATCGGTGACACCCGACGTGCGTTGACGGCCACGACCTCCGCAGGGCGTCGCCGCCACATCGCGTTGGGGAAGTGCGCTTCTTCCGGCCACAGCGCTCGTTCGGCCGCCACGGCCTCGCATGCTGCCGGGCAGGCTACATTGCGATCCCGCAGAGAACGTGGAGCGAACTGAGGAAACAAACGTGCTCTCCTCGAAGAGGAGCCCTTCCAGCTCTTGGGGGCCGCCACGAACGGCTGGCTCAACGTGAGACCGCTCCTGTTGCACGAGGAGCTCGATGCGTTCATCAGCAATATGAAGTACCGCGTCACTCTCCTCAGAAAAAACGCCGGAGGCCAACACGCGTAGTACAGAGCAGAGCGCGCGCGCCATCTTGCGGCTCGGCGAGTCGCCGTTTGAGACGTACTTCAGGGCGATGGGGCCTAGAAGGTGCACCAGCTCCCGCACCCGCTCAGGACGCAGCTGATGAGCTGCCACAGCGCACAATGCGAGGTAGCCCAGGCACTTCCGCCGCAGCTCCGTCTGCGCGCCGCCGGAAAGGGCCGTCAAGAGAGTCTTCACCACGCTTGGGTGTCCGTGGCTTTGGATGGCGACGGTGCGTAAGGCCGCGTCTGTCGCTGAAGAGATTGCAGCAATCGTGACATAAATCCCCTTCGCCAAGCTCGACACCCAAAGCGAGAGCGCGCCACTGAAGGTGGTCGCATTACTGCTGCACGTGCAGCGGTGAACGTCCTCGATGAACGCCGGCTCCGGCGAGAGGCGCTGCATGAGCATGATGATGATGTCGCACCCCACACGACACAGCGCCGACCGCTTTTCAGCAGCCAAGAGCGCGAGGGTCGATGCCAGCGCACCCGTGATGTCCTCGGTGCGCGCGGCGAAGTACTCTGGTGGGAGTGTTGCTATCCAGTCAAGGAGCACCTGAGACGCCTTGAGGCGCTTAGTCGCGCCTCCGCTTACGGAGGAAACCTCACTTGCAGTGTCACACTGTTTCTTCAGTTCTGGTAGAAAGGAAGACAGCGGGCTTGGCAGCGCCGTTGGTTCTCTCTCCACCGGGATGCCGTCGTCGCTCAGAGTGGGAAGCAGCAGGGTCGAGAACGTCGCGGAGAAGGTGTCTTGAAAGGTGCCCGACAAGGTAGTCATTGACGATTCCCCGTCGCCCAACAATGAGGCCAGCGAGCTCGGGTCCTCGGCCATGTAGAGCGCGTACAACTTATCTGGGTTGTGGTGCGCACGATGATCAATGTAACTGAGGTACTCGACCGCCTCGCACACGCTCTTCTCAGCCGTCTTGAGATCGTTGCCATCCTCAACCTTTACGCGGAGCGTGTTGCGCAGGTCACGGCTGAGTCCAACGTACACCATAAGTTCCGAATTCTGGAGCTCTTTGCACAGTTTCTTGGCGAGCTCAATCGCGTTGGAGCGCGTCAACACCTTGGCCTGGTGCATAGGGACCAAGCCGTCTTGATGTTGTTGGTCGAAATTCACGGTGCCGCCGACGCTGATGAACATGAAGGACTGGAAGACGGTCTCAGGTTCCACGCTGAAACGCCCCGCCAGGGTGCGCAACGACTCAAAGTAGTGCTTATAGTTGCGCATAATGTCCTTGAGCTGTACGAGGTCCTGCGGGCTCTTCGGGGGTTGTCGCACGGAAGTGTGCAACTCCATCTGGCGTGTGAGAAGCGTGTCGATGTCCATCTTGGGTGCAGGACAGAGTCATGCGGAGAGGAAAGATGGAAAAAACGTGATCGGGAGAGAGCGCGAGGGGAACCCTTGCGTTGCCGTTTTGCTTGAGACGTGTTGGGGATTTGTGGAGCGCCCGTCATAGAAGCAGCTGTAGTAAAAGTACAGAGTCACTGTAGCGTGCACAAGACACCCTGGAAAGGCATACCAGGGGATGAGATGATGCGTGCACCCTCCCCCCCTCCCCAAGTACCATAACTCCTACCACCCACACCACCGAAGTGAAGCGAGACACGCCGAAAAACAGAGAGAAGGCTACGCAACGAGGGCACAGCACAGTACACGGCGGAGAGAAGATAAGAATGGAGATGCAGGGAGAAGAGCAAGGGTGCCCCTCGCGCTTTTCCCTCAATCGCCTTATCGCAACAATGAATGCCTTCTCGGCACAGCAGGCACTTTGGTTGCGAAAACGAAGGGAGAAAGGGAAGAGGTGAGGATTGGCACGCAGGCTGTAGCTGGCACTTTTTGAATGCCGGGTCTGACGGGTGTTCTTGTGAAGTGTATGACTGCGTCGAGTCTTCGGTAGCGGTCTATGTGAGTAGAGAGAGAGGGGGGTTGTGGCGCAGGCAGGAGGAGATCATCCTAGAGAGAGAGGCGCGTGACACAGTCCACTTTTTGAAGGAGAAAAGGTCGAAAGAAGGAGGGGCGCAGCAACAAGTCGTAAGGACGCCGGAGAGAAAGCAGCAGCAGCAGCAGTGAAGTGCTGAGAAGAAGGATGAGCGATTTCGACGATGACCTCCGTCACTTAAAATGGCATGCGAACTGCAGTCGAGGAGAAAAGGTAAGGGTAACGTGACAGCGGCGGCATCTGCCGACGCGCCTCAAGGGGCACACAAGCGATCCTCGCCCAACAGCCAAAGGCAACAGTTCGCTACACCTGTGATTGACTGGCGTTGCTGTTGACGCCGAAGTCGCTGCAGTCACTTTTGGTGTTCATTTCCAGCACGCACGAGTCCAGTGCCACTGTCAGCAGGAGACTTATTCTCTCAACGGGAAAGGTACAGAGGCGGTGCCCGCTTCGTCTTTTTCTTCTTCGATGCAAGTGCGATACAGACGCCGCCACTACACAATGCAGCTCCGGTGAGACCCGTTGGTTCGCCGGCGTCCTCCTCCCAGAGTCCGACTCACGGAAAGAGTACGAAGAAAGGTAAAGACTAGGCCACACGCGTACGCTCAGACGAGTGATTGCGGCTTTCATTGCAGTGCCTGAATGCGAGGTACCTCAGAAATGTGTGGTACGACACTCTCGAGAGGGAGGGAGGGAGGGGGGTGCGCCCTAGCGAACGCCGTTGTAGTACCCACCGCCGCTGCGGGTGTGTGACGCCACAAGCAGCGCAGAGGCCCAGGCATCACCGCCGTACGTCATAAGCAACGACTCCTCCTCGTCCTCCATCGGGTCAGAGAACCCGGTCACTTCTAGTGGCCCGCATAACAGAGGGGCGGCGTGCATTGGCGCACCTCCTCTGTCGTCGCCGTTTAGCGCCCGAAGTGGTTTCAAATACGTCAGCTGCACAACGTCTCCCGGCACAGAGGAGGGAAAGTCGCACAGCTGTGGAAACACACGCCCCGCCATCTGAGCACGGCGAAATGCCTCTGTCATCACTTCATCCCAGGGGCATTGCATCCTGCGGAGAATAGGGGTGTGTCAAGGTGCTACACTAGAAGTCGAGTGCAGCACAAAGAGATGTAGGCACCCTCCACTCACCGGCAGAGTGGGCGGCAGTTGCGGGGGGAGGGGGGGAGTGCCCAACGGAAATAAAACTATGCAACGTCACCCACCTCTATCGATTGTCCTTGCAGGAGCAGTGGAAGAACACACACACACACTTGAGAGGTAGACAAGAAGAAAATCAACCGCAGGCACTTGCAAGCGATGCGATGAGAGTGAAGAGCAGTAAGGGGGAGTACAAGGCCAATAAAGTTAACTGACGACCTCACGCATGGGCCCGCCGCTTCCCGCCTCAACTCACCCACTCGTATCCGTGCGGACAGGTATTGAGTGCGCACTTCAAGTTGGATGTTCAATGACAGGAAGACACATTTCACCAGCCTCCGCCTCGTTGAATCCGCGCCGCGCTAGCACGAAATACATCACAGACTCTGCAAAGGAGGAGAGGGGGGGATGCGAATGGTCCTCGGCACTCCCTCCCCTCCCTCCTCCCCAAGGAAAGGCAAAGTGTTTTCGTTCTTTCTATCGTACCTTTAGGAAGAGGGAGGCGCCTCAAGGTGGGAATACCGCCCAAGACACTCAGGGCAAGAGACGGAGATGAGAAGATACGCACACGGACACACAGGCGGCGAGGTGCTTACAGTACATTGGGAAGAGAACCCTCCATCTCACCTCGTCCACAAGAGCGGAATGGAAGGAAGAAGTATAGAAACGAGACTTGGGCTAAACAGCAAGGAGGAGAGGAGGGGAAGGGGTAGGTGGTGCAGGGATTGGCCCCCTACATGGTTACTTCCACGGCATCCAAGATGGTGACGGAGCGCTGTGTCCCACCCTGTCCCTCGGAGTCAAAGGCACCGCCTGCGTGCGACTCGCTCGTGTTGTCAAGCGCCACCTCCGACACCGCAGCGGCAGCAGGCACCTTTGCCTCCGCGACGTCTTCCCAGATGGTTTCGCCCTCGACAGTCTTTCCCTTTGAGTAGCCAATCCACAGCTCCGTGCCATCTTCGGAGATGCCAGTGCTGAAGAGCGTCACGTCGTCAATTAGGCGCTGGTTGCCGTAGTAGAGACACATGGTGTAGAAGGTGCGACTCGTCAGCTTCTCGATGCGCTCCTTGATGGCCTGCACAGTGTCCTGCTGAAAGTCGCAGTACAAGAAGATCGTTCGGCGATGCCGCTTGAGACGTAGATAGTTGATGGGGATAACAGCAGATGTGCTGGCCGCCCCGCCTGCAGGATACGATGAGGCCATGGTGAGCTGAAGAGGCAGGAGTGGTGACAGCGATGTGGGGGGTAAACAGAAATGAGCGTGTATGTGACCAGCTGTGCAAGTGCACCTCACGGGTTCTGCACTGGAGAGCCTGGTTGGACCGCCAACCAGTAAGATAGGCGAAGGAAAACCGGTGCACGATGTGTAGTGAAGAAGCAAAGGTACGCCGCAGGTGTGGGTGAGGACTAGGTTGAGACCTGAAGCGCAGTACACCAAGGAGAACTTCATCGGAATAGTGGGAGGACGGAAAGTACCCTCGAAGGATAGGGTGGGGTTCCCCTCCTCTATGACACACACACACACACACACACATACCTACAAACGCAGAAGGACACAGAACTCATGCAGGGATGCCCTGCTGAAGCATTTCGTGGATCACAATGGGAGCACCGTACTTAGAAGGCGGTGGACAGAAAGTGAGCAGATATGTCGGCTCCGGTCCCTCTTTGTGCAGATTGTGTATCTCGCCCACGCCCTCTGCCCTACGGAGTAATGCACCGTGAACTTAGCGGCACGCAGTAGCGCCCATGTTTCTCCACACACCCTCCTCCCCTTTACACGTTTGCTTCTGCTGTGTAATACTTGCCGGCGATTACAATCCAGCCTCATTCATGCATGCATCCACCGAGCCTCAGCATCCACTACAGCACCAGTGGCACGACACCAAGTGCAACAAGAGACCCCCCAAAAAAAAGAAAGGAAGGGTCTAACAAAAAAACAGTCATAATCGTAAAGCAACAACAACGTTGAGCTACAATGGAAGCACTTCACTGCCCTCAGCGCGAAATACTTAGACACTTTAACACAGAAGCCGCGGAGGCGATTGTAGGCTGGCGAGACGGCGCAGTCAGCCCCTCCCGCCCTCCGCGCAATGCCTGTGTGCTGCAACGCCTATAAATGCCTCTTGCCGCGTACGGAAACCTCAGGCTTTTGTTTTTCTCTCTGCCCACCCCGCGCTCTTTTCGCACCAACGACTCCCCGTTACGCCCCGAATGCGTCGCCTCGCACATACTTCTCAAAGTTCTTCTCGGCATCACGAAGCATGCGCTGGGAGTGGACACCACGGCAACGGTACGGATTACCCATGTCCTGCACCACGCGGTTTACACCGGGTTGCACCTCCTTCTCACGACCGATTGGTGCGTTGAGTTCGTACTTGAAGTCGCGATGCACCTGGTGAATCGTGGGCGAGTACCGAAGCAGCTCGTCCGGCGTCGGTGCGTTTGTGAGCACCTGCGCACGGCGTTTCCAATGGCCGCGCATCGTGTGAATGCGGCCGGCGAAGTCCCGCATGTTGAAGAACTTCTTGTCGATGAGTTCTTTACGCTGCTGCAGAACCCGCATCACGCCCACGCGGTCGTTGCGCGCCTGATAGAAGGCCTCGGCTTTCTCCAGGCACTGGTCTGCCAGTGCGAAGACGCGATCGTAATCAAATGGCGAGAAATACAAAAACTTCTCCTCGAAGTTGAGGTTGAAGCGGCGACCAAGTCGGGGGAGTAGGCGCAGCATTTTGTGCGACTGGCCCGAGTTGTGGAAGGTGTCAACGAGGGTGACGGCCTCCTCGAAGATGGTGCCTGCGGAAGCGTCATTCATTGCCTCCGTGGTGAGACCGAGCTCAAATAGCGCTTCTACAATCAGCTCCAGCGGCGGTTGGTCAGCACTGTCAAGCATCTGCAGCGCAGCTTCACAGTTGGCCTTGCTGCTAGTTAACCGTCGTGTTCGACGAAAGGCACCGGCGAGCTTGAGGCGGATGCCAGCCACCTGCGGATGTCCTTTAGAATAGGCCAGCTCATACGCCTTGGCTACAACCCCGTAGTATTCTAAGGCCTCTTGATGCAGGCCACCTTCTGTGAGGTAGTCACCTTGGAGCTCCATTTTCGCCACCTCGCTAAGCGGAACATACGGACGCCTCGGGGCGACGCCTGCCTCGGCCATTACGAGACCACTTTGCTCATTCGTATGCACAAGATCCGTGCTGTCCACATCCTCCCAGGTAACCACCTCTGGTGACGGAGTCGCCGCAGCGTCGCCAGACCCCGGGCTGCTCGGCGCAGCCGTCTGCTGACTCTTGCGCGCAGCAGCGAGGGAGACGCCGCGTGGCAACCGCTCCAGCGGCCGCACCAACTGATTGGGGAACAACTCCCTTTGTAATAAGAGGTGTAGAGGCGCGTGATGAGTCGTGCTTGGCAGCGTAGGGCAGCTCCCGCGACGGGTGCCTGCTGCACCGTGCACACTGCCGCACGCATCTGTGTTGTGGCACCAAAAGGGGCTTGACAACTGAGAGGACCACGAAACCCAACAACAGCAGAAGGAAAAATACACACAGGAGAGCGGGTATGCTTCTAGCAGCCGAGGCGCTGCAAACCGCCTGTGAGAAGAGCCGAAGAGAGAAGGGGCGAGAAAAAGAGGGCAACGGAATACGATGAGAGTAACGCACTGCGGTGCATTTTTGCACGTGAGAGAGACGGCAGAAAGACAAACTGAAGAGAGCCCCTAACGCAGGAAACCACTCCAGCATGCCACACACACCACATCACTCACACACATACACCAAATACGATTGAATAAGCGCTCAGGACGCATGCAAGTGCTTGCTTAGGTCGGCGCTCTTGAAATTGGTTACAGCCGCTTTGTATGAAGCTACGCTCGAAATGAGAGAGAGAGAGAGGCAGTGTGGTCCCTGAGGGAAGTCAAGCGTGTGGATGTCCGTACGCGCCAGCTTTGATATATCAGGCAAAGCAGTACAGCATGTACGGTGAAATGCGACGCGTCAGTCCGAGTATTCAGCTGCCCTATGCACGGGCGTGTGAAGGGAGGTACGACACACCCTCTCTTTGTCTGCACTACTGTGCGCCAACGCACACACTCCTCCTCGAAGTGCACTGCTCATGCGTAGGGATCGTCGGGGTTCTGTAAGGAGTTGTAACCCTCCTTGTTACACTGCGCCACGCCGATAGCTCGCAAAGTGGCGAGCCGCACTGTCCGAGCTCCTGTAGTCACAGACTCTGCGCATGGGAGAATGTTCATTATATCACGCTCGCCGAGAACACAATAATTGTACGCAGATACCGCTGCTTGATATAGGAGGAACATCAACAGAAAACCCCACAGAAGCCTTCGAAGCAACGACTTGAACTGTGATGTCGGCGGTTTGGAAGCGCTACTGTCACCGCTACCGTTGGGTGTGGGTTGCACGTTTGGTCGCGTCGAGTCACCTTCTTGCCAGTCACCGTAGCTCACAGACACAGTTGTAAAGCAGTACGGCAGGCCCATGTTCGCTAACGGAGGGGTGTACGCGAATAACACGGCGCCTCCACTGCCAGCCGGGACAAGGTCTCCTGACGTGTAGACCTTGTCCGCAGTGCTGAACTGCTGGGTGGTGCGACCGTCTGCACTAATGTGAACGATGAGCGCATTCACGGTTGCAGGCAGGACTACCTTGAAGTACATAGTAAGAGGCGGTTGCGGCGCGGCAGAAAGCTTTTGCGGCAAAGGAGCCACAAAACTGTTTTCCGGCGCCACTTCTACGTGGCAGACCGGGCTGTTCGCGTAGAAGCTAAAGAAACGAAACGGGACCGGACCATCGGAACGCACGCGCACTACCCGTACCTCGATGTTCGTGCCAGCTGCCACGTTGGCGAGCTCCAAAATGCCGTTGTTGTCGGATGTTTTCGTGAGCTGCGCCCCTTCCGAGATTCGGTAGGTGACGTTGAGGTACAACCACTGCGCTAGCAGGCTACCAAAGTTGAGGGGGAAAGCACGTGCAACAAGGATGACTGCTTCGCCAGCTGCTGGTGCCTTCTCCACTGCGATGGTGTAGTGGTCATTAAACTCACCGGCGAAGCCGTGTTTCTCTGCACAGAGCGGCACTTCAATCATGTCAGCATTCGCCTGAGAACACATAAACATCAACAGTGCAAGCAGTACGATACTAGACGCGGGAAGCAGTGCCCTCCCCCACCTCGTGCGGACAGAGGCTACTCCCATAGGCCAAGCCACTAATGTGTTTTTCTTTTGCTATGGCGTAGCCCGATGACGGTGTGCCTAGGCGCGTGCCTCTCTGTGAATCGGCCGAAGTGGAAAGCACTTTGGCTGCAGCAAGAGGAGGAGGAGACAGTCCAGGGAGAATGGCAGAGAAGCGAGAAGAAACAGGCCGGAACAAGCGAGAGCTGCCCAAGTAAAGGAGGAAAAACAGCCATTGTGCTGACTACGAAGGAAGTAGACAAGATTGCGGCTGTGAGCTGGCATGCCACGCCCTCGCGATTGACGGAGTGATTGGGCCCATAGGGAAACGAAAACAAAACTAGAAGAGCATCCGTGAAGATGCCTGTCCAAGATTTCCCAGCTCTCTCCAAGGACACAGACGCTGAGAGAGAGAGAGAGAGGGGGGAGAGAAAGAGAAAGCCACAGAGAAAAGCTCGATTGTAGGCCGTCATGCGTCATCTCTACGAATGCGTGCATCTACTCTAATGACGCGCACATGGACGCATCACGGAGGCGTCATTGGGTGACAGAGATAGAGCACGTACAGGGGGGATCCACAAGTGGACGGAGTCAAGCCACGAGGTAGAAAACCACAAAGCTGCACCTCTGGCACACTGACATGGACGCAACTCTCAATGACTTCGGAGTGGCTGCGTTTACGTATGTGTATGCCCTAAATGCAGAACGCCATAGTATAGCACGACCCCTCTCGCGCTTCGTCTACGTTCTGAGCTCGCGTGGGATGTCGCCGTCCAGCATGCTCCGCCCCAGCCTACCACTTTGTCCGCTGACAGGTGAGCGAACCGGGCTGGTGCCGGAGCTGACTGGCACAGTCAATTGCGCGCTGTAGGGAACTGAGCGGCTCACGTGTGCCTTCTCCTCCTCCACGCGGTCCATCCAGCGCTGCCGCTCGCGCTCCACCACTCCATCTAGGTCACGTAATTTGCGTGCGAGCACGGCGCTGCGGTCCTTGCAAGCGGCCACCTCCGTCATGGCCTCTTCTAAGCCGGACTGCATCTGCGCCAGTGCCGAGGCACGCCGCTGCATCAGTTGGTTGAAGTACACCTCATTCTTCATGAAGGCGTCCACAACAGCGTTGGGATTCTCAAGCAGGTGACGACTGACCGGACCTGCAGATTGCTGAGCGGGAGTCAAGTGGATGCTGCTGCTGCTGGCCTGGGCATGCACAGTCTCAGCCTCGGGACTGCGCACGGGCTGCAGAGAGGGACTGGATCCCTTCGCCACCATGCCACTACGGTTTCCCAAGTCGAATGACGTCGATGTTGTCGTGTTGGCAAGCGCTGCACTCGCTGAGGTCTCCCTTTCAGTGTGTTGCGGCGTACGCATCGGGGACGTCGACGCGAACGCCGCTGGTGGTGCAGAGGCGGTGGATGGAGCCATTGAAGCCGCTGCCTCTGCGGCAGAGATTTCGCGGATGTACGACATAGGCACAAAGCCACGGCGGCGAGCATCTGTGGCCACTTCGACCTTTATCCAGCCATCCTGGGCAATACCTTCCGTAGCGCTGAGTATCTCACCCTTAAAGACGGACAACTCCACATCCTCCTCCGCGCGAAATTCGTGCACCACGACGAAGTACCGCATTTTGTATATGGGGGCGTGTCTATGATGGCCCTACCCGTCTTCACGGAGCAAGGCGAAGAAGAGCCAGGGGGGAGGTAGAGAAGGGAAAACAGGGGTACCGCTGGTCTCCCTTACAGTGGTAATGAGAAGGACGCCAACTGTCATGCGGAGTCACGCAAGCAGAGCGAGGGAGGGAAGGGAACGAGGTGATATGTGTTTCGATGAATGGAAAAGAAAGGGGATGCAACGTCAGCAACGAGAGAAGGAAGTGACTCATTCGTCCCTCACAAACCATGTCAGGGCACACACGTGGAAGAGAGAAAGGAAGTGCAGAGACAATGCAGCTGACCGCAGAGTGGTCGACAGGAAAAACGTTGGGTAATTCTCACAAGTGCTATGCGGGCTCTCATGCATCTCTGCCCTCTCAACACGAGTCGCCCACAAAGCACGTCGCGACGGTGCGTCCATAAAGGCTTGCAGTGTCTGAGACTGAAGTGCCCTTTGGCACGCTGCAAGTGGAGACGATTATGAGGATGATGTGATCAGTTATTGTCATGCTGGAACATGGGGGAGGAGGAGCACACCGACGAGAACAACCCCAGCTGGCAGAGGTTGGTGAAGGATACGATAACTCACGATGGAAGCGTTGCAGGAGACGAGCCAGCAAAGCACGCACACACATTGTTAGCGAAAAACAAACGAGCAGATGAATGAGAAAGCGAACAACAGCCCAATCTTTTCGTTTTCGTAGATTAGCAACGTGGAACCACCACCACCCCATATGTAAGTAGATATCCACCCACAGAGAGACACGGCAGCTGTGCTGGTCCTCAGAGGTTTGCGCAAGTGGTAGTCTTCAGTTGGAGGCGTCGCTTCAAGTATGACTCAGCCCCCCTCTCCGAAAAAGAGGAAAAAGGGGGATGCGTTACCTCTGTGTGGCGCGTATACACGTTCACACGCACACACACACACAGGCCTGTGTAGTGCATGGTGGCGATTACTAGAACGAAACGATGCGCACAGTTGCGCCGCGAGCAGGTCTTGATGTCTTCCAAGACGGTACTGCCAACCGTGAAGGGCAGCTCGCAGCTGACAAAGGTAGTCGTATTGGCCGCCACAGCTGTGATCACTTGGCCTCCGCCTTCGCTCAGCGAGGTGCCAACCAGTCGCACCGTCTCCACCTCTGTGCTGGCAAGAATGCAGGTCACCCTCTCCGCACTCGCGTCCGTCAGTCCGCTGTCACGGCCCAAGTCCAGAAAGGTCAGGTGCGTCATAGCCACAATGGCCGCCCCAACGTAGAAGTGGAAGTCGTTGTCCAAGAGGCCGCAGTGCTGCGCCTCCAGGGAGGTCAGGTGCGGATGTCGCTTAATGAGCCATCAAAGCCCCGCCATCACTTCGCCTCCAAGTAAATTGTGGGACACGCACAGGTGCCCATAGTGATTGTTGTAGCGAGGGACCTTCCACAGGGCGTCGATGACCCTGACGGTGAGACCACCGCGCCGACAGTTGGGGTCCCGTAGCTGCCTTGACAGACTCATCCGTGGCAAGCTCGGCCTCTAAAACACGACAAGTAAGAGAAGCGACAGGGGTCGCAGATACTGCCCAACAGTGAGTTATGCTCACGTGTCGCTGTTTCGTAGACGGCTTCGGACAGGAGAAGAAAGGGGGGCAGCATGTGTGGAGGGTGGCGCGCCGCGCTACCTCTTTGGAGGAACAGACAGACACACACGCACACCCACAGAGAGAGAAGGGGGAGGGGAGAAACGCGTATGGTAAAATACCCCCCAAAAGAAAAGAAAGGGGCCAACGAGGAGGAAAAGAACGAAGAGGGGGAGGGGAGTAGCGTGAGACGGCGGTGCCGTAAGTGGCAGTCCTACGGAACAACATGGAGAGGAAGGCCGTCTTTAGTCGCGCGCAAATCCCCCTCCCACACGCCCCTTTGTACTGCAGAGAAACGAGCTCTGTGAAGGCCGATCATCCATCTCGAGGGCCATCTCAGAACAACGAGGATAAACGACGAGGCAGGAAGGAGAGCACAGAGAGCGCTGCACACCACTGGGCAGGGATAGAGAAGTACCACCGAGTCAGAAGCAGCCTGGTTAGGACGCCTCTGCTTTGTTTGTGGCTGCCCCACTCACCACAAGAGCAACAAACGTAAATGTTGGTCTGAATGTGCGTGCGAGTCTGTTTGTGTGTATCGAAGAGCAGTAGCACAGAACGGCGTAAGAGATCTCCTCAATCCAAGAGATGTTGAGAAGAGAGCTCACTGAACTACAAAAATTGAAGGACTGGGTACTCTCTCAGAAGTGCGCACAGCACACCTACCTCGCTATCGATTATGCAGAGTGGACTCAACGGGGTGCTGCTGCACCTCTTCCACTCTCTATCTTAGACTTACTGACAAGCATGCATGCGCATGGGTCTACAAAGAGACGCACTTTTCATCACCTCTTCCACTGTGCCACGCGCCACGCGTAAACGGGGAAGTCGGTATAGTAGGCGGATAAGAAGAGCAGGAAAAAAAAGAGGCGATGAGGGGCATGCTGTCAACCACATGCGATGGCAGTGTCCGCGCGTGCAACCCACGGCAGTTGTCAGACAAGCACATACAGCACACAGCAGAAGAGAGGCGGTACTGCGCAACAGCAATACGAGAGGTGAAGGAGCACTGGCATAGCAGGAGTGCACGATGTGGACGTCAGGGGCCGAATTGACAGCCCACCACGCTCCCGCACACACCGTCGGCAAGAGAACAGCAGCTCTCCTCTAATCATCCTTCAGCTCGGCAGGCAGTATCAGGTTGGAGAACGTGTCAAAGGTGCCAGCACCTCCATCATCCCCGTTACCGCATTTGTCGCGAGTCTGGACTGCGGTCCCGAAGTGATTCTTCAACACTCGTTCATTGTGCGGCGATGTGCGGTGCCCACCAACCACGCCGCCTGAGCTACCGTTTTCTTATCGACCGACAGAGCCAGACGGGCTTAGGCGGGGACGGCTGCTCTGCAGTGGCTTGTGGGGCTTGTGCAACAGCACCGCCTCCTGCTCCGAGTGCTGCTGACTGATTTTACGACGCAGCGCCGGTGCCAGCACGGCGGAAGTCGGAAGCTTGGAGGGAGAGTGCCGGACGAAAGGGGACTTTCCATTGTTGTTGTCATTGTCTTTGTCACCCTTGGTGGCGCCAGCACCGTTCCTCGCAGTCTTCTCCTCGACAACTTCTAACTCTAACGTGCTCGACTTCATCGAGACCACAAAGTCATTCACGTCACCACGCGCCGCACGTCCCCACACGTCACGCGTACTGTGTGTCGATAGCGATGATCTCGCATGTTCAGCACTGGTGCCGCTTCCACCTTGACGCACCACCTCAGACGATGAAGCAAAGAAGTCCCACAGGCTCTCTGCTTGACTCGCTGTGATCATCTGCGCCTCAACGAACTGCAAGATATGGTTGAACTGGATGGGTACTGGATCACTGTTGCCGTACTCTGGCAGCCCCAGCGTCACTTGGCGTGTTGTCAGCGACGCCAGCTTTAGCGATCCTTCGTCTGAGGTGACGGTGCTCGTGTATGTGTGAATGGCGTTCATGCTTGGCGAGGAACCCGTCGGTACCCATGGCTCTTCCTTTCCCTCCGCCTCCGCCAGTGACTCGATTGTCGACCATGCCAGCTCGCGTAGCTTCGCCTTGGCGCCTGCGCCAGCGCCGGCAGCGGAGGAGGGGACAGCATTCCAAAGTAGGAGACGGCGTCCTCAGGGGCGGTGATCGGCCGGAAATTCTCGCGTGTGAAGATGTGCACCTTGCCGAAGTCCATTTTCTCTACCTGGTGAGGGCATCTGCCATCAAAGTTGCTCTTGGCCCCAGCACCAACATCATATAGACCATGAGCACCACTGGTACCACCACGGCTGCGCCGCCAAGGCCTCCCCGCATTGGTGGGTGCGGTTGTGGGTCTGGTGCCGTCTCGGCACGCCGCGGAGTACCGCTAATGGCACCTCTGGCCGCAGATTTCAGCCCGCCCTTGCCCGGCCCCTTCGCGCGTGTTTTTCGCAACTCTGCTTTGATCTGCTTCACCTGCTGCGCCCACGCCTTTTCTCGCTCAGTCTGCTTACACGCTTGCTCCGTTGCCACGGCATCAGGCAGGGATGGCGGTTGCGAGGGCGTGCGAGTCGCTCGGCAGGGGTACTGCTCGTCCACCTGTGTGACGACGGTTGTGCGGAACTACCGTCCATGGGGCCGCTGGGTGCACCAGTTACGGCGCCCATAACGCTGTACTCGCGAGTAGGCGTCGCCGCGTCGAGCACGGCGGACATCTCAATGACGTCAGAGTCATTGTGAGTGCTGAGCGGGGGGAGGATGCCGCCGGCGAGTCGGGCCAACGGACGCGGTGACACGTACCGAGCACCCATGACGTTCTCTTCTGGAGTGCCGCCACCGCTGCCCAGCACACGTGGTGCTCCTTTTCCGCAGATACGGGAGGATAAGAGAGGGCGGCCGCCGCCAGCACCGGCCCAGTCAGGGCTTCTCGTGCGGTCGTTAGGGGTCGACGCGAAGTTATCCCGAGCGGCCGCCTTCGGGTTGCCAGGCACGGCGCCCGTTAGCGGGCCCAGTGGCGATTGGTGCCCAGCTGGCTCTGACACATGGCCGTTAGACGAGGTCCGCAGAGGGGTTGTGATGCGACGTAGCGGCGGCTTGGCCACTGCAGTGTTGTTGCTCGCTTGACCTACCTTGTAGATGAGCTCTACTGGTAAGGATTGGGTATCGTAGCCATCGTTGCCTGTGTTCTTACTATGCCCTCTTGCATTGCTGCCACCACGACTTTCGGGCGACACCGCCTTCCTGCCGGTGGTCGCCTTTGCGGTAAAGTTGATTGGCAGCGAATTCGTTTGGTAGTCGCTGCCATTTGCGGCAGGCACTGACCTGCCCCCACGCTTGTTGTGCCGATCCGAGCCGCTATCGACTTCGCTCGTTCCTGGCTGTCGACGTGCCCGGGTGAGAGCTTTACCAGTTTCACCACCGGTATTCGGGGGCGTAGCACCACCGATGCGCTCACGACTTTCTGAAGAGGGCGGCAGCGTGGACTGGAGGCGACGCGCAGAAGAGCCCTCCACTTTGAAGGTCCCTTGACCTTCATGACAGGAAAATGTGTATCGGGTGGATTCGACCGTGCCTAGCGCAACTGTAGTACTCACTGTTGGGGGAGAAGGACCGGCTACACAAGCGGTGACCGCAGGAGAGGCGGTTTGCGCGTTGCTCTTCTCATTCGCCGAGGAGGAGGTCAGCAGGAAGTTCACCTTGAGGTCACCTCGTTGTTTGTCCTGCCTGCCCTTGGCACGATGCGCATCCGATTTCAGTCGCTCGGCCTCCCGCACTTGTCGATCAAGCGCTGCCTTGAGTGCCTTCTGCTTCGCTTGCTTCTCCAAGGCCTCCTTGATTCGGTCCTCTGTCACCACCACAGGACGAGAGTACATAAAGCTGCCGTTATCCATAACGCACCCCTTTTCCTCCTACGGAGGGGGGAGGGGGTACGTGCGGGAAGAGCGTTTTGTAGATGTAGGAAGATATGTACACCCCAGGGCGAGGGCAAATCAGCACTCGAGAGCGCGAGGGCTGCTAAGAACGTTGGCGACACCCCTCCCTCCCTCACTCTCGACCGACCGTCCCCCCGCAAAGAAAGGGAGCACGAAGGAAAAAGGGGTGAAAACAGACAAGCAAAAGCGCGGAGAAGTACAGCGATGATACGCGCACAGGCTGAGAGAGAGAGAGAGAAAAGGGGGGAGAGCAGCGGAGCTGAAGGGGCGTGAGGACACAGACGACAATAATAATAATAATAATTGCGAGAGTCGCAGCAGGAGCAGCGCAAATCTAAGGATAAACAAGTGAACAATAGAAGAGACGCAATAAGAATCACAGCAGAACAGCTCAGAGCCGTAGCAGCGACAACAACACGTAATCCCTCGCAGAAGCGGTGAGGGTGACAGAGAGAGAGAGAAAGAAGAACAGAGGAGAAAGCAAAAACCAAACATAAAATAAGCAAAGAGGTGGAGAGAAAGGGGGTAGCAGGGAAAGCGTACGTACATGAAGAGTTCAAACCTGATACACCGCACTAAACGCGGGGATGAGACAAACGGAAACAAACAAAACTGAAACACAGAGAGGAGAGAATGAGGGCGAAACGAAAAGATGAGCACACACGCACTCCCTCACATCCACCGAGCAGGAGAGCGCAGACAACCACAATCGCGCTAAAGCAGAAAGGGAAAAAAAAGGAAGCGAGGCGCAAAGGAAAATCAAAGGAAAACACGTGTAGGGGGGGGCAAACGAGAACAAAAATAGTGAAAAAAGAAACGCTGAGTACACGTACACGCACACACACACACACACAGAGAGACAGACAGACAACAAAACACCCAAGTGCTGGGGCGCAGCTGAAAGAGGGAGGAGATGTGGGGCGTACCGGCGCGCTCTTAACCCGCTTCCGCACTTCAAGGGAAAGGCGACCAATAATAGTGAGCGACAGAGAGAGAGAGAACAGGGATCCGGAGAACAACAGGAACAAGAACGAAGTACGTACACGACCAATACAAGAGGAAGACGGAGAAGGTGGGGGCAGGAGCTTGCTGATAGTTGGGTATAAAGTAAGGAGGGGAAGTGCTGAGAAGAGGCAAGCGCATGCAAATTTATTTGCTTCGTTGCTCTTGTGTGCCGTCGAAGAATGTCTCACTGACTTGCGTGTGCTTGTCTGCGGGGCAGGGAGGATGTGATTAAGGGGGAAGGATGCTGATACGTGTCTGCGCACGCACGCTGCGTGCCTGTGACGACTAAGCTTCGAGGATGGGGAGATGAGTGCAAGGCACGTCGAAGACAAAGGACAAAGTGAAACGGAAAGAGCGAGAGGTGCGCACAGGTGCTCGCTTTCCCTTCCAATACAGGGGAGAGAAGGGAAAGACAGTGTGTATCGACCCTTACGGGCGACTCATTGCTCAGTGCAGCGTGGACATTGGCGTGGGAGGCCGACAAGTAATGAGAAAAGGGGGAAGGAGGGCAGAGAGACGGAGATGGCCATGCAGTGAGGAATGAGACGGAATTCGAAGACATCAGGAAACCCTTCGACCAGGGCAGCCACAGCGCCCGCTTCCAGCGCATACGATGAGAGTTGTGGACTGCGTAACCGCTTGACCCGATTACACGCGGACACAAACACACAAATACATCAGCAACAAGTACACGCACACCTCCTCCACTCTTGTCTCATCTCCCTTAACCTCAACGGACGTTGCAGTCGTTGGGTATGGAAGCAGGAGAGTCAAGAGAAAAAAGGGGGAACAGCGCACGCTACCTTGAGGAATGCAGAGCAGTGCAGGTCGCATCATCGTATGAGTAGAACTACCTTGCTTGTCAGTACTTCATGAAAGCATACGCGCGCGCGCACACACGCATAGAGAGAGAGAGAGAGAGAAACGCAAGAGCATGTATGAATAACCGCGGGAAAGAACCCCATGGGCAGAGGTGGCACCTAAGAGCGGAGGGAAAGGCAAGATCGGTTGTTGCTGCGGTACATTGCCGCACCTTCACACTGAGAGGCAAATGATCGCTTTTGCAACCGATCCATGAGCCCCTCTTGGAGTCAAGCTCGTACGGTCCCCCCCCTCCCCACCCCACTCACTCACACTCTCCCTTACTGTTTCAGCCACTGACTCATCAGAGCATCATAGGCTTGGTCCCGCTGCAGAAAGTTTGTGAGAAAGATCGTGTCATTCAGGTGCGTCTTGATCTCAATCGCGTTCGCGAACATCTTCACTGATTTGCACTTGACAATGTCTTTGATCTCGTCGTATTCAATGGAAAAGTGTGCAGCAGCGACGGTGCTTTGAAAGCACACCCAGTACCGCGTGATAAATAGGTAACCCTGCTTCACTATGGAGCGCTCCATCCAGGCGCAGTTGAAGGAGTCCACCACCGTCTCGCCAACCAAGTCCGGGAAAGCCCTACGAAAGAGGCCCTCGATGTTGTTGCGCACCGTGTCGGTGACGCCGGTGACGTCGAGTAGAGCGCCGCCAACTGCGCGGCCTACCGTAAAGGGCGCCTTCAACACTTCGTAGCCACCCTGCACGGCCCCACGCGCGACACCGCCAAATGATATTCCCGCGCCGCCAGTAGGCTGATCGAGAGACGCAAGCTGTACAGGAGGTTGAAATGTTGTTGTGGCATCCCGCCCCTCTCTCGGGAAGAGCGACACCTCTGCATCCGCAGCACTCTGTTTTTCGAGCCTCGTATGTGACACCGCTGCCTCGACCTCCGAGTCAGGCACTTCGACAAAGCCGGCCTGCACAAACCCGCTGCGCGAGAAGGTGATGATGGCCGCTTGCTTCTGGTTCGGTATCTCCACAGGACGCCCCTCCGACTGCACCATGCACGTCACTCGCGCAAAATCCGGTGCGCCGTCCACGAGTGCCACCATGTGCAGTACCTCCTCGCGCGCGGCGCCCATGTTCAGTGAGTCTTGTATGATGGCTGTCGGGCCGACTCGTGGCGGCTGCGTGACGAGCGCGTACATCGTGTACAGACGGCGCTCATTGTCCTCGCTGCTGCTGCAGCCCCATGCACATGCCGGTAGGCTGGAGAGGTCCGACGGGTCGTTGACGATCACCTCACCTGCAGGGGACGCAAATGGGTCGACCTCGGCGCAGTCCGTCTCTAGCACGTCACACAGGAAGTCATCCTGCGTTTCCACGCTGCCTCGAATGTAGTTGCAGTAGACAAAGTACGCCAAGCTGCCAGGCCGGACAAGGCGGACGTAATACGTGGCGACAGGCTCATTATAGGTAAAACTGCTCAGGTTACTGAAGACATTAGGACGGGCAGTCATGACATCCGCACCAAGCGCTTCCTCCAAGGTGGAGGTGAGGAGTAGGTAGAGTGGCTCGGACAGCGCCAAGGAGCTCAGCTCCTCCGGCATCAGCCCAGCAGGCGCGTCACCGACGGGGGGCACCGGCAATGAACTTTTTTTAGGTCGTCGTGGTGCAGCCGTCTGAGCACCTGATTCAGCAGCCGCTGCCAAGGCGATCATCGTGTCCTCGGCGCTGCCACGGCTAGAATGACTGTTCTGTGAGGGATCGAGGTTCTCCTGCGACCGCGGCGACATTGCCACCGTGGACGTCTCCGCGTCGGCAGCCGTGGAGGCCTTCTTGCGTCCCTTCTTGAGAACAGTACCACCACTACTAATTTGCCGTCCTCGTCGTGCTGCTGGGACAAGTTTCTGCCTACGACATCGTGAAGCGCCTCGTTCTCCTTGGACCGCCTTGTACCTGTAGTCGATGCAGATGTCCCTGATGACACCTCGCGCTCTATGCCGCTGCTGACAATGTGCTAGAGGCTGGCAACTCTCTGAGGAACGCTGCCTTGCTGCGACTAAAGCACTGGCAACCCCTGTCCCACCATGCGTCCATTTCCTTGTAGAAGACACTCATCTGTGTCGCAAAGGTGCCGAAAAAGTTTAACAGCAGCGCCACCTCCAGCTCCGGCTGAGCAGCCAGCACAGTCTCTGCGGCCTCACCCATGCTGCCCAGATCGTGCAGACAGCTGCACAGGTTCATGCAGGTCCTCGCTGTAGAGCTACTCAGTTGACTCGCGGCAGCGAGCAGGTCCGACGTGGGGCCGGGATTCTTTTCGATGCTATCGCGCAGGCCCTGTGACATGAGGGCAAGTTCGTCACTAATGCCACGGGTGTGGGCAGAAATGTTCTGCACCTGCTGAACGAAACGCTTCTGGATTTCAACAGGAGCGCAGCTTTTCGTGCTCATTGTCGCTTCTCGGTGGCAACAAGCGCACCCACACGCTAAAAGGAAAAAAAAGGAGCAGCGAAAGGGAAAAGGGGAGGAAGAAAGAGGAGACTGCCGGTGTTGCGGCTATGTCTCTCCTCGAATTGAGGAGGGAGAGACAAGGAAGCGCAATCTCGAGCAGGCCAGTCAGACAAACCTCAGCAGAGAGTGAGAGTTTGTGCGTATGTGAGAGAGAGACGGCAATAAAATCGTGAGGCAGGCAGGAGCCGATTCCAGCAGCAACAACGATGAGGAAGACAGAGGAGAGCAACAAGTCAGTCCAGACGAAATACTAACTCAGTCACGTGAAAGAGGCAGATGCATAACAGAGATGAAAGGAAAAACGAGAATAATTGCCAGAGGAAGAGAAAAAAAAGAGGAGGGGAAAGAGAAAGTCTACAGTGAAGGGCAAAAATGTAGGGAAGCTCGACAGCTCTCGAGCTGCTCCGCTGAAATTATGCGCTCGCCTCCCCCCTCCTCCCTCACAGAAATCTCTTCGCTGTGTTCGTTTCTTTTCGAGTCTCTGTTCACCCTACGTCGACCTCAGAGGAGTCCGGTTTGAAAAAAAAGGGGCACAGAAAGGCTGAGAAAGTGAGGTCCAGCAACGCAAGAGAGTCTGGAGAACGACAGCAAAGCACTGAGAAGTGAGAGTGAATGCACCAGCGTGTAGGGTGCCGAGTGGGTTAGTAACGCAGTTTTTACATGTAGCACAGAAGAAAGCGCTATTTCAGATGAAGTACTCGTGAAGAAGAGAGGAGAATAAACACGCAGAAAGACTCCATCGATCAAGTGTAGATGATGGTGATGGCGTGAAGAAATGTCACAGCAAGCAGACGCATAAACACAGACACACACACACACATACCACACACGCACGTGACGTGCCGCTGTCGTCTTCGAGGCCTGGTGACAGCACCAAAGCTAGCAAAGCTCTCTGACGCACATACCTCGGTACGCGCGTGTGTGTCGGATTGGTAGGCATCAAGGCAGCGCAGGAAACAAAAACAGGAGGAGGAATGAGAGGTGGAGAGAGAGAGAGAAGAGTGTTAGCGTGAAAAGAGTAACAGTGAATCCCGTTAAGCATGCACCGCAAGGGCAGTGAAAGGAACACAATCTGCCGTGAGATCGTGCGTTGTAGTGTAGGCAGTGATGGTGGTGCAGAGACCATACCCGCGATATGTGACCCGACAACACCTCCGCACAGCTCTAAACGCGACAGTTTCTCCACACGGCTACTGGGCGACGTGTTTCCTTTCTAGGATGCTGCCCTCGTTTGTCACCGTCCACCACTTGGTGTAGCAAGTCCACAGCAACTCACTTGCTCGTCTTTCAGCTTTTCTTCTATTTTATTCCTCCGCTGTGAGACACTGGATACGCGCGTAGCTGCAGGTGCAGGTGTGTGTGTGTGTGTGTGTAGAAGCACGTCTTCCTTCTCCCTTTCCGTCCCTGTCGGGCAACGTCTGACCACTTCACTGGAGGAGATGTGAGAGGCCTAAAGGGTAGCAGCAGATGAGAAGGGCTCGAACAAGCAGATGTGAGCCACACCTGATAAGAGCGGAGAAACGGAAAAGGACGCATATTCACAGCAAACGGAACAAAACACAAGCCTAGGCGTGGTCAGGTTAGGATTTGCTATGCAGCCGGGGTCCACTCGGCCGTACAACACGAGCTCAGCACCACTCTGCCAAGCTCCTGTCACAGGCTCACCGCACCGGGCAAAGCAGCCATACACCTGCGCTACAGCAATGCGCCTACTCAGTCACCGCAGCACCGCCCTTCTGCCTCAAACTCTGCCCACCCCTCTCTGCAGGTCGCCACCTGGGGCCTCCCTCAGCGTGGCTCAGGCTCCCACATCAGTAGGCAGCGACGGCCGGCTGAGAGGCACTCGAGACACGCCGACACTCGGCGCATCATGGGGATGGCACAGACGTGCTCCCGGCTGAATGTCACGCCGACGCAGCGCTACCCGGGTCCGAACCGCCAGCATCAGTTGCGGCAGATCGCTGTCATCGCTCCACGTTGCAGGTACCTGACCCAGTCATCACCAGAAGTGATTCGGCATTCGTAGGGAGAGGGAGTACATAGCTTCCCCACACAGGGTGGGGGGACAGGGGGGCACTGGAGCCTGAAATGCCACGCACTGGGGTGTCCCCCCCTCCCCGCGTCATCAGCGCAATGGCAAGGAAAAAAAAGAAATGAAAATGACTATGAATGCAAAGGACACACACGCCGCAGACAAAAAGAGAGAGCGTACGCCAACGTGGAAGGAGCGAGCTCGCAGTGCTGCGGGCCACAAGCACACAGACATTCCCTCTTCCTCATCCCCCACCTGCCTGTTTTGTCTGGACATCGGTGTTTGTGTGAAAGTGTCTCCCTCACCACTCCAATTCCCCTGCAACATCTTCCACTCTCTTTCATGCAGAGAAATGCACCCACCAGAATAACCAACCCAGGCGCAGGCGCTACAGCTCAGGTTTCGATACTTTCCGACATTAAAGCGGACAAAGTACAAACACAAGCCCTGCAAACCTCGAACACGCAGAAGACATGGCTCAAGGCGCACCAGCCCATCGACCTACAGATGAATCGCGAGAAACATACACAGAAAAAAAAAGAGGCTCATGAGAGCTCGTCATGCTCTCCCTCCTTCACCTGTTCCGTTGCCAGCATCCACAGGCGCGCCTCTTCCCCATTCAGAGTCAAGTGAGAAACACAGACGTCACCGACTCTTCCCAGTCACACTGTTTTCATAAAGCATTACAAAAAAGTTGTTCATGGAGGCGACTGCAGCCTTTCCCTCTGGCACAGACTCCACGCGCGTCAGCAGTGCAGCAGCTGCCGCTCGCACCTCCGCTGAGGGGCTTGTCAGCTGCATGCCCACGGCGCTTAGTCCACCGACCGCCAGCGGCATGCGTCGAAGAAAAAGCTTGACGTCGTACGCTGTGCTAAGCAGAGACAGCAGCGCCTCTAGTATCTGTTGTACCGGTGTTTCACCCAACGTGCAGTGGCGCAGCGCCACACAGTGTAGTAACAAGGTAGGGTTCTCGCTTCGATACAAAATGTGACTGCGGACATTGTCCATCATGGACGTCAGCATCATATCCGAGCGCAGAGTGGCAAGGGAGCGATGAGCAAAGGTCGGGTAGAGCGCACTTGGCACCGACACACTGCCACCGGTCACGTAGCCGACGAGGACCACCGTGTAGAGAAAATCCTCCACTATCAGTTGCAGACGGCGGTTCCGTTCCACGGCTCCAATGCGCAGAGCGCGGAGGTGATAAATAGTGCTCGTCAACTGCTTGTACAGCTGCTGCAGTGGGGGAGGAAAGTTGCGCAGTGCTTCAGTGTCGTTTCCTCCGCCAACACCAACAGCGTTCGCCAGACCAGCCGTCGCCGCTGACCAGTTGCTGCTGGCAGACGACGACAGGGCCGTCGTTTTGCGCTGCAGTCGCTCTGCTGCCGTAATGATGGATTTGTTGTCGAGGTCGCACAGCAGGTCCCAGCCCCACGAGCTGGCGTTGTCAAAGATGGGGTTGAGGGTTCCCACAATGTAGCCTGGAACCTGCATAAAGTGATCCGCGCTGCTCACGGAGACGTAGGGGAAGACCCTTTGCGCCGTAAAGTTGCAGTCAAGCATGTTGCCGATATACCGAGCGAGAGGGCCGCCTCACACACGTCAGCCGCCTCGCCTTTCCGAGATAGAATGAGGATCTTCTTCTCTGTAAGGATGCCAAGCAGCAGCTGCAGCAACGATGGGCCGAGGGCCTCGATGAGGCTCTCAAGGCTGTACCGCTTGAACACAATGTCGCTCGACTCTGGCAAAAGAGGAGTTTGACCTTGACGGAGTCGCCGAAGGGGGCGTCGCTGTAGTAGACGTACGCCTGCTGCCCACTGTTCAAGGTGCAGTACTCACTGACCTCCGCCGTGAGCTGGTCCAACTTGGCCCGCCCTGCTGCCACAACCGCCGCTGCATTATTCACTGAGTAGTAGCAGCGCTTCAAGATGCGTTGCAGCTCCCGCAGCGCGCTCTCGTCGGTGCCGTTGACGGCACAGCAGTACTGAGCCGCTGCGACGAGGACAGGAAAAAACGGCTCGAGCCACATCAGTGATGGCCCAAGCACGGCAACGCTCTTTGTGACGCCACCGCGGCGGGCGGTGCTGTCGCGCTTGGAGACAACAGCGCACAGCCCAAACAGTACCGGACTTGACGCGGCAGTCAAAGCACTCGTATAGCCCTTCGACGCCGCTGCCGCAGCGACGCCGGGAGAGGACGAGGTATCTACATGATATCCCCGCACAACCGGGTCTGCGTCGCTGTGGCTGTTTGTTGGATCAATTCTCGGTAGCATCAAGTAACTAGACGGCTCTTTAGAGTTCGCGGTGGTCGTCATATCAGCGTCGCCGCCTCCGTCGGCTAAGCGCACCTCCGGATAAACGGAGCCTGTTTCACTGCCTGAGGCGGCATGGTGGTCGCCATGCTTGTACAGGTTGCAAGGAAGCTCGCCATTGTGAGCCCCTGTACTGCACGCGGCGTTGGCACTGCTGCCCGGACGCGCGTTCGACGGTGTGGAGTCCATAGCGCTCAACAAATCACCCTTTGACAGCGGCGCACCGATAGACTCGAAGGCTGCCGCCGCCGCTGCAGGGGTGTTGTTGCTGTTATCAGTCCCTGACACACCAGAAGCGACCCCTACAGCAGCTGTCTTGTCGCGTTCTAGAAGAGCCGTCAGTGTTTCAGAAATCGCTCGAAGTGAACCTCTTTCATTAGGTAGCCCTCCTGGCGCGCTGCTGCAGCAGTCGTGTAGTCGACAACGATAAAGACGTAGTCCCCACTGCTGCGGCGGCGCTCGCCACCGCTGCCCACCGTCGTAGAGGTGTCGGCGAGATGACCACCGCGTTCACCCGCGCCGGTCATCGTCGCCGCATTAACCTCCATCACATTTGTGTGCCACCAACCGTGAAGAATGAAGGATGAGTCCCAGGCTGCGTTGTCTCGCTCCTCAGTAGGGCCTCTAGTTGCTTTGAGAAGTGCACAACGTCGACTGGCATGCTCGGCAAAGACGATATGTTTTCCATGGGGACAGCGCACGGGGCCTCGATCTCCGTGTCCTTGTACCGCAACGACACTTCCTCCGTTTTGGTGTTGATGAGGAGAGTCTCAGGCACATACAGCGCGGTCACCTCGCCAGGACGACGCTCCCAGGCTGCCTGCGTGTCACTGCTGTCAGTGCTCGCCGAGGTACGCGCAAAACGGTACACGGGAAAGCGCAGGTATGAAGACGGGTGCGGTCGATTCATGACGAAAACTGTGCGCGTCACACTGACCCTCTCTGCCCTGTCAGGAAGCATGACGCTGGCAAAGTACTCTGTGTGCCCGGCAATCTCGGACGGTGCGCCAGACTCGACGGAGGAGGATGACGAGGTCATCGACGGAAACGTTGGTAGTAGGGGATAGCAGGCGCGCAGGCACGCACCCCTGTCGATGTCAAACTCTGCCACGATCAGGCTCGTCGCCAAAGGGGTGGCCGCGACGGTCATGGGGGACGACTTCCGCATCGCTATTCGAATGTGTGCTACGTTAATGATGTGAGGGATACAGAGCCGATGGGTAACCCCAGAGGCACACACACACACACAGTGAGAGAGAGAAGCGCACGCTGTGAGCGCTGTCACCTTCAGCCACGCGCCGCACCACTCTATTACAGTCGTTTCATTTTGGTGTGTACACGTGTGTGTGGGGGTGTCGCCCCCCAAAAAAGAAGGAGTCGCGTAGTCATGACAGAAGAGGTGCAGCGGGTCCAGAGTAGAGATGAAGACACGCAAGCACGTTGGTACGCACACTCAGGGGCCGCTGGAGGCGGTAAGGAGGCACATATGGGGCCTAGTCGAAAAAGGCCACAAAGACGGGGGTGAGAGGAGCGTGGGGTGCGCAACGTACCGCAGAAGCCCTGCCGCGCCCTTCCTCCCTCCCCCAGCCTGCCTCTCTGGCTGGAGTTTCAAAGCACAGAGAAACGAGGTGACAGCAGCCAAGAGAATACCTACCACAGACATTCAGCAGTCGAGCGCCTGGCACACCTCACACAGAGACTGGCGAGATGACCCGTCGTCCCGCGGACGCGCTTATTCAGCCCTATCTGACGGGTTTGGCTCCACAGAGGCATCCTTTTCGCTGATGTGTATTGTTTGTTGCTGTTACGAACGGCCTTCATGAAAGAGACACTCCACAACACAAACTTAACCCCTGCCAGTCGCCAGCACCGTAGAACGAGGTGATAGAACATGAAGACAATGCGATTCATTCAGGAAGGAGGACAGCCTGCCCACGCCTGTCAGCCTGTTAGCTTGTGTATGCGTGTGCGGGTATCCTTGGGGGGAGGAAGGGGGGGTGCTTCGCATGCACACCCGTCCATTAATTAGTTCCGACACAGCATAGACAGCAAGCGCTCGCCACGAGCACTACAGTTCAAAATGACACTAAGGGCCGGCAGCGAGAACAACGGAAAAGAACACCACCGATCTACGACAGAGGAGACGCCAAATATAGCGCGAGCGAGCAAGCGAGCGAGAGGGGAGACGGGAACAGCAGATCTCCTTTTTTTGCCTTTGTGCACCCCCGGGGTGCGGGAGACGACGCGGAAAGAGGGCGATAAGCGCCTGTGAAAGGAAGCACAGCGTAGAACGGATACACACCCGCACTCTCAGAAACGTCGCGGAGGGAGGAAAGTATAGAAAAATCGCGAGGGAGGGAAAAGAGAAGTAAGAGCCAAACGTGGAGAAGCTCCGCCAACGTACAGAATCGCTTGGGCGCAGCCCCCCCCTCCTCCAGACGCTTGTCTCTGTTTCGGTATACCTTTTACTGCCCTCTCCTAAGCACTGCTGTTCGGGTTTGTGAACATTAGGCTCTGGAACTTCATCATCAGGCTCATGACATCCGGGTCGCCGAGATACTTCTGGAAGGCACCGTAGCCATTGGCCTGCACATCCGCCATGATTCCAGCCAGCTTCGGGTTCTTGCGCACTTCTTCCTCCTGCAGTTTCTCAATAGCGGCACGGTTCACCTTGCCAAACGGCGTCACAACGTTGCCCTCCTCATCCACGTTGCGCATCCCCATGTCGGCACCAAGGCGATTCAGTTCTGCTGGGTCCATGCCGCCCTGGCTGAACTTGCCCGCCATGTTGGCAACCATGTTGCTAAACTCGGGGTTCTGCATCATACGCTGCGCTGTCTCCATGAACTGTGGATTGTTCATCATGCTCGCAAACTGGCTCATGTCTGGCATGCCGCCCATCCCGGGAAAGCCACCCATGCCCGGGAAGCCACCCATGCCGCCGCCCGTGGTGAGGCCAGTCATCTTCGCCTTCTCCTCCGCACGCTTAAGGTCCTCCTTGTAGGTGTCGTTGTCGGGGTCGAGATCGCACGCCTTGGTGAACGCCTCCACAGCGCGGGCGTAGTTCTCCTGATAGAAGAGCGCTGTTCCAAGGCGAGAATACGACTTGGAGTACTCTGGGTTGATGACGATGGCACGCTCACAGTCAATGATGGCGTTGCTGTAGTCCTTGAGGTGCGTGTGAGCCGCGGCGCGGTTGGCGAAGAAGACGGCGTTGTCTGACTCCAGTCAATCGCCTTGGTGTAATACGCGATTGCCTCCTTGTACTTGGCCTGGCTCATCAGCTCATTGCCCTTGTTCTTTATCTGCTCCGCTGTGAGGCCCTCATAGGGGTTGTTGCGTTGGTTGAACTTATCGCGCGCCTTTTCCAGCCGCTGCGCGTACTCGTCGGAGCCCTTCTCAACGCCCTTGAAATAGCCCTTCTTCTCCAGCAGCTCCACAAAAGACATGAACTTTTCGTCCTGTTCGGCGCCGCTGCGACGCTCGTGCTCACGCAGCGCCGTTTTGAAGGCCTCTAGCACGTCCACCTCTGTGTCATGCAGACCGCCGCACCCGGCCGGGTCGACGCCGAACTCCTCACCGAGCATCTGCGCCACAGCCTCCGCGCGCTCGGGGTTCTCTACCTTCGACCGGCGCATCATCCGAAGGAAGGAAAAGACGAGCTTCCGGTGGTCATCCGTGATGGGTTGATCTTTCTCCTCCATTGTGAGTTGCGGAGCAAACAAGCAAAGTAAAACAGAAAGTGAAGAAGTACGGTGGCCAATAGGGAGCGACAAGACGGGCTGTGAGACGAAACAGCAGCGCCTTGTGTGTATGGGGTGCTGAGAAGGGAAAATAAAAGCGAAGGACGTACGCGCGTACACGATCTTTGGAGAATTGGGCTCTTTGGGTGCGTGTACGTGTACATACGCAAGAGAGGAGATCAAAGCGACAGAGTTGGCGTCGTTGCAATTGAGGGGAAGAAAAAGGAAGGTTGGAGGGAGGAGGACCATAAGTTGTCGGGAAGAAGGGTAGGCGACTACAGCTCCACTACGCATGCAAGGTGCTAAAGCAGTACGAGGCGTGTTTCGCCGCGCCATCGCGCCAATCCGCTTCGAAAGAGCAGCAGGGCATGCACGCCCCATACTCGCCTGAGCGTGACAACCACATCTCTCTCTCTCTCCACACACACACACACACAGAGAGAGGCTTCATCGCAAAGTCCGTGGTCCACGGCGGCTGAGGCGCACTTTCCTCCAACTCTAGTATCGACCCGGTACCGCCAGGAAATAGAGCGTTGGCGACCTATTCTTAAGTGCACTCGCCTGTGGTGCAGCGAGAGTGACGAAGAGACCACTGCTAGCCACGCAAAGCGCCCAGCAAAGTGAATGAGTGCGCGCTTACGTCTGTAACAGGAAGACCTGACACGGCTCAGGTACTGCCAAAAGTCAACAACGCAAACCAATGAAAAGGGCGGCGAGATAGCCACTACACAGCTGCTCCCAAGAACAGAGCAGACCGTCAGCTCACTTACTATGCAAGCTGGTAGCGGCTACAGACTTGCGCTGCTCCATGACGCGCTTGGCCATGAGCCGCTTAAATTCCTCGGCGTCCATGCCGTACTTGGCCAATATCGAATTCAGCTCCTCCTCACTGGCAGCCTTCATGAGCTCAGCTTGTGCCACTTCAGCGAGCGTCTTGGCCTGCTGATCTAGTACAAAATTTTTCTGAGTCTCCTTCTGGCGAACCAGCAGGTGCGACGGATGCGCTCGCCATACGTTGAGCGAAGTTCTGGGCCGGAACGCTTCAAGATGAAGTTGTCGAACCCACCATCTTTCTCGATCTCAAACATGGCTGCCTCCACCATGGGTACCTGCACCCAATGGTCGAGCATATCACTATAGTGAATGCCGGTCTTCACAAATGGGTACTTGAGCTGGCGGTAGACGTGCTGGACCTGACGCGAAGTGCGTACCCGTTCCCGCACCCGCTCGTTCATCCAAATCACGTCCATCTCCTGCGGTGCCTTGGGCAAAAAGGAGCGCGGCGACACGTCACTCAAGCGGTAGAGGGCGTGACGGTTAACTCGGTTGCACCATGCCGCCCATGGAGGGAGGCCCATGGAGATGTATCGGTTGATAAGACCCCGCGGCGGCCCATGCGGCGCTCGAGACGTCTCCGGATTGAGCGCGAAAGTGGAGAAGCGCCATAGCGATGACTGACGAAGCATTTTTGCGTGCTCTCCCTGCGAAGCGTACGGTTACCCTCTATTTATTATGTGAGGAGTCAAACGGGCCTTGCAACGGGAGTGATACGAGCGCATGCGCTCCAACGAGGTATCACACTTTCTGAACCTCGAAAGGGGAGCCGAAGGAAACGAGAGGCAAATGAAAGCACAGTATCGAGTGCGCGTGACACACAACCACAGACAGACGCAGAGAAGCCCAACGCAACTGCACCTTGACACGCGCAGAGGTTGGAAAGTCGAATAAAAGACGAACGAGGAGCGAAAAAAAAGTGGGAAGCAGAGAGAGCGAACCAGAGTCAGCCAAGCCGCAGAAGAGGGCGGTCGGCAGCAATCACACTCGCACAGCTACACCAGGCACACACACACACACACAGACGCGCGCAAAAGGCATCCGTGAGACACTATTGAAGAGGCAGACAGAGAGGGGTGCGGCGCGGGGCGGTTGTTCAGTGGACGGGGCTCGTTCACCTTTTAAGTGGGGGCCTACGCTGATGGAACGCAATTCCCATCCTACAGCCACGACCCTTTCTGTCGTTCCATCCCTGTCTTTTTTGCTCTTGTCCCTCTCGTATTGCTCACTCTTCGGCTGAAGGGCGTACTGGACCGGCAGACCACAAACGGAGGTATACCGTCTCTCTCTCTCTCTCTTTGGTGTTCATTATCCCATCCATTACAACACAAGACAGCGCACACGACCCTAAAAATTCCCACACGGCGCCCGCACCCTGTTTGGGACTCGAAGCCAGGATGATTCAAGAAGAGCTGACTCGGCACAACAGTGCGTGGGCCTTCCTTGACAGACGCGCTGTGACTCCACGCTCACTCGTCGCGCCGCGTGAAACCAACAGAGGTGCCGCAAGCACCTTGACTGGAAAAGGAAGGAGGAGGGGGGCGGTAAACAACACAAAAAAGAGGAAAAAAAAATACGCAGCATCTGCGCGCGGTGCGACGGCTGCCTTACTTCTTCATTTTGGCAATCGCCTCCTTCTCAGCTTTCTGCTGTTCACGCAACTTCTGCTTGAAGGCCAAATCATCCTCGTCCATCTCACAGCGCTCCTTCTTGGGCTGCTTCAGCGGCTTCTGCTTACCACCCTGGCGGGACGACATGTCTGTTTAGCGAAAAAGGAGCAAAGGGAAGAGAGGTGTGAAGTGGGTGGTGTAAGATGCAGTGAGTTCAACTGGAGGGAGGGAGGGAAATGGAGTGGTGATGAATGTGGCGGAGTGTGAGATGGGAGGGTTCGACCCACGAGTAAGTGGACGTGCGCTAACGGTCACGGGCCAATCATACCAGAGGCAGACACCAACGCCGGGGAGGGGGAGTAATGAGGATCGAGGCGAGTTCACTCGTGCAGAAAGGGGAATTGGGGCGCAGGAAAGGAGAACACCAGAAGAGACGGAGAGCAAAGCAAGTATAGCCGACGAGCGCTTCATGCACTTCACTGCACACCGCAACGGGGTACAGTCAGATGCACAGCACATCTGCGGTGGAGAAGACGAGACTGACCCCCCCGCCTTGTGGGAAAGACCACTGGCACAAGTCGCCCTCCTTGTGAGCATCTCTGCAAAGCGGTAGTGACACATGCGCCAATGAGTTAACGCCTACACATGCGAGCGGGTCTTTTTTATTCATTTTTGTCAGCGGAGGGGGAGAGGAAACGGCGGCGAAGACCTTTGCTAATTGAGTACTGCGTTTCGCATGAGCCCTGCGCAGGGATTCATTCAGCCAGGAATCGACGATGTCGCAAAACGGACGAGAAACAGCGAAGCAAAGCGGTGCACTTCGAGCCAATATGAGCGGTCATACCTTAAGCGCGGTAAGTCGCGCGACAGCGCACGCGTCTACGGGGGTGGAGGGGGAGGGGGGCACGCAACGAGGACAGGCAGCGTTGTTCTCGTTGCACTCATACATGCTCGCATACAGGAAGAAGATCCACTCAGTTATTGTGTGTCACAGGGTGCGGAAGACACAACGAAGTGCCTCAAAAAGGCGTGGTGGTGGTGGTGGGGGGTCGCAATCCAGTAAGGGAGGAGGAGAGGGCACACAGCCTGTCCGTCGCGTTGTGCGGCGCTTCCGGATCGTGACGTACCGACGCACAGGAAGAGTGACAACCAAACAGCGAACGGATAAGAGAGGGGAAGCCTATGGAGCACAGCCGATGGGGAAAAAATAAAAATAAAAAATAAAAAAAATGAGCAGCGCAGAAGCGAAGTTTGTGTTGTTGGGTTATGTGAGGATACCAAGGGAGACACAGAGATGAGGAAACATAACATGAAATCGATAGCGCCTTCTCGATGGGAGGCACATACGCAGCGGAGAAGCCAAGCCGCCAAGACTGTTCGCCACTTCTCGGCAACTAAGAGCAGAAGAAAAGGGAGAAGGAGAGGCGCTGAAAAAAAAAAATAGGAAACACCTCAAGTGACACTAAAAGGAGATCGGGGGGAGGGGAGAGGGGCAGGGAAGCGCCAATACCACCGCCGCGCATTAATGTGATCCCCGTTTCTCCCTCACCCGTGCAGCCCTTCTGCCGACGGCGCGCGTCACACAAGGTCAACGCCTACAACGCTTCACCACACCTTTGTACGTATACGCGTATACATACATTTGCGCAATGAGGAAGGCCAAGTTGGTGAACGAGGCGGAAGTAGGGGGGCCGCTCAACCCCCTTGCTCAAGCAGAGGCACAGGTAGTAAGCTTCAGCGAGTGGCCCCTCTGCACAATGTCCACTTTGTAGTCAGCTGTCGGGCTGTTCACACCGGGGAACGGTGCCCTTAGTGTGGTTTGCGAGTCCTCGACCACCCCGTTCCTCATAAAGGTACGCCGCTTCGCAACACCCATCCCACCAGGGGAGATGGCAATGCTGTGCTGCGTCACGGTGTTGTTGATCATGTTTGAGTACGTCATCGTCATGGTCACGTTCTCTAAGGTTCGATTGTGGATGATGGCGGAGTAGACGTCGGTAGGGGGCCGCATCTCTCCTCCTCTGTTTAAAGTGAGGTGCTATAGCGGTTGCCCCTGGTGTGATGAACCTCTGGGTTGCGCACTGAGAAAAAAGCTGGAGAGGGGAGTGTGTATACTGATGAAGCGTCTGAAGGGATGTACGTATGACACGTGGGAAACGGAGAAAGAAGCTGCGGTCAACCAATCATTGCTGAGGCTGCGGGACGCAGACCCATGAGGAAAGAGGTGGAATGGTGAAAAGGGTAGAAGGGGGACAGGCAGAGGCGCAGTGGTAGGAGGTGGAGAACAGCGTGTTGACCAAACCTGAAGCTCTGTGACATGCACAGATCACACACAAACCAAAAATGCACAACACACCGAGCAAACAGCGAACCTGCATCCTTGAAGGTGGCGGTGCTGCACGCGCGTCGAGGCCCCTGGGAAGAACTGCGCCACGTCCCGGCGTACCCCCCCTTTTTCTGCCTCAAATGCACACAAGAAGCACTGATAGATGCGTGCGGCAGGCACCGAGAAAGTACATAGAGCGAACGCACACACGCACCCACACACACACATACACACAACCAGTCACTGGGCACTCTCGTCATCCTCCAATTTCCTTCTGTTGGAGCTGTTAGTGTTGCAATGTACCAATTCAGCCAGACGCATGGGGAAACAAGGGTAGAGGGATGGGTGGGTGCAGACTGCTCGACAATGTGCCAACCAGAGTCAAAAATGACAATCCCTGGTGCACAGTCATTGGAGGAGAAACGTCCATCGCAGGACGCAGTTCAGAGAGACACACCACCACCACCACCACCACCCTCTTCACCATAACACAGGAGACATCAAAAACGAGCACACACGAATCCACAGAAACAGTAACACACTCATGGGAACCGAAGTGAGAAAAGCGGCCGGCAGCCGAGCGGCTCGCTAGGCTCGACAACACTGAAGGAAATAGTGCTCCGCTAGCTTCCAGTTGCATGTCTTGAAGAAGTTTCGAACAAAGCGCTCCACATTGTCCCCTTCCTCGTCTCCCTCTGCAAGCGGATAGTCGTAGCAACGCGCCGACTCGTGCGTATTCAGCGCTAGAAGTGGAATCAAGTCACTGCCGAGAGGGCAGGTGCCGTGGTCGAAGGCGAGAACGTCAAACGCCTTACCGGTCCAAACGAGATACACCCATCCGCCAACAGACTGCTGGGAGAGCGCGGTGACCGCGAACAGTCGCTGTACCTCTCCCACAGCATCTACAGTGCCATTTTGACCGTACTGCAGCTGCAGTCCATCCCTCAGTCGCGTTGGCACAGCCGTGCCCCACGGACGCAGAGAACGATACCAGAAGCAGTAGTTGAAGTGCTCCGATGCTGCAGTGTGGATGACGGCGCGCGATGCATCGAAGGAGGAGTTGCGAAGTACAACGTTCAGGTTGTGCCCCTCCAGCTCGGAGCCCAAAGTGTGCGTATTCAGCTGATCCACCGCTGCCTTGTGAAAAACATGATACTGAACGTCGAACTGCTTTCTCGTCATGAGTGGCACAACCCCCTGGGACACATCGTAGTCAATGCGGGGGAGATAAAAGAAACCTTCGCGTCTCGCTCTGCATCCGCCGCCGCCGCCGCCATTTCCGTCGTGCGAAAGGCGCGTGTAATGCCGTGCGGCGTGGCAAGGGCAAGGCTCCCGTGAGTGGATGCCCCTTTGGGCACATACTCACAAAAAAGCCGCCGCACAGAGACGCGCATGAGATACGGAATATAGAAGTTTGTGTCTGTGCCTGGCCACGCCTGCATGATCAGCGAGAGAGAGGATGAAGATGAGAGAAGAACGAGAAGAGTAACGGTCAACGATACGCAAGACAGCACATACATGTGTGAAGACGCACGCACACGCGGAGAGTAGGTGACAGGCAGAAAGACTGATGTACCTCCAGGTCGGCATGGAGATGACAGAAAGGGGAGTAGAGCCCCTAAAGTGGCTTGATGGAAATGACTTCTCCCCCTCACGCCCACACGTACACACGCCAACACACTTCTAGCGGCCCTACTTAAGTCAGCCTGGGGAGTAGGGAAACGCGAGCTCTGTAGACCAGTTGCAACGACAACACGATCAGCGTATGGGCCTCTGTTTTTTTTTTTTTGTTTTCTTTTTCACTGTAGTATTCTGTTGTGGCTAACGCCTTGGGGTCCTTTTCTTTACCTCCTCCTCTGCCTCAGCAGGGCGAGAGAGTCGTCGTGCAGCATGGGCAAACATTTAGAAAGTGCGGGGAAGAAAGCGAGGGAGAGAGGGAGGGAGGGAGGGAGGGGGGAGAAAGACGAAGCAGGAGTCACCATTGGCTACCCTTTCTTGCCCCACCCCCTTTCACCCCTCAACTAACGTTGCACAAGTTACACCGAGGGCATAACTGCCTAACTGATGTAGAAAGCGGGAGAGACACACAACCGGCAGAAAAGAGGAAGAACGAGTAAGACATGACTGGTAAGCGGACGATTTCGAGTTCGAATTCGAGAGAAAGAGAGAGAGCAGAAACGCCAGCCTCGCTGCGGAAAGCAACACTGAGAAGGAGAGAACAACAGGCATAGGAGGAGCACAGGGGGAGGGGTGGAAAAGAGGGGAGTCGGCAAGGAGTTGAACAAGAACTACAAAGAAAGAGTGAAGCACAGGCCCAGCCTAAGCTCCTCACCTCTCCTTCCTCTCCGTTCGTGGCGCTGGTCCGTCCCTCTTACCCTCCCGCCTTTCCTCTGTTTTCTGATTTTATCTCTGCACACAACTTGCGTGTGTGCGCTTCGTCTGCAAGCGAAAGAGTAGAAAGAGAAGTATCAGAGTGGATGGCGCTGGAAGTAAAGCTCAGCTTGCAGAGACACAGTGACGGGTGAGTAGAGAGGGAGGAGAAAAGGAAACGGCGGCTGCCCCACGAAGAGACTTGTACGTACGCGTAAAGCGAAAGGCCTGTCAACAGACGAGAGGAAGCAACGCTTCATGACTGCCGTGACGCAGCACAACCCTGAAGTCGTGCGCCTTTCGGCCATCACCTCTTCGGTATATTCACTGCGCATCGGCGAGCGGTGTAGCCAATGCGAAGAATGTGGCGGCAGTAGTAGTGGGGAGATGCGTAGACAACACATGTCCTCACACCGGCAGTAGTGGAGGTGACGACTGCGGCATCGCACGCGCTGAGGACCCCTTTCGGGACAGCAAAGAATGCGCCAGTGGAGCCTGTACACCAGACGGGCGGACTGTCAAGTTCAACAGTGCGGCTGGAGCAGCCCCTGCAAGAGAAGGCGGAGAAACGGTGCTGCAACTCTCTTCCCTTTCTCGCTCCGTCACAGTCGTCGCCTCCACCTGCCCCTCGCTCAAGTAGTTCGGCGTAATGGGTGGCACAGGAAACACGTAGAGCCAGGCGGTCCTCGACAGCGCATCCTTCAAAAAGCTGCCGGGCATCGGAGCAGTCAGTGAACGATGTAAACTCGCACCGCGCGCAGTAGCACTGACTATGCAAGAGCCAACTGGCTTCGGCGCATCCTCCGGCAGGTGTCGCGGAACGGCATGTTGCCCGTTCGGCGTCATTGCAGCTGTACTGGGATGGTGATACAGGCAGCGTGCGCCAAACGTACAGCGGCCTGTCTGCACGAACTGCTTACACACCTTGGAAGTCTTGCCACGGTGCACGAAACGGTCCAGCTCCGCCAGAGTCAACGTGGGTGCGACGGTTGGCACGAGGGACGCACCGCTTGTTCGTCCGCTGGGTGCGCCGGAGAAGGGCTGCAGGAGCGATCCCCAACTCGCCGACCTTGGTAAGCGAGCGCGCCAAAGCGTTCTGCTTCGTTCGGCACCTCGCTGGAAAAGCGAAGCGACAGACGGCCTGGGTAAAACTGAATCGAGCACTGCTCGTCCTCGATGAACATATCCAGTTCTCCCATCGCCGCAGCCACTACGCACTCCATCGACGCTGCGGTGTTGTGGGGCCGGTGCAACGAGACACCGGGAAGAGAGCAGGTATCTGAGAGTCTACTGCCCCGACTTCCCCAGCTGTTCAGTGTGGGGCGCATCGATGGCTGTCTTGATCCTGCGCCCATTTCACTGTCAGGCGGCCCCTCCCTCGATGTCGAGCTCGGTGGCGAAGGACGGTGCGAGCGGGCATGCGCCGAGGTGGGACTTTTCAACCCAATGTCGGCTCTCGAGTCTGGCGCGTCCCTCGCCTCTTGGTTCACTGGGCCTGTGAGCTCCAGCATTGTAACATCTGGGGACTCCCACCACGCATCGGTACGCCGTCGATGCGTATCAGGCCTCGAGAACCAAGCGCAGCTCAGCTTTGGATACGGTGGCAGTCTCGCATATGGCTGAGCTGGCTAGCGCAGTCGTTATGAAGTGAACAGAGACACCAGTGAAGGCACTCAGCACCTGAGCAGTCTTATTCCATGAGAAGGGTCCCGGGTGTGGGTATGCGCGCTCCAGATACTCTGAAAAGGCGTCACAGAGCTCAGAGGAGAGGCACGTTGTGCTCAGTAACTCGTTCATCATCGTCTCCCCTCCCATCGCGCTGCGCCTGGCCCTGTCTTCAGCAAGATGAAGACAACGGAGATGGGTAGGCGGAAGAAGGCAGGAGCGCAATGGCGAAGGACAAGTCACGATGCCAGCGAGGAAAAAGAGTAGCGAGGGCGGCGAGAGACGTCTGTGTGTGTGTGTGTGTGTGTGTGTGTGTGTGTGTTAGGGGGAGTTCTGAGGAAGGGGAGAGCGCGCACGTCTCGTTCCGCGCCTTTTCACACTATGAGGGAGAGAATCAGATAAATGAGGAGAAACACTCCGCTAGCCATGTGCGTCCCCCTTCACCCCTTCTTCGCAGTAGCCGTGACGGGAAGTACTTCGATGTGCTCGCACCGTCAAGAGGGAGGTAGGAGTGCGCGTACAGAGTGCCAAGCTGGAGGAGAAGCAGAGAGCGAGCAATTAAAGTGAGAAGAAGAAAACAGAGAAAGAGTTGTAGCTAGAGAAATCGAGGAAATGGTTGAAGAAGAGTTCGAGTGATGAGCTCAGTTAGTCGGTAAGGCCACCTATACCCAATACTCTCACGACAGGTGTGGCAAAGAAGAGCGAATCACAGGGGAAAAAATGCATACACTTCGGCAGATATGCTCCAGGAGGCACCTCATTTGTGGTGGTGCACACACACGCTGTGCACTAGAATGCACGTTAGCGTCGACGCTGCTTCGCCTTTGTAGGACAGCGTGCAACCCTGCCCTTCTGCTCACTTCAGTGCGCTCTCAATTCTTCTCTTGTTGGGGTTCCCTTGAAGAACCCCCCGATCACAGCATGTGTCAGCCTCCCAGATGTGTGTTCGACACGTTGAGGAGGCGACCAACCGCAGAGTCAAAGGCCTTCCCGCGATAGAACGTTTGGTATCCGCGCTGGGCCAAGAGTGCATCCCTCTCTCTCTCTCTACAGAGAGAGGGAGACAGGACAGAGAAGACCACCGTTTAACCCCCTTCCAGCCGCTGTCGCGCTCACGCCTCCGGCAACTGTAAAAAAGTGTACTGACCACGGCATGACACGTACATATAGAGAACGAAGAGGGAGTAGTACCCGGGAACACATAGCAGCAAAGCCCCCAGCATCACCCCCACACCGCGCGATTTTTCTACGCAATACTGAGCAGCGCAGCCGATGCCCACCAGCATCAGGATCGTGCCCACACCAGACATGAAAAAGCCGTATAGGAACTGCTTCCCCGCGATCCAGTAGAGTCGCTCCACACGCAGGCGTGCCTTGGTTGGATTGGCCGCGCAGAGCCACTCAAAAATGAAACGGAGGGCGTAGTCCTTAGGTTTTCCGTCAACAGTGCGGTAGAAGGTGTCCTCTTCCTCTTCCGATTCGAGGCTGCGCTTGTTCCGGGAATTGTGGATACGCCGCAGCTGCTCGCGGAACTCGCTCAGCGTGCGCGGCTGCTGCTCGTCGCTATGCTCACCATGATTCGTGTTCATTGCCCGCCACTCCTCGCTCAAGTCTACATTCGGGTTCAAGAGTACCGGCGAAGCTGGCACGTCAGATGCGCGCTGACGCTGGCGCATGACGACAAGAGAGAGAGAGCACGCTATTTCGGTGCCGCGACGCAACGCGCTGGAGCTTTGGGAACGCAAGCAAACAAGAACAAAAGAGATCTGAGGCGCCGAGAGAGCAACTCGGTTACACGGGAAAAGGTGACAAGAGGAGGCGCAAAATTTGTAGCGTGGTACCGGTGTCACCTATAGTGCCTTGCTGTGGCACGTATGCACTTGCAGTGAGCAGGCATTGCAGAAGGGAAAGATGGTGTGAGGAAGAGAAAGGCCGACAGCGTCAATACTGCACGAGCAGGTTGTAAGGGTCAGCAGAAGCCCACTCACAAGCAAAGGTGCGCTACGCTGACGGCTGGCAATGAGAGCCATCCGCTTTCCACCTATCACTGGATCTGCCCATCAGACACTACGCTCACCGCATTAACACGTATTGCTACACCAAAATACCGCTTCCACATGTTCCGCGTAGTAACCTGCCCTGCTCAAATCGTTGCTGCTTTGCGTTCTTCACATTATGTTCTCCACTCTCGTTTCCACAAAGGGCTGAGTCGCGATAGCCAACGAGACCGCGATCAGCTACGTTTCAGGAGGAGAGGAGGCAGTTTAGAAAGATGCAAGCCTAGGCGTGGTCAGGTTAGGATTTGCTATGCAGCCGGGGTCCACTCGGCCGTACAACACGAGCTCAGCACCACTCTGCCAAGCTCCTGTCACAGGCTCACCGCGCCGGGCAAAGCAGCCACACACCTGCGCTACAGCAATGCGCCTACTCAGTCACCGCAGCACCGCCCTTCTGCCTCAAACTCCGCCCACCCCTCTCTGCAGGTCGCCACCTGGGGGCCTCCCTCAGCGTGGCTCAGGCTCCCACATCAGTAGGCAGCGACGGCCGGCTGAGAGGCACTCGAGACACGCCGACACTCGGCGCATCATGGGGATGGCACAGACGTGCTCCCGGCTGAATGTCACGCCGACGCAGCGCTACCCGGGTCCGAACCGCCAGCATCAGTAGCGGCAGATCGCTGTCATCGCTCCACGTTGCAGGTACCTGACCCAGTCATCACCAGAAGTGATTCGGCATTCGTAGGGAGAGGGAGTACATAGCTTCCCCACACAGGGTGGGGGGGGGGCAGGGGGGCACTGGAGCCTGAAATGCCACGCACTGGGGTGTCCCCCCTCCCCGCGTCATCAGCGCAATGGCAAACACCCAAGTGAAAATAAAATCCAGAACAGGTGCTGCGACAACGTACACAGTGGGTAGTAGAAGTGCAAGCGAAAGAGGAAAAACTGAACTGGTGCCAAGGTGTCATGCAGTCTTTAAAGTCCTCTTCCTCACCACCACCCAGCTTGTTTCTTTTGGTGTGTGGGCAGGGGGTAGGAGTGGTGAGCTACAGGTCGGTAGAGGCCCATCGTCCTTGAGCCCACAAGCTCCCTGGAAAGCCTGCACTTCGTCATGCTCTTTCTGGCTCACTTGCTTGCCCCTCTGCGTCTCCCCTGCAGACGTCACCACCCTCGTGTGACACCACAACAAGAGCGTCTAGAACAGATGAGGAAAGTCGTGGCGCAGCGCGTCCATGATGTCGTCGGTCGACGATCGGGGGTCTTTCGCACGGCCTGCCGCGCGCACCATGGTCTGTGCAAAACGCAGATCCTTCGCAGAAGACAAGCACGCCGAAACTGCTGCCACCACCTCTGACTGTGATGTTCGATAACCTTGAAACATGGTGGGGTAGTTCTGCGTAATAAACTGGTCAAATGTGAGAGTTGGGTTCGCGCGTGCTGCGTTCTCGAACTCTGTCTTGATGCGATTCTGCTCACGCCGGGAGTACAGAGCACGCAGCAGAAGAAAATAGGCAGCTGAACCAATCGGGAGCTCCCACCACGGCAGCCCTTGCATCGTGTGTAAAGGCGAGTTTGTGTTGGCCAGCGGCACCATCAACATCAAGAACAAAAGGGCTGTGAGGTAGAACATGAAGTTCAGCATTTTGCGGATCACGTCAGGATTCACAGGCGGCTGACCCGCAAAGAAACCACCACTGCCACTCGTGACCGATCCTGAGCCCAGTCCAAAGCCACCGCCCATGTTCCCGGCAGCCGGATCGGCACCTCCTTGTGGCCGCGGCAGGCCCTGTTGGATCTTCTGCGCAAACTGTTCCCGCAGACGCCGCTCCCGCTCTAGCTCCTCCTTATCCTCATCCGCAGCTGAGCGCTGCTGAGTGGTGCTACCACTGCTACTACTGTTGAAAACTAGGCGAGTGGTGTGGAAGGGTCGTGTCGCCACTGTGTACGCCGACCCGCTACAGCGAGCGCCAAGAGCCGATGAGCACATCTGCGGCGACGACAGGATGTGCGTCCGAAGCATGCCTCCAAAATTGAAACCGCGACGAGAAGCTAAAGAACCTATGCTGTCGCATCGAACACTGAAGTCAACAAACAGGAGACCGAAAAGAAACTAAGAAGAGGTAGAAGTGGCAAACACGTAGCTGCAACTTGGGGAGGGGAGAACGCCCGCACGCGGCTGGATGCGTGCGCTGGCGTGATTGTGAGCAGATGCGAACTGCGTGTATGGGTATGTATAGGGAGGTATTCACACCAGGGCTAAAGCATACGGCGCCTCGGCAATAAAGACATACGTAGTAAAGTGAAAAGGGAAAACGAAGATCAGTGAGGTTCGCGTATCCATCGACACACATGCGAGAGCGTGGGGAAGCACAGAATCAGTGCGACGGGCAGCGGAAGCAGAGACGACCACACGAGTTGGTTCACAAAGAAGAACGGGAAAAGGCGGAGATGCGCGTGTGAGCCGGCACAGCCAGAGCAGCCACTGCCGCGTGTCTCTGGATCAGAAGCTAGAAAGGTCAGTAGGACGAAATAAACCAACAGGCAAACCAAAACCACACGTACACGCACACACACACACACATATAGAGAGAGAGAGAGAACAGAACTGTGGCGAGGAGACAAGCAGCACACTTTCCGATGGCCGCGAACGTGTGTGCTCCACAATCCGCGTTCGCGATGCCCACCCAGACAGCACCCACAAGCGCGCCTCATCTCTTTGTGTGGCACTTGATTCGTTCGCGCGTGCGCCTTGCTCCGTCATCCGGATTTGAGCAGATGCTCAAGAAGTACCCTCACGCACAGCCGCATTTTCGTGTTTTCTTCTCGTTTAAGACGTGCAAGGCATATCGCTCCCGCTACCTTTCCGTACACACGACGCATCCCTCCATCCACCCACCCACTCCACGCAGGGGAAAGGAGAGGTAAAGGAAACACGTCCGTGAAGCCGGCACCCCCACTACCAGACACGAAAAGACCAACCACATGTAGGCGTAGCTCACGTGCACTTCAGTAAAGCGCACCATAGCTGGACATCTTACGAATGTGCATACGCACCTTGACACGCTTGTTGTCGTACACTTCGCGGTCTATCGCTAGTTCTTCGGCGCCTGGCAAGTACAGCCAACACCAGTTGTGGCCTAAGTCTTGAATGCCTGTTCGCCGATCCTTCTCCCTGAACTCAATGAGCCTCGGATCAACACGCACCTTGTACTGCTCCCACAGTTTTTGTGCGACATCCTTCTTGCGCAGTGGGCAGTTGAGCAGCCACCCTTGGCCCCAACTCTGCCGTCCGAAGAGCAGGTAGCCTGTGTTCACACGCCAGTACACGTCGAGCCACTGCCGCTTGCGGGACGCGAAGTCCAGAAACTCTGAACTTCGCTCAACGAAGCGATCGTACTGCTCTGTATCGGGGTTGTAGCACCACACACCTTGACGGAACTCCGCGTTCGGCGCTACGGCATTCCCGTCAGATAAATACTTCTGTGCTACCTCGCGCTTGATCAGACGCTCCTCGCCGGCAAAGCCACCCTGCGGACCGAGAATAGTCCGGGTGAAGATGACCGGGATGTACTCCAGCTGCAACTCTGGAGCCATTTCCCTGAGCAGGCGCGACCACCGCAGCATCGTCGTCGGAGACACGCACTCTCGCCTGGCTTTATTTACTTTGTGGTCTCTCTAAAGGCGTCAGAAAACGCCAGCCAGCGACAGCGGCGCCGCGTTGTTTTCCGTCTTCCCCGCTTTGCAGTTGGCGGGTGTCGAAGAAGAGGAAGTCTAAACAACATAACGGAAATTGGTGGCATGAACACACGTGAGGGAGCGAGAAGCGTAGCAAGGGAGAGAGAAGGGAGAAACGAGTGATAGACCCAAGAAGCGGCAGTGGCTTGCAAGAGAGGTGCGCGTACGGCTCAAACCCACCCCTGCTTTTCTTTCGTCCTTCCATCCGCCAAACAGTGGGCAGGTGAAACGCCGTCGTTATTACGCCTGCAAGTGAAGGATGGATTGGAAAAAGTGTCGCGGGCGTGGCATAGTGGCTTCGTGGCAGTGATCAAGGGCTGAGGTGGAGTGAGGGGGAGCATTGAAGGTTCAAGTACAGCTAGGCGTACCCCTTTCGTGTGTACCCCGTCACCACCTACCCACTGCACCCATCGTAACGCTGAGGACGATCCCCGAAGAAAAGGCGGGAATCGGAACCCCCTGCCCCCGTACGCCATGTTCGCCCCTTCAAAGAAGAGAGGCATTGCCAACCGCACAGTTTGCTAAGTCCTTAAACAACGAAAGAACAAGCGAAGTCGTTGAGGCAAAGACAGGACCGCGGCGGAGGAGCCCAGAGCCCCTTCCCCGGTAGTCCCACACCGCATTGGATTCGCACGTCCCCCCGTAACACCAGCGAGCCCTTTCGTGTGAACAGACGCCAAATTACTGCAATAAAACACAAACCACAGGGAACAAACGGATTTGGCAGCGGAGTGCGGCTATCACTTGCAACGCTTGTCGGGGATCGAACGGTAATCACACACGCTCGCCTCCGTCGTAATCATCAGTCCAGCGACTGAGGCGGCATCGACGACGCACGATCGCACTACGCGGACCGGGTCAACAATCCCAGCCTCGAACATGTCCACGTACGTGTTATTCTGTGCATCGTACCCCATGGACGTCTCTTGATACTCAGCCACGTTCTCTACCGTCACTGCGCCTTCCTCGCCTGCGTTTTCACTGATCTTCTTGAGAGGAAGGCGGATGGCATTGCGCACAATTTGAATGCCGGTGCGACGGTCCTGCCCCATCTCCTCGTCATGGAGCAACACCTCATCGAGTTTCTTTGAGGCATGTAGAAGGGCGGCGCCACCGCCAGCCACGATGCCCTCGACAAGCGCGTTGCGAGATGCATTCAGCGCGTCCACCACTCGATCCTTCGACTCGTTCACCTCGATCGCAGAGCGGCCACCGACACGGATGACAGCGTAAGTGTTATTGAGCTTCGAAATACGCTTCCGCATCGCCTCGCGACTCTCCTCGGTCATGAGACGCTCCAGCTGACTCTGCAATAGCCGGACACCTGCTGTCGTGTCACCAGTGCCGCACACGATAGTGTTGTCCATGGTCTGATCCATGTACTTCGCGGATCCCAGCAGGCACTTCACGTCGTCCACGTAGCTGATGAAGCTGACCTTCTCCACGTTGCACTGGCAGGAGAGGGCGACATCGTGCAACTCGTCCTCTTTCAACTCTGGCACACGCACCACGCCGCACTGAACAACCCCGCTCTCGTGGTTCAGGATAACGGTTTGCAGAACCGACTTGGCAAACGAAGGACCAATCAACACCAACGGTCGACGCTGCGCCCGCGCTTCCTCCAGCAGCCGCACCACATCCTGCACCGCCTCCAGCGGCTGTGCAGTGACAAAGACTAGTGGGTTGTTCAACCTGCTGCGCAGGTTGGTACTGTCGGTCATGAGGGCACCGGAAACAAACCCGTTCTCGATGCTCCATCCATCTTGCTTTGACCATTCCGTCGTCGTTGTGTTGCCATCCACTACAGAAATGAAGCCGTTAACACCTACCGCCTTGACCGCGTGTGCGATGAGAATGCCAAGGGGTCGCTCGCCGTTCGCGCTGATCGTCGCTACGTTCTCAAGCATGGCGAGGTCCTTGAGTGGGCGGGTCTGCTCTGCTAGGTTATCGAGGACAATGGCGACAGCCGCGTCGATGCCACGCTTGAGGTCCATCGGGTTTGCTCCAGTTGTGACACTCTTGTAGCCCTCGGCGAAGATGCTCCAGGCGAGAATGGTCGCCGTCGTCGTACCGTCACCCGCCACATCGTTGGTTTTGTTGGCCACCTGGCGGATCAGCTTCGCTCCGATGTCCTCAAACTGATTGTGGAACTCAATCGATCGGGCTACGGTGACGCCATCCTTGGTAATCTTCGGCTCCCCATCCGGTTGCCTGATGATCACGTTCCGGCCCTTGGGGCCGAGCGTCACTCCAACAGCAGTAGCAATGCGCTCGATACCGGCTAGCATGAGCTGCCGCGCGTTTCCGCCAAATTCAATGGACCTGCCACTCGCCCACCGACGCGATAAGGAGAGCATCTTCTACGGCAATGCCTTGTGCAAGTGCTCTACATCTCCAAGTAGGGAGACACACTCACAGTACAGACGAGCTCAGCGCACTGTAAAGAGGCGAGCAATCTCACAAGGTGAAGACGCTTGAGCAGCACTCTGCGCATTCATGCGTTTGGGGCGCGTATGTGAAGAAAGACAAAAAAACAAGAACAGATGAAGAGAAGGACTGACACACACGTGCACATGCCGGCAATGGGTGAGAGAGCCCAATACACACATGCAGAGAGAAGCACCCATAAGGAGCGCCAGTGGTGCAAATGCGAAGCCATGGCGATACCAGAGGATGCACCGAGAAGACACCTTGCGACAGACGTGGGAAAGACGGCACAGTGGCGCCTGTCACCTCCAGGGAAATGAGTCAAGAGGCACTCCAAACACCGCTTATCAAGTGGTCGTGGTGGACACACGGCGTGCAGGAAATGTCACCGCCCCACTTCATCACCGCTCGCCTCTCGAAAAGTATGAAAAAAAGCGTCAAAGTTCGTCAGCTGATTGTCTCGCAGAACACTTCGTTCTCCTTCGCAGTGCGGCAGCGCATAGCAAAGCCGCACGCCAACGCACGCACGCACGGATACGCGCATGTATGCACAAACGCCTCTGGAAAGTCGTTCTATGCAAATTGGCGCGCTTTAGAGGTCCCATAGAAGCAAGCGGAGGCGCGTGGCCACCATTTGGATTGACCTCCATCCTCCTTGCCTTACCCTCTTCTCTGCCCACCCTCCTCTTCACCACAACCGTGTATGTTGCTCATCGCAGGGGGGAGGGAAGGGTGGAAGAAAGAGAAGCCGAATCTATCAGTCCTCGTACACGACATCTATGTGGGTATTCACCCACTCGCGGAAGCAGGAAGGTAAGCACGTCTTCCCACCTGCCTCGCCATCATTTTTCAACAGAGACGAGTGGGTGTATCTTCGGTGCGCTGTGGGGCACAATTACTCAAAACCAAGTGAGGCGCTGGAGGCGCAGTGCACCGCGCACACTTATGCGGCGATTGGGGTATGAGAAAGGCTGTCGTTTTCCCCAAGGGGAAGGAAAAGGCACACGGAGAGGAATTGTCAGCTGATGTTCTGAAGAACTGCACGCTGCCGTACTAAATCCATTTGAAGGCGGGACGCTGCGCTGCACACCAGCGACTCCCCGCACAACAACCCAGCGGCACCTCCGTTTCCGCCATGGGTGTCGTGGCGATCCCCCATCAACTGAATCCGCAAGCGCTCCTGGGAGCTCGCAGCGTCCTCTGCCTGACGGCGAATCGCTTCAAAGCGGCTTAGCAGTTCCTTCTTCTCCAACTCAAACTTCTCGCGCTCCTGCCCAAGTGCCTGACGCTCTGCGGCCGCGGCTTCGCACAGGCGCCTGTGTTCGTCCTTCATGTGGCACGCTGTGGCCCGGTCAGACTCGATGGACTCTAGCTTCATCTTGTACTCCTCCTCACGGGAGCGCAGAGCCTTGAGAAGATCGGTCTCGTCGCGATTTTGTCGCTCCCGCACCGCGGACGCCTCTGCCCGCTCTCGCACAATCGCCATCCGCTCGCTTTGCAGCTCCGCCATGGCCTCCATCTTCTTCGCGAGAAACTCTTCAAATTGCTGCTCCAGCATCCTGCGCTCCTGTGCCACCTCGCTTAGCATGAGTCGACGATCCTTCTCCGCTTGCTGGCGAAGGGTGTCGTAGTGGGCGTGGGCCTCGCGAAATATGCGACGGTCCTCCTCGCTATTCTTGCTGAATGACGATAAAGCGAGCTCAAATTTGGCGTACAGGCCGGCCACACGGGCTCGCTCGGCCGCCATCGTCTCCTGGCTCGCTTTTACCTCTGCCACCATGGCATTCAGCACGGCCTGCTGGTCGTCCAGCTGGCGCTCCTTCTGCTGCAGCACTGACACGCGCTCCGCCAACAGTTTCTCGTTCATGGTCTTCGTAGCCTCCATTGTTTCTTGCATGGTTGCCACCAGCGCCTCGATTCGGCTGACGTTGCCGACATGCCCGTCCATCGTGGCGAGTTGCTGCGCGTGCTGCCTTTGTAGCTGCTCCAGCACCATCTCGTGGCGCTTTGCCATCATGCTGAGCTCTGCCTTTTGTAGCTCATCTTTGCGCACGCTGTCGGCCTCCATCTGCCGCCTCACATCCTCCAGTTGCGCACGATATCGAGAGCTCACCTCCTCTATTTGCGCTGTTAGAACGAGGTCATCGTGGTGACGCGACTCCGCCTCTGCCTTGGCGCGCCGCTCCTTGTCCATCTTGTCCATCTCCTCGCGCAGATCCCGCTCATTACGCAGTCGTATCGCGCGGTCCTCGAGGTCGCGCTTCAGTCGCGCCTCTCTTTCCCCCTCATCCTTGTTCATACGTTCTTCCAGGAAGGTACGGAACTTCTCGTCCCGCTGCTCGACCATGGCCCAAAACTTCGTTTCCCGCTCCTCACGCTCCTTCAGCTCCTTTTCTAGTTTCTCCCCGCGTGCCATGTCCTCGCGCCGGTCACGCAGCTCTCGCTCGCGGCGATAGCGCTCGTCTTTGATGAGGCGCTCCTTCTCAGCCGCAACGACGGAGAGGTTGAGCTCATGAAACACCTCGCGTACATCTTGCGCAAGTCGATGAAAGAGCGCGTGAGCCGCCTCCTCCTCCTCCGCGCGGCGCAGTTCGACAGCACGCTCGTGTTCGCGGCGGCGGCGGCGCTGCAATACCGCTTTGGAAACCACCGCCCCTGCTCCCTCCACATCCTCAGATTCGCCACACTCACCCGCCTTCGCGGCCTCGTCGCGCGCTGCAGTATTTATGGGCGTCATGGTCACCTTGCTTGCTGTGCTTGCAGCGGCCACCTGTTGAGAGACCTGTTGTTCCACAAGGTCGCTGAGGCGCCGCTGCGCCTCTTGCTCCCGCTGCTGCTGCGCAGCCAGTTGCCGCTTGAGCTCTTCCTCGCGCTGACGCATTTCCTCTTCCTTTCGTGCTTGATCAACTTCCCACTTGGCGATGCGCTGCATCACTTCCTCCTTCTCCAGGCGAAGCTGCTCCTGCACAGTAGCATATAATCGTTTTTCCTCTGCCTCTACGTCAGCCATAAGCGCCTTTGGCTTGGCGACGGGGCTCAGGGCTGCCGCGGGTGGCGGCGTGTTGACAGGAGGGATGTAGTCGTCGCTATCTACAAGGTCCTCGAAATCGTCGGCGTATTCTTCGCCATAGTTGTCCGACGTGGTGAGAGCTTTGCTGTCGTTGGTCTTCCTCAGAGACGAGGCGGGGGATATGTGCTCGTCTTCCTCCGAAGCTGGTGCCGCCTCTGTTCTTTTCTTTTTTTTGGAGTCACGAGCTTTGCTCTTCTTCCTTGGGCGGCTAGTGGACTCAGACGGGTGGTGCATGCCCTCCACCGTTTCCACTGGGGCGATGTAGTCATCATGGTCGTCTATGGTCGCAGATGAAAAGCCTTTGCGTGATGCTGGGCTGAGGCTTGGCGCATCCTTCAAGGACGACATCTCGACCTCGCTGTATTGGAGGTGTTCCCGTTGCAGCTATTACTACTCTGAAGCGGTGTATACCAGGCCCTGATCAACTCCAAAGCCCAGAGTGCGTAGAAATGTGCAAGCTACAAATCGCAGTGGTAGCGGTGACGCACAGTTACAAGTAGTGCGTACGCCCACCACGAAAAGGCCGCCACGAGCCTACAGCAAGGAAAGAGCACAAGATGTCGATAAGGAAAAGTCACCAATACGCACTCCTTCTCGAACGAAGGCCCGCCGGCTTCGCCTGAGCATCACACGTGTCGCTAAGATGCAGAAAGAGAGAGAGAGGGGGGAGGAAGGGGAGGGGGGGGAACGGCTTGCCACTTTTCTTTGGGGGGGGGGGGTCCTTCCGCGTGGTGGCGCCCCTTTGAAAGCGCTTCCCAGAAAAGGAGTGTCTTCCGCTTTCTCGGCAGCGACGTGCATGACACAACGCGGACTCGGTACGCGGAGTCTGTGAAGTACGGAATGTGCAAAGGCCAAAGTGAAGCCTCATGCAGGACTGGTATCCTTCTCAGGAGAGAGGAGTTCCATACGCGAACCAGAAAAGGAGAGGAAGTACCTCACATCGAAAACCTTGAGCAACCGTGTGAGAAAGATGTCCAGTCAGCAGTGGCGGGGAAAGACGAACAGAAAAACTCAACAACATGGAACTACGCAACTGACACGTAGTGAGCAGCCTAGAACATAGATGGTACCCAACTCTGCATCATCTTCACAAAATCCATCCCTTGTTCTAGTCCGTGGCTGCGTCGCAGCGCCTGCACACTCTCGGGAGACAGTTGTCTCAGTTCTTGTAGCAGGTTGAAATCGAACTTTACAATCCACTTCAGCGCTATACGCAGAAAAACGTCCACATCCCCGGGCGGATACGCCTGAAGAAGCGGTAAAGCGTCACTCATCACTTTGACCGCCAAAATCGAGCTGCGCAGGTGGTGGCACATTGCGGCCGCCACAAAGAAGGCGGCGTTTCTGACCTCATCGCCAAATGACAAGAGAAAGTCCCAAACACGCAGCCCGTCTGCCATGTTGAACTCCTGCATGAACAAGAGAATGATCCAACGCAGTGCATAGTGCTCCGCCGTGATGCCCAGATGCTCGAGGTGCTCAAACAACGAGGGATCGAAAAACCGCAAGACATTGTCAAACAGCCGCATAGTACTGGTGAGCCCACACGCTGCGTCAAAGTCGAATGCCCGACAGAAGTCGTCGCCGAGGTACGCAAGAAGCGTTTGGAAACAGAAGAAGGTGCCCGCCTCGACGGAGGCCGTGACATTCGAGGCCTTCCCTTCAGCAAAGGCGTAAAGGAGGTAGCCCACGTAGTCGTTCATTCCTTGAACGTATCCGAGGGACTTGTTGACCATTGCTGTGCTTATCAGTATTCTGCGCAGGGCATGCTGCGAGGGAGTAAAATGCACAGCCCCTGCCGTACTGTCATTGTGGCTCACCTCCGGTCGGTTCTCGTCCGCAATGAAAAAGTTCAAGGAGGGCATAGTGCGAGGCACGTCCACGTCAATGAAGCGAGATACCTCGCTGGATGCGGGCTTGGAAGAATCGAGTCCAAGACCGCAGGCCTCTAACACCCCAACGTACTCTTGGAGTCGTTCGGCTTCAATGTCAGACCATTGCTGTGAGGATGTCGAGTAGAATCCCATTATAATTTTCCAGCAAGCAGGGCGCGCGCTTTCGTGTAAGCCGCGACGGCAACTTCTCGTTAGTGCTTGGAAATCTATTGTCTCCGCCATCAGAATATGATCGATGTTGAGATCCATGCTGGCCGTCAAGATGTCGCCAGCGCCTCGGCGACAGCGCACGCGAAAGCCGAAGAAAAAAGAAGCAAAAACACAGAGGGAGTGACCTTCTCCTTTTACCGTGGGTCCGCAGAGATGGTAGTCCTGCCAACCGATTGCTTCGCCTCGGTCCTCGACGCGTCAGTAGAACTGCCTGGATTGCCGGTATGTCCTTTGGAAGCTAAAAAATCAGATATGCACGGGGCAGCTGAGTGTGACGTGTTCGCACTTATGCATCCCTCGCCGTATGGCACAAAGCACGCAACATCACACCTGCAATCTGTGATGGGCCGCAATCCATGTCCCAATGGGAACTCAAGAGAGAGTCAGGCGATGCGGTGGATGAGGAACAGTAGAAAAAGGGTAGCATAGAGATCCCACAACCAGCACTGCGGAAGCATGTCAGTGCTGCAATGGGCCGTTTTGCGGTGGAGATAATTACTGCTGCCCAACTCCAACGGCTCGCGCTCGAAAATTCTACGACAACGCGGTGCTTCAAAGAGAGCAAACAACAAAAACAAAGACCGCCATATCGCGTCTTCGGTCAAGAGGATCGAAAAGAGGTACAAGAAGCACGCACGCACACGGCTAAAGAGAGGGAAACAAGAGACGCAAATGGCACCAGCATCCTTCATCTTCCCCGTCTCCTCACGCCGTGAAGGTGAACCTTTAAGGGGAAAAGACAACAGGTGCGCTGCGAAAGCGCGCCGGATACATTCTTCGCTCCATCAAGTTACCGATCGGTGAAAAAGAGTCCTAATCAGCTATTCAACGCAACAGCTGTCCCATCCTAGTGCTCTGACGCAGTGCATAGGCTGCTGCTACTCTTGCGTGGGTACGCACTTCTTGCTGCTCGATTACGGGAATGGGTTCACCGCATCCATGAAGGACATGACAGTTCGGGTAAAGCTCGTCTGAGTGTCGACAATAGGGTACACCAACGCCATACGACCATCAGGGAGGGCTACGTAGGCGCGGCGGTCAATCCGGTCATACGTCTTGGGGTCCTCGTCCGCGAGGTTTGAGCGATAATGCGACTGCTTGGAAACGATAGCGCAGACTGAGATCATGAACAGTATAGTCGGTGCATGAAAAGCCAAGGCGTGTACGCGGCTCGTGTAGGTCTGCGGGAGCAACAGGCTCCATAGAGGGCGCTTGACAGTGGCGGGCATTTTGCAGAAGTGAACAGAACCGAGCTCACTAGTACTGCGCTTATTCGGCAAGTTACTTTGTACCCAGAGGAGGAAGGAAGTGAGGCAATAGACGCGCTGGCAGTCGGGATGAAAAACAGGGCAGGAGAATGGTAGCCAGGGACAGTAGACAGAGTTTCGCCAAAGAGGAGAGAGCAGGAAAAGAGCTCGAACAACAACTATCTCAGCGCAGCACGAGTTACTCTGACGCAAACGCCCCTGCGCCTAGCGCGTGCGTGGCCGCGCAAAATCTATGGACAAATCACGTTGCCCTCGGTTTCATAGACCAGAACTTGCGTACGACAGCACCATATGGAGTAGTGTTCATACCAGTTGCGCTGTGGTAAGCGCATCGAAAACCAAAAGTAGAAACGAAAACATCATGAAATGCAGCACCAGACACTTGTGTGGGGTCCCCCTGCTACCAGTCAGGCTTTTGTTGTTGTTGCACCTCCTCACTGAGCTGCTGGATGCTGTTCAGAGTACTGAAAAGTCCTTCTTTCTTTTGTCTTTATGTACATCGGTGGGCGCATGACTGCCCCCGCACCCCCACCCACCCCTAAATGAAGCCTAAAAAGGCGCGATGATCGTACATGAGGCTTACGCGCGAACAAAGAAGAGCTTCGCCGTCTCGGTATCATGTTCAGTGTCTTGTACGCTGTTCGAGGCGCGAAGGCGCCAGCCCTCCTGCTCGAGGGACTGGATAATCACAAGGAAAACAGAAGACTTGTGAAGCTCGTTACAGAAGTGCTGATGAAGTTCCAGACGCCAGTGATCAGGGTTCGAGAGGAAGATGAATTTGGCCGGATCCTTGCTGGGATTCACAGCGGTGGACGTCGCAAGAGGGATTTGCGTCTCCATCGCGCGCACGGTGTCTTCGCGGATGGTGGAGCCGAGCAGCGTGATGGTCGGTGGGTTGAAGGTGCAGGAGACGCAGAGATTCGGCATTGTGGAAAAGTGGTGGTGGAGGCTGTGGTTGGTAATGGCGGTTGGGCTTTGGAAATGATGCTGTGAGAGGGACTAAAAGGCAGGATGCGAGGGAGGTGTTAGTCGAGCAGTGGCAGTGAGCAGGGTAAGAAAAGAAAAAAAAAAGATCCTCATATGATACTGTGCACACCCAGAGCACCAATTCAGATAGGGCTGCGAGTGTCGTTGCGTGGCAATTTTGTCCAACCGCAGGCGGCGGTCTTGAAAGGTCTCAAAGAAGAGACCCTTCACACCGTTGTTCCATCCAGCAGGACTTCGCGCCTCAAAAAGGAAAAACGAGCTGTCTGTCCCTCGCGTAGTTCGCAGGATAAAGGCACTGCTTCCCCAACCTGATTTCCAAAAACCCGGCTGACTTGGGAGTGGAGAAGAAGAGCGGACATCGTGGCATCAGTCGTAGATTTGCCTGCCGACGTACGGCGGATGTGCTGAGCGCCTCAAATGCTGAGCAGCTTCAGGTACAGATTTCGTATACGGCCATGCACAGCCTCTCCATCTATCCCCGCGGCCCTTTCCCGCGGCGTCCTTGGGGCACACAGACACAAACACCTCCTTTTCCCACACTGTCAGCACTGCATCGGCCTCCCTCGCGTCTAGAGCGCCACCTCTCAAACCCCCCAAAACTCCCTCGAGGACGCGTCGGTTGGATTGAGGTACCCCCACGGACGCAGATGCAGGCCACTTGAATGCCGCGTTGGTGCCAAAGGCCGCAGAGGAGACTCAACAGAGTTCGCCACTCAAAATTGAGTCCAACACCTCCGAGGGCGCGGTGCTTTGCCTGTGCGCACACAATGAGAAGATGATAAGCGACAAAGGGTACCTGCGGCAGGGCTGCTAAACAACAAGTCATGAGCTGCTCGTGGTATATGTGAACTCCTCCTCAGTCACGGTGCGCAGAGCGATCAAGTCACAAGCGGTACCGACACGCCGGCATCCACAGGTGGACCCTCACTCGGCTCGACCTCCGCGACTGGTAGAGGCGCGTGTCTCACCATCTTCTTCTAAGCCCACAGCACCTCCGCTACCCCAGAAGACGTCCGTGAGGTAAACACCACCACAACCGCCTTCCCTGTAGAAGGGTTCTGCCGAGTCCACAGTCAAGTGGCATTCCCCTCCCCTAGCAACGCCTTGCAGACTGTTCACAGCAAAGCCGCTGTGGCACCCCCGAGGTATGGCGATGCAGCAATTCACTCCATGGGCTACAACTGCAAGCGCGCCTCAACATGTCCGAAGGACGGGAAAAAGGCCATAGACGGGCCTCATGGTCGCAGTGTGCGGTGCAGACACCACCACTAAAACGAAGGAAACAAAGGGGCGCCCCTGGCAGACGACTTCTTTTCCATTACAAGTTCGACCTTCGCTATGGCCCGCAAGGACTCCCGAGTGCTTCACTCTGACCCAGTCCAGCGACAGTCCTCACCAACGTAAGCCGCATCGTCATGTACCCTTCGCAAGAGCTCGGCATCAGCTGCCCCTTGAGGAAACCCTCTATTGGGGAGTGATGAGCAGGGTGGCGCCGCGAATATGTAGCAGCACATTCCGCACCGTGTCGATGAACTCCGCGTGCATGCCTTCGAGAACTGCAACCACGCTGATATTGGCACACGCTGTGAGCTTGGCTAAAGTGCTGGCAGCAGCCCATACTCACGTAATCGACTGAGCCACCGCCACGCTGCATCGTCCCCCCTCCCCGTTGGAATGGTGTGCCGTCGCTAGTATGCATCTCACCCCTCTGGAAGATGCACCTCCTTCCCCTCCTCGCAGGCAGCGGCACAGCGCCATACTACGCAGCAGCGTCTGAAGGCAAAACGCCACGTGCACGTTCTCAAAGCCGGCCTGCTCTCCCTTCGCGTCTGGTGGGGGTCAGACCGGGGACAACACTCTCTGGGACAGCAGAGCTCCAGCGCAGTGCAGCCGTGCACCCGTACCCACCTTTCACATCTTCCACTGCAGCGTGCGCTCACGCCCCGTGTGTGCCACGCGAAAGGGGTAAACCGAGAACGATTCCGTCCACTGAGCGCAAGCTCAAGTCTCGCTCCTTTCCATGGCTCGAGTGCGAGCTACATGTTAAACGAGGGGTGCTTTTTGCGGTGCGTGAAGTTCGCAGACCGGCAAAGGTCTCTCGCAGGACGAAGCGGTACGCGCAGCTGAAGAGCATTTTGGGTGCCCTCATGCTGCGTTTCTGCTTGCAGGCCATTCCCTCTGTCGCCTAGTCTTGACGGCTGCGAGTGCCGCGGTCGTTCCTCCTCTGGTGGCAGCGCCAATAGGGCCTTCCCTTCCGTCTCGCGAGTAACGTTCAGCAACGCTGCTTCACAGCTTGTGAGACCCTGCGGCTCCGGGACGGTCACTCCGCACTCCTCTTCCCGTGGAGGAGATCGGCAACGATTACTGCATGGCCGCATCTCTCATCGTAAGATGGTGGCCCATAACCCAGGTACCGCTGCAGCGTTGCGTAGGACGTAGGCCCTGTCATGCACCTCGGTTGGTGCGCTGACACTCCGTTCGCTGCCATACACCTTGGTGCGCTTCTTCGCGCGAAGGTCAGCCTGCAGGGCGGGTTGAGCCGCTTTGTCGCTTCGCGCACTGGCCATCTGCATGCCAGGGGCGCGAACATCCGTGCGCCGCTCCTCCGGAGTGGCACAAGTCATTCAAGAAGCTCGCCACATCAGTTTCTGTGGGTGCGGTTCCCGTGTGGGTAGGAAGGCATTGTATGCCACCCTGCGCAATGACGTGCGTCCTTCCATCAGTTGCCCGCAGTACTCACCCCTATCGGATCTCCCTCCCGCAACAGGGGCCTGAACACTCAGGCAGTCCAACTGTTTTACCCGGACCTCGAGGAGCCGCTTGGTCAAGTTGTCGCACTACTGCACCTTCGCGAGTGGCATCGTGGGCATTTCTGACGGCGGCGAAGACAGTCTAAACCTGAGGAAAGAGGAAAGACTACGAGGGTGAGGCAAGCGGGGTAGGGGGGGGGCGCTGCATAGGGCGTTTCAGCTCGTCTTGCGGGGCGGACGAAAGGACAAAGAAAGGTAAGAGAGAAAGAGCGGAGGTGGAATGCCGCGCATTATCCTCCAGCAGAGTGACCCCGCAGACATGGGACCCTGTTTCCCGCGCGGCCTGCTGGTGATGCGGATCGCTTCCTAGTGTGTCTGTCTTCTCCCGCTCGTCCTGGGGGTGCTTGGACATGGGGGTCTCTGGGCTGGGCAGTGGTCCGTGGCGGACCGGGTGCGACCGTCCGGGATGCCCCGCGGGGAGAACCGCGCCCCTGCGATTCCGGGCGCGGGAGAAAGCAGGACTCCAAACCCCGCCGCCCGAAGGAATTCAGTGAAGAAGAACAACTCCAACAACAACGCCCGCCCAAAAGGATTTGCTGCGGGGGATTCTCGCCGCGAGGCTGAGAAGGATTGACTCGTGCTGTAGCATCGGGTGCTTTTTCGGCTCTGCTTGCCGTGGCCGGCAGCTGTTGAGAACCGGCGACGCGCAATCACGGAGGAAGACGCCCCATTTCACTGTTGCATACCCCATCCAGCACAGAATCTGAGTGCCAATCACGATGGCGCCGATGTTTCCAGTGACAGCAGCAGTGATACGCCTTAGGGCTATACCGCAGAGCAAGCCAGCCGCAGCGTTTGCCAGCACAGCGCAGGAGGGGCGTGCGACATGGACTTCGCCGGAATCGTGGTGGTCCGCATCGGGAAGTAGAAAAGATGCTGTTCTGATAGATCGCCGCGTCTGCAATGCCTCATGGAGTGGCGAGGATGCGCTACGCGAGGTGTCTACAGAGTTGTAAGAGTCGTTGTCAACAGCAACAGTGCCATCAGACCGTTGATGTTCGGCAAAGCGGTACATGGCGTCAGCGCGTAACGCCTGGAACATGCGTTGCTCCTCTTCCGCTGGGTCAGTGAGCCGGGCAGATGACTGCCTGCGGTTCGGATTGACTGTTGAGGAAGCATCCAAGTCATCAAAGAAGGTCTGCCGCAGCGAGGCCAAAGGAATGATGTTGTGGGATGTCGGGTTCATGTGCAGCGCCATGACTTCCCGACGCGTGTAGTGGATGAGCACTGCAAGGAAGGGAAGGGAGGGGGAAGGGGAAAGCAAAGGGAAGTGACAAGAAACTCCTGGGGAGGGGGAGCCGGAAAGAGAGACAGGGCCGTGGCATACGCTCCTGCATGGTGGCGCTCTACACAGCACATTCCAAGAGACGCTCCTGACCGAGTTGCGGGCACCAAAGCGACAAGGGAAAGAGAAAAAGGAAGGAAGGAAGGGCCTCCTCTCCACGCGGTAAGCGAGGCGCCTTTCACGTGTGTCGTGTCCGATTTCTCTCTGGGAAGAAGAGAAAACGCGTGTAATGCGCTGTGGAAAATGTACAACGGCTCGATCCCTGTCCTGCAACGGCTCTGTGGAACAAGGCGTGATGTGAAGCGCATTAGTCATGCGTTGAAAACCATCCACCATCCGCTGCACGTTACATTTCAGCTCCGCTACGCCATTACACGTCAGCTGCTGCCACGACTTCGTTGGTGACGGTGTCGCGCACAAGCAACTCCATCTCCTCGGCGGCCTCGTCGTACCCTACCCCGAGTACTTCGTACAGCGTCAGGGCGGTGCCAGCGTCACTGCCAGTTTTCCCCTGCCGTGACCACGGGGCGCCTGGTTTTACCCCGAAGAGGCCTTCGGTGAGCCACATGGAGTTGTCGTAGTTGTCGTCACCCATGATGTTCATATACCGTCGCGGATCTTCTTTCATCGTCAGAGGGCTTCCCGGAACGGGTCCGTTATAGTCAAGCGACATGATCCCTAACGGCAACACTGGACAGCCGTGCAGAATGGGAGCGAGGCAAGCGGCTGGCGCGCCAGACGGGTGCCACATGAGCGCAGGCGTCGTCAAGGATGTAAGACGGTCAACGACACCGATGCTAACGGCGACGCCATAGCGGCTCAGCACCTTCGTCCCGTGCCGCAGGTGTTCGCCAAAGACGTCGGTAACCTCGGCAGTGATGTCGAGGTAGCGCTTCGTGGCCTGCGCTCCACCGCATTGGTATGGGAAGTCGAGTTGCAAGGCGCTGGGGTGCAGCCGCGAGCCACACTCCAATAAGCGACCCATGCCCGACAAGGAGAAGTGTCGACGCCGAGCAAGTTGGTAGAAGGCGTCCAAGACACCACGTGGCAATGTGGAGGGTGAGGTCGAGTTGTTTGAATCAGAAATCAGCTCCTTGGTGACCGCTTCCATCAGGCAAACAGCGCCAAGGGATGGCTGCGTGTCGGCCGTTGGGGGTCGAAGTGGCGGACGCAGGCGAGCGCGGCCGCGCACGAGCTCCTCGTCGGACACGACAAACCCGCCGGGCAGCCCACTGGTGTGGACGACAAGCTTGCCCTTCGCATCCGTTTCGCTAGCAACGTCGTCGTAGGAGCCAATAATGGTCAGGGGCACCGTCAAGTCCGCACCGACCTGCAACGCACAGAGGAGCCCCTCATCTGTGATGGGAAGAGGCTCGTGAAGGATATCCTGCAGACGTGACTGCAGCGAGGACAACATTGTCCGTGACACGGAACTCATGCGGGTGGTTAGAGCTGCAGCACCTGCGCCGCAACCGCCACTACGTTGGCCGCGCACGAGGAGCGGGAACGCCGTGCGGACCGCACTCATCTCTCTCCATTGGCGCACGGCGGGAGGTGGGTGCGGTGGATGTGGTAGGATGGGGACCGTGCTGGGGATCCACCACTGCAGTCACGCTTGGGATGGGTCGGCGTGTATCGTGTCTTTTGCTTGAGAAACGGCAGATTGGGGTGAGCGGTACGATGTCCCAAACAGAGAACTGCGGAGAGGGAAAGAAGTATGGGTCTGACGCAGCGTGATCTGCGGAGAGGAAAGATGAACAGTTCGTGTACTGGCTAAAAAACCCTAGCGGCACAAAACTGGCAGGTTGACTGGCGTGCTGGGGTGCCTGCACATTCACCTCAAACACGTGCACAGAGAGAGAGAGAGGGTGGGAACAAATGCAGGGAGATGAAACTGACGCTTCGCCGCCGCCGCCGTCACCGCCCCTCCCACTCATATCTGCTTCGCATAGCCTCACACACGCGTTACTTGCAGTGAAAGAAAGCTTCACTGGTCGCGGCGTTGTAAATGCAAGAGGCGCGCCGTGCAGCTATTCGAGGGCAGAAGAGGATACACAGAGTAAGCAAGTCACTGCCCATAACACCTAGTCTACTCGTGATGCGAAGCCAGGGGAAGGAGGAATGAGAAACAAAAGCATGCCCATTATGAGAAATACGTAAGACCTCGGCCAGTGGTAGTCATGACCAGCAGCGGCAACCACTTCAGCAGAAGAGCTGAGAGACAAGAAATGCAAAAATCCAGTTTCAAAACAGGAAGCCCTTGCGCACCGCACTGTACGAGAAGCAGCGGGTAAGAGGGTAAGGAAAGAGCAGCGGCTTCGACGCCACTAACTTTCTCAGTCGTCCATCGACCACGGCAGCTTTGCTTCAAACGACTCCTCGTCTTCGTCAACATCGTCGCTGCCGGGCTGATGAGCACCTCCACTGGCTGCCGCCCGAAGTTCGACGGGGCAGCTGCCACTAGTACACTGAGGTTTTGCCAGGGGAGAAGTCGTGCCTTCCTCAGTATTTGCCTCCGTGGTTGACTCCTCGCATGGCGCAAGCGAGTTCTGCTTCGTAGACGCCAGTGCCGGCGATGCGGTGGATGATGACTCTACCCTCCTAGGGCTTCCAGGGCCACTGGGTGGGTAGCCAGCGTATGCTTCGAGAACTGCTTTGACGTCGTCATTGCACTTGAGCAGCGCGTGGAAGAGTGTGCCCGAGCGCGAGTCCAGCAGGGTGCCATCACTGCGCTCGGCGGGGGCGGCGCAGATGTCTGCGATGAGCCGCGACAGCTTCACTTTGTGGTACTGGCAGCTGTCCAACACCGAGGCGCCGAGGGCCGTCGACGCCTCGTTCCGCTGCAGCAGACTACCTAGCAGCTTCACGTTGCCGCTCGCCAGCTCCATCTCCTTCATGACCCGCTCCTCCATCTCCCGCAGCCATGCGAGCTTCTCCTGGATGGCCTCGTACTGCATGCGAATACGGTGCCAATACTCTGTGTTATCCTTTAGATACATCACCTCTGCCTCATCTTTTCTGTCCCTGTCGCCGTCGCCATTTTGAGGGCTGTCGCCGCCCTCCTCATGTTGCGCGCTTCCAAACGTCGCGGGCGCGGGTGCTGACGTCGGCTCCATCGCCGAGGCAATATCGCGCAACGGTTGCGGCAGGCGTGACAGGGTTTGCATCAACCCTAAGAGCTGCCCCGCATCGGTGCACTGCTGGTATAAGCCCAGGCGCCATGCAATGTTCAACCAGTAGTCCTCATCCGAGGTGAAGCGCGGCACAATGTAGGACCGCACTTGGTACACCTCATAATGCTCTTGAATGTACTTCACCAGGTCCGAGGCTGGGGTGTACGCGCCATCCGTCCTCTCGAGCAGTTTCGCAGCTACATCCGCTGACACTCCGGCTTCGCTATCCGTTGGCGCGGGCGTCAGCGAGTCTTTTTTGCCAGACTCTGAAGAGAGTGCGAGGAGGTGGGCAATGGTCTTCTTCATTTCCTCCCACAGCGGGGCATCGGCGTGCAAGATAGCCGGGGTAATGGCGCATGTATTGGGGTCACGCAAAGCAGCTTCCAGACACCACACCCACTCCTCTTCGCTGCCTGCCCATGAGGCCGGCGGTGTCATGATGTCTGGCACGCTTAGCATCTTTGCGTTCGATGCGGCAGCTTCGGCGGTCGAGTTGGGATTAGTCGACACGCTCTCCAAAGCGTCCAGGACGCCCGTGTTACGAACTACCTCAATACCCTGGTTAGAGATGCTCGCGAGAGTGTCGGCTGCCGACACCGCCCAGTCGCTAAACGTGGAGAACATCCTCACGTCTCATGGGGCTCGGTGTTGCTGCCTGTTGGAAGACGAGAAGGCTAACGAGAACGGTGTGCAAGTCAATTCCTACGTCCGACAAGCACCCAGGAAAAGTAAATGGGAGGAGGGGAAAAGACAGCGACCATTGAGGAGAAAGGAACGACAATGGGAAAAAGAGGCATACCGTGTCGACCACGGAGGAACAGCGAGCCCTTCAACGCCGACGACCTGATGACTGCGTTTCGTCGAGGCGCAGGAAAGACGGACGACGCCATAACAAAATGCAACAAGAGAACGCCCCCATCCGAAGAGAGCCATCAACGGGCTTCACTGCACATAAACTATGAAGACATGCAAGTTTAGGATTTTGCCAAGTGCTCCAATGCTAAAGCACTGTGATTTCCCTCATACCTCCACGACTGTTTCGGCTCCCCTCAACTCCATAACGCGGCACCGTCGCACCCGCTCCCACCTCTCCGCTACTGCACGAGGAGTCTCCGCTGTACATTAAACGCAGGGGGCGTGCACTACGAATAACAGTGTGGTCGCGGCACCTCGGCGCCTTCACACAAGGGCGTGCCGGCGTCGACCTTCTTTGAAATTCCGCACGTAGACGCTTCCCCCGTGCGCAGCGGTCGCGTGCACATCAACGTGTCACTCCCTGGCGAGCAGGGAACGGCCTCGTTGAGCGAAGGAAAGCGAGAGACACGCATGCTGCGGCTCTCCCCTCCCCCTCCTTTGCTTGCAGCTATGGCACTGCGTATGAAGCAACGAAGCTGAGGCCTGACCTGCTGCGAGGACAGCTTGCTCAACCAAGACACAGCAGAGCAAGTGTGGTTGGTGTTGCGGACTCGCTCTCCCTCACATCATGGTGCTCAGCACGGGTTCCACACCGGGGAAGGACGGTCTATTGCCCCGCGGTAGGGCGCTAATGCTGGCGCCACGCGCGTGCCGGAAGAAGAAACAAGGCCAGAAAGAGCCTGTGAGGGCGCCTGCTCCGATGCGACGGCAGGACAACTCATCCTAGACCGCCAGGATTTATAGTTTCGGTGCAGCACAGCGGTCTGGGTGGGCGGTGGTGCTGTGCGTACCTGATCACTGGCGTGTTCGTCGTGGAGCGGGAGCGTTTAAAACAACAACAAACTGTTTTCAAATGATACGCGCATGCGCCTCCTCGACTACAAACATACCGACCCCTAACACCCAAGCAAGAAGCTCAGTTTTCATTGTCGATCCATGTAGAACCAGGCGGGGAAGGGAGTGGAGGAGCGTCGGAAGAGTTTAGTCAGCATTCCCTTCCCCCTTCTCGGTTGCTGTCGCGGGATCGGAAAGATGCCCCGATGATGGGAGAGAGACAGGCAAAGAGAAAACAAACGCGGGGCCGGGTGGTCTTGCAGGACGTGGGAGTATAGTTGTACAACTCCATGTAGGGACATGTGCGTCCTCGAGGAAGAGTAGCTGACAAGCACTCAAACGCAGTGCAGGAAGGAGATCGACGAAGACAAATGTACGAGAAGAACAAAGCCTGGTATCTGCGAAGGAAAGAATGGGTGGAGGAAAACAGTAGCAGCAGAGGTGCTGCAGTCGTGGCACACTCTGTCGTGCGGCTCACCCACCGCGTTCACGTCAGATGGCGGTACCTAGCGAGGAAGCTCGAGGTAACGCCGACTGCATCAGGGAGTCTGTGGGTCATGACCAGCTGGCAGCAATGCCAGAGGCTCCGCACACCCTACACAACCCCCTTCCCGCCTTTGCTCTCACCCTGCCGCCTTCTCGACTGCCGTAGGGATTCCGTTTCGCTGAATTGTGATGAAGCCGACGTAGGAGAGGCACTGCAAACCCGCCAAATATCGTGCCACACCGTACAGTGAATCCGATAAGAGTCGATGTGCGGCGGCGCCGAAGGTGTGGCGTTCATAATGTGCCTACTCTCCCCAACCTGGATTGCGGCGCAAATCATGTCAGCCTCTGGAAACGGGTCATTGGGGTATGATGAGGCTGAGCGCTTCGCGGCCTAGTGGTTGGCTCAGCGCACCGGAGGAGCCTTGGTAGGTATAGTAAAAGAAGTACGGCAGCGGTATGGAAAGTATAACGTGAGAGAGTGGGTAGAAAGGGCAGGGGCGGGACGAAGTGGGTGGTGGTGTGCGATGCCGAACATTGTAGGGCAGGTAGAGATCCATTAAAAGCAAAAGATCCAGATATGGGCGACGATGGAGAGGCAAACGCATTTGCGAGCGCTCGTGCGCGAGAGATGGTGCTTGGGGGTGAGTTATCGAGCCCACTGCGGAGTATGCCTCCACTACCGCGTAGCCGGCGAGAGTTTGGAGTAACGCTGCCTTTATGCATGCGTAGGCACCGCTCGTCTTCTTCTGACGCTTTTTCGTGTTGTTAATACCATCCGCACCGCGGTCGGGTGCCGCCAAGGTGTCTCGTGTTCGCGCTTCGCCTGTGCCGTGCTGCGCGGCGCGCCACGTTATCCGTGAGAGTTCATATATGGCACTGCCGAGAAAGAGAGAGAAAGCGAAGTACAGGAAAAGGGGAGTGGCGCTACCGCGCTATGGGTGGTGGGACATGAGACTGTCTCCAGCTTCGCTTGTCGTGGTTTTCCTCCCTCCCTGTCTTCTCCCTTCAAGCATTCAGCACCGGTCACCACTAGTGCGACTGAAGGAAGCGTATAGCAATGGAGTCCACAGCTGGACTAATGGCTCGCGTCACGTTGCGCACCACCATTCGATCCTGCGGTGTGCGAGAGTGCCGCGGAATACCCTGCAAAAATGCGAGTGACACTTCCCACTGGCCTTGAATCGCGGCAGCCCAGAGACCCAGGCGCTGGGTGTAGTTGTCCAGTGGCAACCCATCCTGCCGCGTGGCGTCGAGTACTGCCATGACCAGATGCCACTTGCCAGCCGACATGCATGCTTTGGCAGCGATGCGGTGGGCAAGGGGTGGGACCACCGTGCGCGGCTGTGAGGACTTTGCAGTGTCGTAGACGTGCAACGCCGCCTCCCACTGTCGCGCCGCTACGCACGCTTGCATCACAGCGCACAGGGAAAGCGGGTGTGAGTCGACGCGGACGTCATGCAGCTGGAGATCGAAGAGCCGCGTCGCAAACTTCCACTGTGCGCCTTTGGCACACGCAAAGAGAAGCGCCATAGACGTCTGTGTCGAGAGCAAATGCACGCCGCTCTCCATGAGGGTGGCGCCGACGGAAAGAGCCGCTTCCCATTGCCCTGATTGCTCGCACATTGTCACCAGCTCCGTCATGCCAGCGGTCAGCGAGGCGTCGTCCGCCTTCGACATCCAGGAAAGTGCTTCCAGCGCCTTCTGCCACTGCTGAATTGCACTGAAAGACCGCACCAATGTGTGATAGGTTGATCCGATGGCGAGGCTGTCAATGAAGTCCTCCTTGACAGCCATGTCGTACAGCGCCGCCGCCTCGCGCCACGCGCCGGCCTGATCACACTGAGTTAGCAAGATGGCCACGGTGCGCTCGTTCGGCTTCACGTCGGAGGCACGCGCCATGTGCAGCAGCTGCAGCGAGGTCACCCACCCAGGTGACACCTCCATCAGCCGACAGAAGAACTCCGCGTCGGCCGGCAGCAGCTGTGCCGTTTCGTGGGTACGATAGAGGCACTGCAGCATGTACAGGCACGTTTCCCACTGACGTAGCGTGGCTGTTTGCATGATGAGCTGCTGCACGAGGAGAGGATCGATGAATGCGCCGTGTGCCAGTCCCGATTCGAAAAGCCGCCGCGCCTGCGCCTTCGCCCCACTCGCGGCAAGATACGGCACCAGCACGCCAAGGGTGTAGACCTCCCCACACGGAAGACAGTGCTCGGCGTCTTGCGCCACAACCAGGGCTGCCTGCCAGTTGCCGTGCTCTTCGGCTAGTACTCGAATCGCGTTGGTCACGTTGAGCGCCCAGCCTCGCGTGGCGCAGTGGCGAAGAATCGGGTTCACGTTGCCTGGTCGCAGGAGGGAGGCGAGAAACAACGATGCTGGTGGCTGCGGCAGGTACTCGCAGAAGTGGAGCGCCTCCTCCCAGTAGCCAGTGCGCTGAGCAGTGTGGCAGAGCACATGCAGCGATGAAGTTTTCACAAGCGTCGCATCAGCCTTCAGGCTGCTCTTGGCGAGCTTCCAGACTCGCTGAGCGAGGGGAATGTCCGTCCGTATGCCGAAAGAAGAGGAGGCCTCATGAGACTTGGAAGCGTCCACGGTTCTCTGGTGCCCGTTCGTGCCAACTACCGCCGAAGCCAGAGGTTGGGCACCATGTGGCGGCACAAAGTTGGTGCGCAGCACAGCCTGGGCAGCCGCGTTGGCAAAAGAGTGCGCTTGCGCGCGCTGGTGCTGTGCGTACCGGGCAAAGTTTACAATATCATTGTGCCCACTAGACGTCGCCCAGTCTGAACAGGATGATGAGGAAGAAGAAACTGTGGAAGAGGACAGCGTCGATGCCGTAGTTGTCGCTGCGGCGGCAAAGGAGGATGATGTTCCGTCTGAATGGTGACCACGACGGCGCACACTGCGCGCTGCATTCGAGGCCACCCTCGTCACCCTGTAGTCCTCTTGGAGTGTTTCACTGAAAATGCGCCGCAGTACGCCGCAGCAGGCGTTCACGTCGCCCGCCACAACCGTTTGAGCTAGAAGCGTCGCTAGACTACTCCCCGCTTTCATGGCCACGTGACACCTTTATTAGTAGAGGAGGGCAGCACAGCGCGTCTGACAGCAGGTTTGCCACAAGATAATTACCAGAAAAGAAGTCGAAGCCGAAACACTCGCAACAATGAAGAGATTGCAGCGGAAAGAGGACGTGCACAAGGGTGTAATGGGTGGCAAGCGGAGGGATGTGAAAGAGAGAGTTGTCGACAGCAACATGATGTCTGCTCGAAGAGGGAAAGAGAGACAAAACCGCAGGGATACACGCACAAATCGACGCGGTAAGTCGACCAGGGGGGAGAGGCTTCATCTCCGTGTCTCCACTGCTTTTCTCCAAAGAGGCTGATCAAGTCATCCTCATGCGCTCGCGTGTATGCCTGGGGATATTACATTAACTCAGCTTGTTTCCTACTCTCTCAACGTGGGTCTGCGCCACGGATGAATGAAGGAGGGGGAGGGGGAGCCACGACAGCGGTTCCGCACGCCGCTCGCGTGTGAGCCTCCCGCTGTGTGAAACGCGTAAACAACAGTCAGGGATCACGTTGTATCATCTGTGAAGTCGTCGACCCGTGCCACCGGAGGCACCGAACAGAAATCTTCAACAACCTGATGCAAGCGCGCGCTGGACTTCAACTCCGTCGTGTCTCCTTCGCGACACGCAGGGGTGTAGCTGCGCACTGTTCCGTGCGCAACTCAACGTAGCCTCACGCTGGTGCGACATGCGCCGCCCTCGTAGCAGCTGCTGATGGGGCTACCCCTCTGTTTGCCTCTTCAGCGCTGCCACGCATGGCCAGCGACTCTCGCTCTGACAGAGATGGGCAGAGTACCTTCGCGCCAGCCTCCACACGCTTCAATATCGCGTCCGGGTTGCTTTCGTACAACGCACTCACTTGCTCCACCATACCGTTCAGCTGCTGCAGTACCGTGTCCTGCAGCAGGTTAGTGTCTGCCTCGATACCCAGCTTGGCCCACTCACCCTCGACGACCAGCTGGGCTGCGAGGTCCTCGGCGGCCGGGGCTCCAAGGAGAGGGAACAAGCGCAACAGCGGCACAATGTGATCAGAGCGCCAGTTGTGTCGCAACATGTCAGGGGAAGTATACAGGAACTGGGTGCGATACTTGAGGGCGGGGAACAGCGTCTGCTGAACACACACCGCTCTGGCGAGGTCAGCAGGCATCGCCGAGGTATCCGACTGGGGGTCAAGGCCGCTGTGACGTGCCCAGTAGAGGGAAACACGTTGTAGGTACAGGGGGTGCGACCCCACCTTGCGGAAGACATGCCCCCACAGCGCGCGCGCGAACAGCTTGTCTGCTGGCAGCCCACACACCCGCTCGCCAGTGAAGCGATACAGGGCTGTGACGTCGACGGGACGAAGCTTCTCCACAGCGCCTACCCTGCTGTAGTCGGCCGGAATCATGCGCTGCAGCAGCTTCTGCTCCCTCTTATCCAGTGCCCCAGTTGAATCCTTCTTGGCGCAGGTGCTGCCGCCAAAGAACAGGGCCGCCAGTTCCTTTACCTTCGCCTCCAGCGCCTTGCGTGGCAGGTACGCGCGGGCTTGCATTTCCGCATCCGCTACCCCGCCCACGTCCTCTTCCACAACACGCATCATGCAAAGGTAGTCATATGCCTCGAGCGCGGCGTCAGGGTTCAGCTCACGACGCTGCGGTATCCGGCACGCCTTCTTGGCCTGCTCCATAAGGTGCAGCTCATATTGCAAACGAGGTGTGATGACCGTATTCATCTCTGCGAGGCACGTGAAAAGAGCACTGTCGGCCACTTTGGCAGCCTTCCCTGTCTCAATCAGCGTCAGCTGCCGATTAATCAGCTCGTCGAACAGCTGCCGTCTAGCGTAGTAGACATGGGTGTAGCGCAGCAGCAGCTCTGGGTCACAGGAAGCGAGATCGATCTCAAGAAACTCGCTCGCCTGTTCCTTCACGTGCTTACGCGACGCGTACCACGGAAATACCGGCTGAACCTGACGCAAAAAGCGCTCCTCAACGGCGAGACTTGGCAGTGTGCCCAAGAAGATGCGGTAATTCGTTCTCGCAACATCCCCACAGAGACCAGGAAACACCGACATGAGAAGAGGACGAGAATGTGGGTCTGTGTCAGTGTAGCTTCAAGTGAAGGAAACAAACAAGATAAAAAAAAAGAGAGCAGGCAACCGTGGCTCTCGTTTGCGTGTATGGGTCGCCTTGCCGGCTTGATTGCACGTCCCGATTCCGGCGCTTTTTCGCCCCGCAGAGCAAGAGGTAGACAACATGAGAGGTGTGTATGCATGCGTGCGACACAGTGAGGAGTGGGCGCAGAAGATGAGGGAGTAGGGGTGTTTGAGAGGCAACACACCGGAAGAGGGTAGTGCAGGCACATACACATCGCAAGGCTCAAAAAGAAACGCAGACGCATGCTCACAGCTCTGTACGCCAGCGGTAACTCGCCGCTTTTCGCTGGAAAAGGTCACCACCTGCCGCCTCCGCGCAAATGAGGGAGATATCCCTAGGCTCTGCTGAGGAGGACGCGCCATAGCCTTACGAGTAGCGTATAACTCGTGTGTGTGTGTGGGTGTGGGTGTTTCTGTTCCTTTGGCTGCCTGGACGTGCGCCTGTTGAGTAGCGCAGTCGGTGCGTTTCGCGTCAATGTATTAACTTCATGGAAAGGGAGGCGCTTGGTAGAGAAAATGGAAAGAGCGCGCGAAAAAGGCGCACAAAGTGTATGGCAACAGAGTTCGACGTGAGGTGTGAGAGAGGCGGTGGCGGCAGGGGAAGGGGGGGAGGGGGGAGGGGAGAGAAGCACGTTGATCCGTCGTGAGACAGAGACTGACAAACGACAGCAATGCGTATAACTGTGTTGTCAGTTGCCCGCCTCTTACATTTGCCTATCCATCACTTTTGGCCCGTGCCCAGTCGTGACAACTCCTGTGTAGCGCACCTTGTTCTTTTTCGGCCGCTTTTGGCCTCACCCTGCCATTCCTCGGCCCCGCAGTCCTCTTGTTCGCCTTGCTTGTGCATCTCTCGGTGAGCCAAGGGGTACGTTTGTGTCTTCATATGGCGTGCACAGGATTGCTCACCAGACAGACAGACACACCACACGCTGAATTGACGCTGAAGAAAAAAAGAAGGTAAAAAGAGGAGGAAACGAAGGGTGTCTGACGAGCCATGCCCGACATGCCACACACTCCGTGTCCTCCTCTTTTTTTCAGTTTTTTTGCAAAGAAGAACGACGTTGCTTTGGCGCTCCGTTTGCGCTGCCTCCCCACCCCCACCCCTCACTCGCCGCATTCCCACGTATGAGACGCCTGCCTGCACGCGGGGGCGTCATCGTCACTTCTCTTCTCCTTCCCCCCTCTCCTGTCTGCTTCATTCGCATCAGAAACAAGAAGCTGCGACGAACACCGCCGTCCTCTGCATGGGAGTAAACCCCAAATCACTTTTGCAGGACCAATGGATATTCGAACAGCGAAGGAAGCTCGGAAAGAGGGAGACGCACCCATCAAAGGTGCCCGTCTCAGAAGTTGCGACGTTGTGAGAGGGAGAAAATAGGTCGCTGTGTCCTCCCATTACACCCTGTGAAGGACCTCTCTCTAACGCGCGTGTGTACATCAACCGCAAGTGACGCTTATGGGTCTATTCGGTGGCTCTACGTTGCCTTGGTGTTGTGCATCCGATGCGGCAGCGACTGTGACAAGTTTTTCTCCCCTTTCCGCTCGCCAAATAGAAGAGGGGGTAATTCGCTCGGTGCCGTCGTTGGATGCCGTGGCGGCGCTTTCGACCTCTCCCGTGCCTTTTGCATGGGCTTCCTCTCATACTTTCTTCTTGTCAGTGCTCTTGTCCGGCTTGATGGCAAACAGCTTTGTGGCCGAGGTGATCATGTGCGGTAGACGGCCGTACATCACCTGAGCAACGTTCTCCATGAAGGTAAAGGCGGCTGGGCTGATGGGGTACTGCAGAATCGGCGGAATGGTCGTCTTCACGCCAGGAATGCGGTCCATTGTCGAGGCACGCACAATACAGTTGCCCCGCAGACCCTCACGACCAGCGAAGCGGTCGAAGCCGCTTATCTTTACGCCACCAAAGGGCAGTGACTGGCAAAGATAGTTAATGCCAAAATCGTTGATGTTCACCATACCAGTGCGGATGCGATCGGCAATGGATTGTGCGCGCGGAATATTGGCGCTGAACACGCTGGAGCCGAGGCCGTAGGCGCACGCGTTAACCATCTTCACGGCGTCTTGGTCCGTCTTGAACTTCATAATGACCATCACAGGACCAAACACCTCCTCCTGGGCGATCGGCATGTCTGGCGTCACGTTCGTCAGAATGGTCGCCGGGAAGAAGTGGTCGCTCGCCGCCTTTCCGCCACATACGAGGGTGGCGCCTGCCTTCACCGTGTCGTCCACCAGCCGCTGGATCGTCGGGATGGCCACCTTTCCCATCGTCATGGCGCCGAGGTCGTACTGGCCCTGCGAAGCGGGGCCCTGGGTGAGGGCACGCGTCAGGCGAGTTACCTCGAGCACCAGCTGGTCATGGATCTTCTCCTGCACGAGAATGCGCTCGAGGCCGACGCAGTTCTGCCCGCAATTCTGGAAGTTGCCGCGCATCACCACGGGGATCACCTGCTCCAGGTCCGCATCCTCACAAATGATCGCTGGGTCCTTGCCACCTAGTTCCAGCACAACCGGCGTCAGCGTCGCTGCGGCGTTGCGCATAATGACCTTGCCAACACCAGGAGACCCAATAAAGATGAGCTTGTCTACCGACGACACGACAGCCTCGCCCGTCTCCGCAAAGCCCGTGAGGAACGACACGAGGTCTGACGAGTAGCCTAGCTGGCGCAGGCCGTCCTTGACGATCGACTCGTAGTAGGAGGCGTAGTAGGACGAGTACTCCGACACCTTCCCGACGAAGGCGTTACCAGCGAAGAGGGCGGAGATCATGGGTCCGTAGATGTTGTGGAAGGGGTAGTTCCACGACACGATAGCGCCAATGACACCGAAGGGCACGTAGCTCACGCTGGCGCGCTTGTGGATTGTCATGGGGCCAACATCGCGCACCTCGTCCTGAAGCACCTCCTCACCATGCGCGGCAGTCCAGCGCAGCTTCTCGAAGGTGGTCAGCATCTCGCCTAGTGTGCCATCCATCATTGTCTTACCGCACTCCACGCAGGCCGTCTGGCAGATGAACTCCTGGTGGGCGAGGATGTAGTCCATGAGGGCGAAGAGCAGCTTGCGTCGCGTAGAAAAGGGAGTGAGTGCCCAGACCTGCTGGGCGCTGCGGGCCTTCTCCACCACCTCACGCACCTCCGCCGGTGTGAACACCTTCACGGTGCCAATAGGGACATTCGTGCCCTTGTCGTAGCACTGAATCTTGCCCTCACCGGCAGAGCGGGGGTTGAGAGTTTCCGCGGCGGGTGTCGCCGTGAACGTCACCTCCGGCAGCGGCACCTGAATCGTTGGCGCGGTGTAGCGATCGAAGGTCTGCGCCACGCACGCCCAGAGCCATTTGAAGATGGCGTAGGCGCGCACCAAAAGGTCTGCGATTAGAACGTAGGAAAGGAACATTTCTCTTGTGTGTACAGATTTTTTCCGTTAGTGTTGTTGATCGTCTGAAGTTGCGGCTTCTGCGGAGGTTGACGGGGGCCCGATCAAGTTTTTCCCGTTGGCTTGTTCAATCAACTCCACACCCCTTTATTGTTTTCCCTTGAAGCGGAGGGCAGGGGAACGAGAGGACAGGAGAAGAAAGAAGGCAGAGAGCTCAGTTGTCTCCAGCGCAGACACAAATCCACGCAGGCACGAAAACTTGAGCCAACAGGGTGACAGGGAGAGAGAGGGGGGGAAAGGAGACGAGTAGCGAAGCGGGGGCGGAGTGGGAAGAGAGGGCGAGGGAGGAAACAAAAGCCCACAGAAAGACAAAAAAGAACGATGTAATGACGGGGTCACTAATAATTGGCGAAGTATGTACTGGTAATGCCAGTTGTGCGTTCGGTGTGATAGTAGCAGGAAGAGAATGTGCGCACGCATTCGGATGAAAGGCGCACGCGTGGGCGGGTCATGTACGTACGTTGGGTACAAGTCAGAGTCGACAGGGCAGAAGGTGTTGAAGGGGAGGCACCGAGGGAAAGTGAGAGAGAGGGATAAGTCTATTGACGCCATAGTCACAATGAAGGTGGCAGAATGCGCAGACGCATACTAAAATATATACACATACACTCACATCTGGCACGAAGCGAAGAAGGTGCGATACGGCCATAGTGGCCAACACATCATGCAACTTTCTCTCATCCCTTCCTTCCATCAGAAGCTACGCCTACAGAGGCTGTCCAGAAGGCGCTTTACTCCAGCGGCTCTACTACACTGTGCACTGAAGTGCAGGAGGAGAAGAGGGAGAAAAATAAGACAGATGTGAAAGCTGCCGCCTCCCTCACCCGTGTCGTCTTTCATAAGTTTCTCTACTTCGTTGCGTGTTGCTATTGGCGTGAGCCTGCGCGCGTTTGCCCTTCGTGCCATTCAGCATCGTGTGCAGACTCTGCAAAGACCAAACGAGAGCGCTTGTCGACACAGTAAGTTTGGTTTGTTGTCTGTCTTGATGAGTGCCAATGCCTTTTTTTTGGATGCCTTTACTCCAGTGCACCTCGCTTTTCAAACTGGCGTCAGCTCTCAGACATGCGCACACACACACACAGAGAGAGAGAGAGAAGCGTGCGTGCTCTCTTCCCAGGAAGAGGATTACACCCACGCAGACGACGCCGCAATCGCAAAGAAGAAGATCCGCCGCAACACAGAACAAAGCGTGACGCAAATGGGGAGTCTCATCGCCGCCGGTACACAGCGTGAAGCGGGACGTGGTGGAGATGATGGTGGAAGCATCCCTCCAGCCTTTTCGCATGTCTTCCTTTCCTGTTTCCGCAGGTGTCTACACGCGTGTCACCAAGCGTCGCCGTCAATAAACTCACACCTCCAACGACAACATTATGCCACAGACTTATTGTCTCTTCTGAAGAGTATCAAACAACAAGCATGGCAGCTGAATGAGTGGGAGACGTGACAGTGGTGGGCGCAGGCGACAAAGAGGCCACAGACCGGGCTTACGGGCGTCTGAAGGCGCCCATTCCACATCTCCCCATCCCTGCTGCCCTCTACCCTATAGTATGATCATTGGTCACACAAGAGGAGAGCAGAAAAGGGGAAGAGAAGAGGGAAACAACAAACGGGTATAGAACGAGTCTGTGCAAGTGAGAGCCAGACGCTAAAGCCGGTGCGACTCCTCCTTGGGCACGCGCACAGACCGCATCGAATTAGGCGACTGAGCGATGTCGTGCAAGCAGCGAGAGCGAGGGAAAGAGTCATGGGTGGTTCTGTTCTTCCCTCCCCTCCTCTTCCCTCCTCCCTCCTCCTCAGAGAGACCCTCGCATACACACAGGCATCAGGATGTACAAATCAACGCAGGTGTCGCTCTTCCCTCTTCGCAGCGCGCGCTTGGTAGTACATATGCACGTGCGTGTGTGTGTGCGTAGGGGCTCTATGCTGATAGAGTGTTTCTGGCGGCGCACTACCTCTTTCGGTAACGCTCCACCTCCTCCCAGATGGCGCGGCGCAGCTGGCACTCGGAAACCTCCGCGTGCATGTCGAAGGAGAGGTCTAGCTCTGGTGGAGCTGGATAGCTCTTGCAGTCTGGTCCACCAACACTGCTGAAGAAAGGGTGGTTGAGTGCTTCCTGTGCGGTAATGCGCTTCTCTGGTTCAAAGGTGAGCATCTTCGTGACCAAATCCAGCCCATCAGTGGGCAGCTTCGACAGCAGCTGCGAGAGCGGTCGGGTGCCCTTATACTTCTTGGATATTTCGTTCACATTGGTGAGTCCAGAGCTGCTGCTGCTACGTTCGATAAAGCCGACCCCCGTGATAGGAATGCTAGAGAGCACAAACTGAAGCTGGTGAATGTAGTCACGGCCGGCAAACAACGGCCGCTGCATGGTGTACTCGGCAATGACGCAGCCAACGGCCCAAATATCGATCGGATAGCTGTACGGGCACATGAGCAGCAGCTCGGGTGGTCTGTACCACCGGGTGACGACGTAGTCGGTCAAGTCGAGCGGCTCACTTAATCTATGCAGGCCGGCACGCGCTAGACCAAAGTCGCATACTATCGCCTCCTCTGCATCCTTCTCATCACGCAGCAAAATGTTGCTGGGTTTGATGTCACGATGCACCATGCCCATGGAGTGCATGTCTGCCAGACACCGAAGCACTCGCACACTGATGCGACGCAGCATGTCCATCGACTCGCACTTGTTCTGCCGAATGATGGAGAAGAGATCCAGATCGTAGAGGTCTGTCACCAAGTACAAGTCGCGAAACTCCATGATGGAGTCTCGAGGCGGCAGCACACGAATCAGCCGAAGAATGTTTCGACACCCACACTCTTTGAGGATGCGCAGGAGAAGTACCTCGCGCCATATGCGGCGGCCATCAATTAAGTCCTCAAACACACGACTCACACGCTTGATGGCCACCTCTTGGAAAGTGCGGTCGTCTAACGCAGCGCAAACCACGCCGTATGCACCGTGCCCAATCACGCTCGTCACGGTGTAGCTATCATCGATATCAAAGCTCTGCCCTCGCACGCGGTACACCTTTCGTCCTCGCTGCGCCGAGACGAGCTGCACTACATTGGTGGAGGAAGTAAAGCTGCCGTTGCCAGGCGCATTGCTCGTCATTGTGTTACGCCACTGCAGGACGCCGACGTCAGCCGCCAAGGCTCTGCAAAAAGAAAAAATAATAATGAATGGAGAAGGTGAGGAGAGCGAGCGCGAGAAAGAGACGCGCCGTACCGGCACATACACGCACACACACGCACGCACACGCACACACACACAACCAAAGAAGGTAGAAGTGAAGTCAAGGAGAGCTCGCCTAGAGTAAGGAATCAAATGACTGCAAAGAGGCGCAAAACAGAGGAGAGCGACAGATGAAGACAACAACAACAAAAACGAATCGCGAGTGAGAAGCGCAAGACGATAAATTTTCCAGCCATGCCAAAGCGAAATGGAGGAAGACACGGGTGGGGCAGAGCGAAGAAAAGAGCGCAACAGACTGGTGCTACACGGTAAATATTGGAGCAAGCAAAAAGAAAAAGAATGAAAGATGGCGCCACGAAGTGCAAATGTAAATTCCAGCGAGGGGTAGTCAATGCGTTCGAATGCGCGCGTGCGTGTGCGTGTGTGCGTGGAGGGGGGGAGGCTACAAAATTCCTTTACAGCATACGTAGCCCACGACTTGCACAAAGTAAAAGACAGCAAGGGAATGAAAGGAAGACAAGTACGGAGAGAAGAGAGGAAACAGGTAGAGTGGAAAGACCTGCAACGAGGTTCGCTTCGGAAAAGAGCCAAAGACAGACGTTCCAGTTCATGTGAAGTCACGTACTGCCACGATGGCATGCACAAGCGAGCGTGAAGTTGTTTTCCCGCGCATCTTTCTTCTTTTCCGTTTGCTCTACTCCATTGTTTACCGACGTCGATGGTGACATAAAGGAGGACAGAGCAGGGGGAAGGGGAAAACGAGAATGGCACCAGAAGAGTTGTTTCTGTCTCCCAGAGGCTTCCACTGATAAAGTTGGGCCTCTTCCGCAAAATGCCACGCTTCACGCTATGTCTGTGCGCAACTGGTTTGCAGGCTATCTGTGCTCACGCATGCCCTACGTCATGCGTGTGCACGTACACGCGCACATACTACACAGAGGCGAATCCGCAACGCATCTATGAATGAATGAGAGACGGCCCCCACTTTTCTTCCGGACGTCCCCTTCCGTGTCGACCACGAGTGAGAGAGAGAGAGAGAGGAAGCAGAGTAATGGTACACAAGTGAAAAGAGCAGGGGAAAGACTTGACGCACACGCACCTTAGCCGATGCCTCCCTCGCGGCTGATCCATGCCTCACACGCGCGCATACACAGAAAGCCGTCGGCACTGCAACGTAGCACAGAACACTCCTCCTCTGACCCCCACACTTCTCTACCTTAGCGGAGGGCTCCCCACCCCACCCCACCCCCAAAAAGGGGAGGGCGCGCAAACGCACCGCGCTGACGACGGGACCACAGAGAGAGTGCCGAAGTCCCCACAACGTCAGCGCTCGGGGCTCATAATGCCGCCGATAGACGCTGCAGCCTTCTGCCAGGAGGAGCCGACAAGTGACGGGGGTGGCGTCGATTGCCGCTGTACAGTGCAAGGAAAAGAGACGGAGAGCGATGGCCCCTCTGATTCAGGCACCTTACCACCAGCCGTGAGGCCGCGTGCTTGGTCAGTGTCGGCGGACCGCTTCTGGCTATGGTGCCGGGAACGGGACTTCTGAGACAGTACCCGGACGCGCTCTAGCAGTTGCCCCATCTCCTGTTCCTGTGCTACGCGACTGTCCACGAGCGCCTGCTGCGCGGCCGCGATCGTCTGCGACTGCAACCGCAGCGTAGCCTCCATGGTGGCTGTGTCTTGTTTCAGTTGTGTCACCTCAGCTAAAGTCTGGTGCAGTTGCTGCTGCCACGCCTTTTCCTTGCGTTGAAATTCCGCGACGAGGGCCGCGTTTTCTTGCTGGAGAAGTCGATTTTCCCATGCCTGCGGTGCAGTGGAGGGGAGGCCGGCCGCTGTGACGCTGGGTATCCTGGCGGACTGCAGACGCAGAGACGGTCGGGGGGAGGTAACGGTGCCGTTGGCGTACCCTGCGGTAGTGGGTGCACCTTTGCACCTCGACGTTGCCAGCGACTGCCTCAGCTCCAGCAGACAGGCCTTTTCCTCCGCAAACTGCTGCGCTTTGAGCGCGTCCTGAGGCGCCTTTTTCAGCGGTGATATGACAGCGTGCGACGCGGTATCACTCGAGTGGCTGTGCTGTTGTTGCTGAAAGGAGTACAGAAGGTTTTGCGACACGGCTCTACCGTTCACCGTGGACCCACTCAGCACCTCTGAGACGACCGTATTGTCCTTGTTGCGTCGGTGCGCACTCTCGAGCTCCGCACGGAGGGATAGCACCTCTTTGCGATGCATGCGGCGCTGATCTGCAAGCGCATCTTCGGCGGCGCGTTGTGCGGCTCGCGCCTCCTCCAGCTCTCGTTGGAAAGCCTGGGACAGCGAAGCACAACCTGCCTCACCATCACGTGGACCGGTAGCAGCATCATGGGTGCGGCGAGACGAGTGCTGTTCCTGCTGCTCGGCCCACTCCCGCGCCACCGCCGCTAGAAGCACCGCGTACTCCTCGTCCGTGTGGGCCAAGGCGTCTAGTGTACCACTCAGCTGAAGAGGTGGCATGCCGTTGTCGTAGCTGGCGATCGTCCGCTGTGCCCGCACTGCATCCATCGCGAGCGGAGCCGCAAAGGACGAGAGAGACTCGCGCACTTGCTGCATTTCGGCCGTGGTTGCCAGCACCTCCTCGGCTGACATGGTCTCATCCACATATAGGAAGACGTGCCGGCGCGATGCCAGCAGCAGTGCTGCCATGTGTGCCGTCGAAAGGTGAGAGTCGACAAGCACCGCACACGTCTTATTATGCGTGTATTTGAATACGGCAAGTGAGATGAGACGCAATGTGCGAAGCACCTCATCAACCGTCTCGGCAGCGTCGCTCGAGCGAAGTGTCTCGCACGCCACGGCACCACCGTCGAAGGCGACGAGGAGACATTCTTCGTAGTGCAGTGGAGCTGCACTGGTATCTTTTCGGCTCGTGCACGTGGTCATCACAGACCGCATGGCCACCTGACGCTCATCAAGGGCCAAACAATGGAGGGCCTGATCTCGGACGATGTATTGGAAGACGGCGTCACCGAGTCGGCCATGATGCACCTGAGAGCCTAACAAGAAGAACATCGAGTAGGAGTAGGCCGGCGCTGCTGCCATGGAGGACACCATCGCTGTTGCAACCTTGCTTGGCAAAGCAAGTTCCACAACGCTGTCGGTGGTCACTAGCTTTCCGTTCAACGAGAGTGTCTGCGCATCCACCACATGCAGCGGCACATTGTCAGACGTCCGTACGCCATTCAAACACAGTGAGGTAAGGAAACGGTCCATCACGTGCGCATTGCCGAACTGTGCCGTTCCTCTTTGCTGTTGCTTTTCTATGCTCTGTTGCACGCTATACTTACACGTTCGGGCAGGTGTGTGTGTGTGTGTTGGGGGGGTGAATTAGGCGCAGGTACGGGCAGCAACAGAGAAGAGGAGAGAAAATCGCTGTGAAAGATCCGCTGCTGACCACCACCACCACCCTCCTTCAAAGTGGCATGAGAGGGGCGTGAGGAAGCTGGAGTAGATGAAGCACCGGTGCGGTAAACGGCCAGAGAAATAGTGCGGCTCTGGGTGTCATGGACACGCATGAAGAAGAAGCATCTGATGTGTACTGGCCTCTGCAAAGAGAGCCGCTGGGCGGCTTCTTGCACAGGAGCACCGTCCATAGCTCCGCAAAACTTGCCTTCTCTTCCTCTTCCCCAGGCCCATCCTCATTCCATTGCGCATCCATCAGAGCAGCATCGTTGGTTTGTCCGTCAGCTTTGTCTCTCGTAGAAGTGGTACACAGAGTGGCTCTACAAAACAAAGGCGTGTCAGTGTTAAGGTACGCGGTGGGGCGAGCGGACAGGAGAGTCGATGGAGGAGTCGTAGACAACGCAGCCCACAACAAACAGCTGACACGCGGACCCCGAGCGTGGGTGCGCACAGGCATATCATCTCACCTGGACAGTCAGAATTGTGCCTCGAAGACCATGTCGAAGGGTGGCGGACCGATGAAGGCGATCCAACCAGCCGTTTTGGTGTGTTGACGCAGAGCCCACCAAAATTCTTCCGCCTGCAACCCCTCCAGCGCACCCACGCCGAGCCAGGTGAGAATGCGGTCTGGAAATAGGTCAGGGTTGTCCTTGACAGAGTCTACGAGGTCCTCTGCGATGCCGATGAGTTCCTCTTTCACCCATGCATCTTGAATGATCTCATGTACGACAAAGGAGCGCATTGCTGCGCGAGTCGGAGTGTCACCTGTGAGTTCGTCTATAAAGAACTTCTTAAGGTGGGCCACCACAGTAGGATGCGTGAGGACCTGCAGCCCAAACGCCCGCAGTTGTGACAACACTTCCGGGTCATGTAGGGACTTGTCGACAACCTCTCCGGAGAGAGCAATAGCCGCTAACTGCACGATCTTATCATTCCGGACTGGATGCTGATGAAAGTGCGTGTTGTAGACGTAAGTGCCGCTCAGTCCTGCTCCCGAGACGCCAACGGCTGCGAGGCTCCAACGGACAAGCGAGTTGGCGGAGATCGGCATAGTCGAGCACCTCTGTTGTGTGACACGAGATGCTTTTTCGCTTTTGCATGAGCGCGTACTTGTCCACGTGTGCTACGGGGGGAGGGAGGGGGTCGTGCCTACTGCGCAAGTGCAGCGAGCTAGCGTGAGAGTAACACAGACACGCTGTGCCCACTGGATGCAGTGCGATTGCAGCGAGAGGACGAGTTCAAAGGTTGGGATGCTGCCCACTCACTTTCGGTGAGTGTGGGGGGAAGGGGGGGGGCAAAGAAATATGCACATTCCTCACCGCTCTGCGCATACACACAGAATGCAGAGAGAGAGAGAGAGAAGGGTGGCAGACACACAACAGTTGGGTCGGGGAAGCATGTATGGGGTATGTGTCCACGTGTGCACTGCAGAGGCACAGGCAGGGTAAGGAGGTGAAATGGGCAATTAGAGTACAACAGAGTGGCATACAGACACCAACGGGGTGTGATGCGCTGTGCGGCTGGGGGCGCATTCGTGGCTTCGAAAGGAGCAGGAGACAGTATCCGAGGAGTCACACATACGACCGCCTTCGCAGGCGTGTATGCCCGCAGGCACTCACATAGACGGAGATGGAGGCCATAATACACAGCAGCATGGTGCCGCTTATTCCACTAAAGCGTGTTTCCTCGATCCCGCCCACTCTCCCTCACGCAGTGAGTTTTACACAAGCGCCAACAGACACATACACACAGCACGAAAGGTGCACTTCCATTAAAGAGCGGAGCGAAGGGATGCGAACTGGAGAACCGTAGAGATAGAGAGAGCATCGCTAGCACTACCATCCCATCTGGGGTGGTGTTGAGCCTTCATTGTAGACTTGTGGGTAGCCCCGTGAAAGCTGAAAAACTGAACAACGGAAGAGACAGAAAATCACAAGCAACACTCACACAGCAGAAAACAGACAAGCACGCGGCAAAGAGAAGGTTTGCAACAAAGAGATCGTGGAGAGGAATGCGAGGAACAGAAGAAGTGAGAAAAACAACCACGAGAGCGATGGGAGGGGGGGGGGCGTAGCGTACGGGAAAGGGGGGCAGCCCGCTGTCAACAGGGACAGAGGGTATTCTTCACCGCGACGCATACTTTCCGTAGCCTCGCCCACCTTCTCTTTTCCCGTTCGGAGTGTATGTAGCACCAAAGGCAGCAGCGGCTGAGACATACAGGAGCGCAATCACACACCCACAACATCAGAGAGATTTGCGTCGAAAAGGGAAGTGATCTTGTGAGCAAAGGCCTGAAATGCATTTTCTCTGGCAAAAGTGGCGAAGTTGAGCGGGTTTTGGCCACCACTCGTCAGCACGTTCCGCCGCGAATCTGTGCCGTAGTACGATACCAGCACCGTCATCTGTACGTCAAGGATTTCAGTAGGGCTACTCTTATAAACGCCGCAGTTCTTCTTACCCAGGACGTTACCGATGCACGTATAGACACTAGGATCGCCCATAATACATACATCTTGGGCGTTGCACGTCGGGACGAAGCCTACTTTGGCTGGCAGCCTCACCGGCTCCCCGCCGACACGGGGCCGTTCTTAACACAGTTAACGCTATCAGAAGGTGCAGTGCTGTTGGGGGTACACAATAAGGAGTTATTGTTCGAATCCGTAGTGGTCGTCTCAGACGCCACGGCAGCGTCGATATAGTTGAATAAGCCGTTCTGGAGGCCGATCTCCAGAGACAGAATCGTCACGATGCCCACGGAGTCGGCTACACCGGTGGTGCGGCTACCGTTCATGGCGATCAGCACAGTGCCGGTAGAGATGCCTCTCTCAGGATAGGCGGTGCTGTTTGACGCACCGAAGCCGTAGACAGAAAGATACCGAGGTCCCATGTTCAACGAGAGGTGGTTGGTAATTTCGCCGGTCGTTTTGTCCGTGGTGACGTAGGAGCTGGTGAGAAAGGGTGCCGCAGTTAGCGTGAACGAGGAGAGTTGGTCTACAACCGGGCAAAAACCGTAGGTGGCGATGTGGTATGTCTGGGCACCCACCGTGAAGTTGTTCTCCCTGGACGTTTCTAGAAAAAAGCGGAGATCCATCCGCCTTTTCCGCGTACATGCAGGGCCGTGCCTATCATACGGTTTACACAAGGGAGTCGATCCACAGCTTGCTTGCGCTCGGGTTTTCTCGCAGCACAGCAGAGCGAGGGCTACCGTCAGACAGAGGACGGCAAGCAGTCGTGGGACACGGAGAGGCAGCATCGGTGTAAGCGTGAGCTACGTCCTCAGCTGCGTGCGTCTAAGTATTGATGAGCAAAACGAGAGAAAGCAGCAGCAGCAGCAGATGTACAGCAGCCGCAGTTCTAGGGGAGAGCCTCGCGGGATGGAGTAAGGGGTGGAGCGAGGATGCGTAGGTGGGAGGTAGTTGAGTCGAGACAATAGTAAAAGGGGTACTTGACGCTGCGAATCAGCGCACTAAGTATGTACGTGAATATGTCAGCAGATGTTTTGCGGCGCGGAAGGGTGTGTGTGTGTGGGTGAGGGAGAGAGAGAGAGAGAGCAGAATGGTGGAAGGGAAGGTTGAGCGCAGCAACGTGTGACGTAACGATCGCCACTGCGTCTCACCAGCTCAGTAAGTAAGAGCGGCAGGAAAAAGAGGGAGTGAGAGAGTTGTGGAGAAGAAACCAGACGATGAGCTTGTCGCACACCGAGAAAACACCAGCGCAAATAGCGACTGCCCTCAAGGAACCCTCCCCTCTTGTCTGCAGCACTGCGAAGAACAGGCGGTGTGGGCACGTGCTGGCAGCAGGTAGAGGTAAAGAGAAGCGCAGGAACCCTCATTTGGGGCGACTGAGGGTCCCCTTCCTTGTCGTTGGTCAACCGACGACCAAACAAAGACGTGTGCAGTTATGAAACCTTTCTGCTGTGCGCTGGTAGTTGGCGCGTGTACGTACAGAGATGGAAACACACGCAAGCCTCAAACCAACCGGAAACGCACCACCAGACACATACACACAGATACACATACATTCGATGCGCATGGCCCACACGGAGAGGGATGCATAAGCAACCAACACCAACAAAGACACACGAATAGGCGCAAGCACGGGAAGTGCGCAGAGAGTGAAGGGGAGGGGGTCATCGTCAACTGTACGCCCGTGCGGGTGCGCTAAGGTGGGAAAGGGAGGGGGGTTGGTGAGACGAGAAGATGATGGCCGACGATGAGAAGGGGGGGAGCAACGAAGTGCCAAGGACGAGAGAGGAAACAAAAAAAAAACGGTAGAAAAGTGCACTGGGAAATGCACCACACGCAGAGAGAGAGAGAGGGGGGCCCACAAACTGCCTGAAATAGATGAGCACACACCCACGCAGGCGCGTGTACAGACTACACCCTAATGCACCTCGTGCAGCTCCTCCTCCTTCATACGCTCCCTTTTCTTCACCGCACTACAACTGCTGCGGCTGGTCTACCATGTCCAACTTGCATAAGACGGACGTTCTGAGTGCCGATGCATCGCTCTAGCGCAGCTTCATGGAAACAGCGCGGCAGCCGGGGTGCAGAGTACGCACTGGAGTGACCATCGCATCCACAGCGTCGCTTGCAGATGCCGTGTCCTCCTCCATGGCCTTGACTGCTAGCAAGATCACTTCCTTACTCTCGCAGGTGAAGGTGAATGTCTCCATCCAGGATGTGCTCAAGCCATTGTTGCATACCACTGCTGTCTTCACCGCTGTGCGGTGGCGCTTGTTGATCGACAGTCTCACGCACGGATCAGCAATGTCGCCCCCTTTTTTGCAAAAAAGGGGGCTTAGGAATCTGCGTTTCTCTCAGCACAGTGACAGCTGGTGGTGCAGGGCGTTTGGCTTTGCCTTACTCGATGGGTCGAGCAGGTACTTTGGCTTCAGAACGTAGCTGCAGCCCTTATTCAGTGAAAACATGCCGTCGTTCATGCGCATGTCGTCGTCCCACGTCTGGTAGCTAAGTGCTACCAACTGTGCCCCGGCGGACCATGCGGTGGTCACGTTGTAGTTGGAGAGGTGGATATGAATACTTTTCGGGTAGACGTGTACCATCATACGCGAGGTCTGCCCAAGAAACTCCTTGTAGTAAGTCCGTTCGTCTTGCTCGCAGGTCCATGCTCGCCACCTCGTCGGGGTCCCAGAAGAGCAACAGTTAGCGCTTCGACTTACTTGGGGGCATGTACTTAAGCACCTTACCGTCCGAGGTGAGGAAAACAGTCCTCACCAGAATGGCGTTGTCCGTGGTTACGCGCCACAGCGTCATGGAGTCTTGAGGCGCGAGAGAAGGTCCTGCAACACGACCAGCTTTCCCTTCGTCTTCGGAGGACCGGCAGTATTGCGCCGATGGACTGCAGTGGCAGTCTGTCGAGAATAATCAGGTGATTGCGCAGTTGCCTGCGTGCGAGAGAGTCTGGCAAGCCACTGCTTCTTGGCATGCAGTGGCCCTGCTCAAAACACACACAAATAAGCTCGAAAAAAAAGTCAAAAAGAGCCTCTCAGTGGGGGGAGGGGGGGGGGGCGAAGAAGCAGAGCGCCCGATAGCGAACAAACAACACACAAAAACATACGAAGAACCGCGCGGCCGATGATACACCTGATGCGTTTACGAAGACTGGCGAAGACATGAAACGAGGGACAAAATATACACGGCAGATTCAGTAGAAGAGGAAGCTGTGTCCGTCCGCAAGTAAGCAGATCCCACACGTGTGGCGGTGATGGTGTGCTTCAGCAACAAGGGAAAGGAGAGAGACCAACGAGAAAAGCGGTGCGCCTCTTTCTCGTTGTGTTTTCTGACTGGTGCGTGGACGAGCAGAGGAATGGAATGCTCAATCGAGCGCTACCGTGTTTGTGTGTGCATTGCTGTACTAGACTAGTACTGCACTTTTCTCGACTACTCGTCCTGAGTGAGTGGGCGGGTGATGCAATGCCCTGTACCACTCTACTACACCTTTTCCCTTTCTACTTTGTCCTGCTGATTTGATTGGCAGCTCAAGTAGACTGCAGCGAAGCGCTCGGCGGAAAGAGAAGAAATCGTGCGCATGTCTATCCGTGTGTTACAGCGGTGAAAAAGAGCGGGCGGGGGTAGCAGACTGGGGTGCAGTGCCACGAAGTGGAAGACGAGAGGGGAAGAGGAAGAAGGCAGCGCTTTGGGGGAGAGTAGATGAGGCATCCTGGAGGGGCCAGAACCACAAGAGAGTAATGACAGACGTGACTGTCATGCAGACGATACGGGGCAGCAGCACAGAACGAACGAAAAAAATGAAGGGAAAAGGCCACCCGTCACGCCAAAGTCCCCACGCCGTTCTGATCACCGGTGTTCATTTCCCTGTGTTTTCATGCCGTGGCAAGCACCACCCACACCAACATTGAGAGGGAAGGAGAGAAGCAAGAGAAACTCTGATCAACATCGCACATCCACGGATCCGGAGTGGAAGAAAACACAGACCCACACACACACACAAGCAAGAGCGTAAAACAAAGAGTATACACACACACACATGCACCCAGCGAGCGAGCCAACGAGGGAAGAAGGAAATGAGCGCGTCATTCGACAAGAAAGAGATGAGGGAGAGGGTCACACGTACACTGAGCATTTGGGTGCACTAGTAGCCGTGGTGCGCCACGATCGTTAGGCTAGGAAGCGGTGGGGGGGGCGAGAGAACGAGGTAGGGAGCGGAATGTCACGCGTCACACGGCAGCAACTTGTAAGCAGAGGACAAAGACGAAAAAGGGGGAGCAAAGCCACAGAAACAGCCGCATGCCCTCCGTGTCCCCCCCCCTTAGTACGACGGCGTTTGTTGTGGTCGCTTCACTCCAGGGGCACGCTCGTTGGCATATGATGACCAGAGTGCGCGCAGGCACCGTCTTGCTTGGCGTATGCTGGATGCACCTCGTAGTCCTCCTTGCGGGGATGCTTCCAGCGGTACCGCTCCGGATCAAAGACGGCGCGGTACACATGCGGGTCCGGCTCCTTGCCGTCCTGGAACGGGCTGCTGCGCAGCACGCCACCCATGTCACGAATTGGCTGCCGTAGATCCACCTCAGACTCCGGCGTTGTTGAAATCTTCTGCTCCTCCTCGGCCCAGTCATCGTCGTTGTCCTCGTCAGTCGACATGTTGATAAACTTGAGACGGCACCACTTACAGCAAACTACTTTGTTGCGCGGGCACTTGATAAAGATGCGCGGGTGCTGAAGAATGAAGTGGCTATGGCCCATGCACCATATGTGGGCCCGGTACACCGGCACTGGTGGAATCTCGCAGATGATACCACCGCGGCTCGTGTAGTTCAGCTGCGGTGTCTTACGCCCCGGTCCAAGGATACCGGGATGGAGACTCGACAACTCGTTGATGCCGGTGTTCCACGTGTATTTCGGGTCCTTAGGGTGCGTGAAGACCAGCTGTTTCTGATTAGTGATGCGGCTGGCGTACTCCAGCGGCATGTACACCGGGGGGCTGTAGTAGCCCCGGTTGTCAGAAAAGGTCCACAGCAGCGGGAACGTCTTCTTCATTGATCCTTTGCTTTTGTTGAGTGCCACTCATCGAAGTTGCAAATAAAAAGGAGCGAGGAAAAGCGCAAAGGCCACACACAGGGGAAGCGCAATGGGAAAGACTCGTCGATGGATGACGGGACAGTCAATTCACTAGCGATAACTGAGGCAAGCAAGGAAAAGAGAAGAGGGAAAGGAAGCACGCCAAAGTGCTGAAAATGTATCGATGAGAGAAACTGAGAACGACAGAAAGAGAGAAAGGAAAAGGAATTCGACAGTTGACTCAACAGAGGCAGAGAGAGAGAGAGAGAAAAAAAAAAGAGCAGAGGAGCTGTTGGCGATGCGCGTGTGAGTTGCGAGCAGCTCCGTGGTGCGCTGTGTCCTCCTGCCCAGTCTTTTGTTTTCGTTTTATTCTTCGGTTTGGCTCTTGTTAGCTACTCGCTTTTGTGGATGAGTATATGGGGCGAGCACTTCCCCGTTCTAGCGAAGAAGTGGGTGCGGGGCAGAGGTTGGCGTGCGCGCTTATGTGAGTGTAGGAACGAGAGAAATGAGAACGAAAATAAGGGAGAGGTAGAGAACGAGAAACACGCGGCATGCGCATGTGGCATCGTACAAAACAGCACAAGCGGAGTGTACGCATGCGCTCACACGTGCACGCACATCGTGTTTGTACGCGTGCGTCTTGCCACATGTACACTGGCATGCACAACAAACAGCACTACAGCTACGCCCACATGCACAGAGAATTGAATGGGTGGGGCGGCGCCCATTTTTGTTGTTGTTGTTTGCTCTGCACGAGGAAAGAGATCAGTCGGCGCAGAAGCATCCATGGTGACCGGCGGAAGAGACATGTACCGAGTCCAGCTCCGCGCACCTCTCTTCTTTACACTCAGTCACACCGTTTTCACATGCAGCCGTCCTTGAGTGATACTGGAAGTTTTCCGAAAGTGAGTTGCGCGCCTACACACACACACACACAGAGAGAGAGAGACACACACAGTCGATTTGCGTAATGCGTTTTTCCATCATTTTTCTCTGTTACAGTAGTGTGCATTGCTTCAGCAAGAGAGGGGCTGAGGGAGGGGGGATTCCTTTCATCACTGAGAAGCACAGGGCCGCACATCCAGGGCCCACATAGAGGCATAAACATCTGCACCCATGACGAGCACAGGAAGAGGGGAAGACGGCGATGGGGAGCAAGTGAAAGGGGTGTAAACAAGCGAGAATCGCACACGCGTATTTTGTGTGATTGCTGATCAGTGCGCCTTTTACCGCGCCCCCTTTTTTTTCCGGGTTCCCACGCAAATACAGAAAAGAAAAGTGTGGAAGACAACGTGCGAACACGTAGGAGATGAGCCGCTAATGCAGACGAGAAGAAGTGAGAGGTGGGAAAGAAAAGCATCGGTAGTAGAGGCGGGGAAAAGAGTAAAAGAAGCACAATAGAGGGAGAGAAGGCACACAAGCACACACACACACACAACGCACACCGAGGTTGACGAGGGGGTTTTGGGGGGGGACGCTGCTGCTGTGGGGACGTAATAGGATCTCGTGAGGGAAGCAAATGCGCGTACAGCGTGACTGCGACAAAGGGTGAAAAGACGGTGATGCAAAGAAGAGGTCGTAGCGTGGGAGAGGTTGGGAGAGACGATAGCGAGTCCACAAGCAGCAGTCCTCTTCGATATAGGCAAACCTCTGTGATGGCCAAGTCCGCCACACCCCCACGTGAACAACTCCTCTACCTCCTCCTTCATCTCGCGGGTCCTTGTCTCAACACCCTCTCCCTCAAAACCTCTCTCTTTGTGTGTATGTACCTACACACACTTCGCTCTTCGCCACGGTTTCTTTTATTCACTCCATTCCGGTGGAAGCATCATTGCAGGCGTGCCTGATAGGAGTAGAGCAGCAGAGCAAGAGAACTACAGTGAAGCAAGGACCGCAGCAAACTGGATACTCTCTGTCCTCCCTTCCTCCTCTGCAGAACCTCCCCTGCGCACCTATGCGCATACACCCCTGAGTAACTCCGTTCGCACAGAAACAGGAGATCATCATAAAGGAAACACAAGAGAACGAGAAAAAAGAGAGCGAAAGGCAAAGGATGATGTTTGGCGTATGTGTGGGGTAAATGTGCATAGAGAGGTGCGTAGAGAGACGCTTGAGTGTAACTACAAGACACACACACACACGCACACACACGCATCAGACACCTTCACCAACCTGCACAAAAACTTCGCACATAGAAGAATCTAATGAAGGGATGAGGGAGTGAGGGGGTGGGCGGTGAAAAAACAACAAGAAACCTGCAAAAGGGAAACGAAACGACTACGAGAGCACAGCGAGCGAACATCATCGAACATAGACAAGCGAAATAATAATAAAAAAGAAACGCGACCACCTCTGGCCAAAATCAATGGCACTCCGTGTGGCGCTCCTCTCTTTCCGCCTGCCCATCGGAAAACAAGCAAAGAAGAAATCAACGCCCAGGCGAAGGAGTTGGAAGTCCCCACAACAGAGCTCAACTATCAAGCGGGAAAAAAAAAGTCCGCCACACACGTACAGAGACCCGCGACCAAGAATAACGGTAATCGGTGGAGTGAGTGATGGAGGCGAGCTGAAAGACACGCGCCACCCCCCCCAAAAAAAAAGAGAGAGACAAACATCAGCCATACCTTCGACGTGAAAAGAAAAAAAAAATTGAACAAACACGTAAAAATGTGCTGAGCAACTTTCACCGCTCAACTGAGAGTCGACGCGACGATCCTCACAACATCGGCGGCAGACCACCCGCAAAGCACTCACAAGATGAAGGACAGGCCCGCGTACGTCTGCCACAAAGAGAGTTCACAGAAAACTCAAAGAAGGTCGGTAGAAGAACCGTTATAGTAGCTAAGCAAGAATACCCTACATCTTGGAATTCGCAGCATCCTTGGAGGCCATGTAGCACAGCAAATCCACCACACGGTGCGAGTAGCCCCATTCGTTGTCGTACCACGACACAATCTTGAAGAAGCGCTTCTCACCAGGCAGGTTGTTCTGCAGCGTCGCCTTGGAGTCGTAAATGGAGCTTCGGTTGTCGTTGATGAAGTCGGTGCTCACAAGCTCGTCATCGGTAAAGCCGAGGATGCCCTTCATGTACCCCTGCGAGGCCCTCTTCATGGCAGTGTCGATCTCCTTGATCGATGTGTCGCGCACTGAGCGAAATGTCAGGTCCACGACAGATACGTCTGGCGTCGGCACACGGAAGGACATGCCGGTCAGCTTTCCCTTGGTAGAGGGAATCACCATGCCCACGGCCTTGGCAGCCCCGGTGGTGCTGGGGATTATGTTTACAGCCGCCGCGCGGCCACCGCGCCAGTCCTTCACTGACACGCCATCCACCGTCTTCTGCGTCGCCGTGTAGGAGTGGATAGTGGTCATCAGGCCAGTCTCAATACCAAAGCCCTCCTTTGTCAGCACGTGCACGATGGGGGCCAAGCAGTTAGTCGTGCACGACGCATTCGACACCACATGGTGCGACGTCGGCGAGTACTCGTGCTGGTTCACGCCCATCACGATCGTCTTGACACCACCGGACGCCGGCGCGCTGATCACGACCTTCTTCGCGCCGCCCTTGAGATGGCCCTCAGCCTTCAACTTGTCTGTGAACAGGCCGGTCGACTCGATCACATAGTCGACGCCGAGCTTGCCCCAGGGCAGGTCCGCGGGGTTGCGCTGCGCCTTCACGCACTTGATGTGGTGGCCATTCACCACAAGCACGTCCGGCGTCTTCACGGATGGGCTGCTCTTCACAGACTCAACCGTATACTTTGGGCGGCCGTGCACCGTATCGTGCTTCATCTGGTACGCGAAGTAGTCGGCATTTGTGCTCATGTCAACCACAGCGACGACGTCGATCTCTTTACCAATAAGGTCCTGGTCGCAGATGGCCTGGAACACCATGCGTCCAATGCGACCGAAGCCGTTGATACCGACCTTGATGGGAGCCATTGTATCGTGGTAGCTGTTTGGAAGGAAGGGGTGAATATGTTAGTGTGGTTGCGTTGAGAGAGATGACTTGCGTGAGATACTGGCATATGCGGCGTCGTGGTGGGAAGAAGGTGAGGAAAGGGGAGAATGGTAGTAGAGTCGGGGTGGTCAATAAGCGGGTATGTGCCTCACATGAGGCGACAAGAGAAAGCGACTGCTCATATGGCTTGCAAGTACGGAATGCTCAGGTGTTTGAACTCCTTTTCTTCTGGCATGGCGGTGCGGTGCGGGGGCAATAAACTTGTGACTCTGACGAAAGAAACTTTGCGGAAGTTTCCATGGGCTTCGCAAATCCCAACTTGTCTTAGTTGCGAGCGCCTCGATGTCTTTGCCTGTTGTGGTTGATAGGATACACCCTGTGCTGGGGAGAATGTGCGCTTGACGGCGCTTCTTGTCTTCGGCTTAGGAGTAAGCGTGAGATATGTGTGTGTGTGTGTGTGTGTGTGCTCGACGTTTGTCGGGATGACAGAGAAATTAAGTTGTGAGCGCGTCATTGCATGGTGCCGGCAAACCTCCCCGCACGGACCCTCCACCTCACCGATGCACAGTCGCACACGTAGCGCCAGTGAAGCCCAATGTTTGCTGGCATGCGCCCGCCATAATGAAATAAGAAGACGTAACGCACAAGAGCTTCGCCGGTTAAAACGAAGGAAAAAAAAACAAGAAATCGTGTCCTGAAGTGCATCGGCTACGATAAAGCTTAGGCAGTCTGAATGCACAAGTTTGGCGAACCTGAAGAAGCGAAGGAGGGAGGTGTTGAGGCACCCCTATCGTTGGTTCTCCGCAAGATACGTCCATGCGCTCCAAAACGCTGAAGACCCGTGTTTCAACGTGGCGTGCTTGAAGCTAATCTCTTGCGGATAGAAGGCGTCGCGCATCCATGACTGCATCACTGTGTGAGTGTAGCTTCCACGGCACAACTGATACGCCGCGTTTTCAAGCACCACGGCACGCGCCACGTAGAGCGGATTAACTGTCCCAAACTCCTCTATGACAGCGAGGGTGTTGGGTCCCAGCTCTGCCACAGGATGGATAATGCCAGCGGTGAGGTCGTACCCGGAACTGGGGCCACTTGTAGCGGTCTGGCTGTTGCCGATGCGTACTCCAGGGAATACTGTGCGGCACTTTTCATAGTCGCGGCCGTCCTTCACCATCATCGTATCCACCCCGGTGGGACCGAGCCCTGTATGCACATCGATGTAGATTGCTTCAGTCGCACCGGTGGCGGCCGCGTGCTTCTTGAGCACCTTGCGCAACACGGAGATGCTTTTCTGTTCCTTTTCGCCACCGTAGTTGATGCCGAGAGGATCGTGGTACTGCCCGGTAACAAAGGCACGCTTCACTTTGATAAATCTGTGGCGCATCAGCGTCTTGGCAGCAGTGTAGAGGAACACATAGCGGTCAATGAAGCGGGGTGGCGCGCTTGGCACGAATAGCGTTCGGAAGTCCTCATAGCCTGTCGTATTCGCGTCCCGCGTCTTCACCGCAGCCCACTCCTCGGTGGAAAGATAGTTGCGATTGAGATCGACGTTCTCCTCGTTAAAACGGCGAAAGTGGGCCATGCCGTGCGGATTCACCGCATGCACAAAGAGGACGGATGGGCCGGAGAGAGAAGTCTCGTTCCACTCCTGCAGCAGCTTCACTTGGATAGCGCTGCCAGTGTAGCCCTCAACGCCGTGGGTGCCGCTGGTGTGCACCAGGAGCTTGTCCTTTCGCTTACCGGGGAAAAAGGCGGTGTCCATGTAGTATTCCACGTTTCCCCTCTTCTCGATGAGGTGATGCTCGATCTCCGCGTGGGCAGTCTCAGCAGCGGCGAGGAACCGCTCGCGCGCCAGTTGATAGGAGGAGGAGTAGTAAACCTCTGGGCATTGTGTCGCATTCGCATAGTCGCCTGAGCACCGCATCGTCTCCTGAAGGGGCACCAGGTCGATAAACAACAGCCCCGTGAGGATCACCAGCAGCGTGGAAAAAACATAATCGCATGACACAGCCATGGTTGTAGCATGTGCGTGTGGGTGTGTGCGTGTGTCTTTGTGTACAGCAAGTAGAGAGAGAAGAGGGGGGTACGTTGAGGAAAAGCGAGGTGTCCACGGGTGGTCTCTATGAGGCCGATGTTCGGCTTCGAAGCAAAGCTGTTGGTGTGTTGGGTGTGTTGGGGGGTATAGATAGAACGATTCGCGTGACACGATGAAACGCGCCAATGCGGTGGCCACGCACGCGCACACACCAACGAGCGCATATAGCGAGTAGCAGACCAAAGACACCCCCCTCAACCAGCCATCAGCCCCCCAAAGGCGATCACGCAACAAAACGCAGAATAACGAAGGGGGAGAGAGCGAAAAATCCGGAAGTGAAGAGGGATCGGAGAAGAAGGCAAATGCACGCGATACAGCCACTGCGCAATCAGTGACAGGTGAATGGAGGGAGTGAGAGGAGAAGAGGACAGAGAGGCATGAGGCGCAGATCCTACACACTTTGTTCACTCCCATTCCTCGCTCATTCTCTCTCGCTTTCTTTTTTTCGCACCGGTTCCCTTGTCTCCCCTCCCTTACCCGCCCATCCGTTCGCAAATGACAAAGGAGAAGGAGGAGGAGAGCAGCAGACCCCTCTGAATACCGCCACCACCGTGCACAGCAGTGATGATCGCTAACTGGCCGCTCTGGTTCGCTTCACTGAGGTGGATCGTCAGGGTTTCTTTTCTTGTTTGTTCCCGGTTCTCGATCTGGGGTGCGGGATGTGTGCATATCGCACACCATCACCATCGCGCCTCCGTCCCGAACAACGCTTTGCCACAGAAAATCGCGCTCAGAAAGACACAGAGTCACGAAGCAGTACGTCCAAAACCCCCGAAGAAAACCTTCTCTCCTTCAAACAAGCCTTCCTGGACTCCCCACCACACCAGCCGCTGGGGACCTTGACGACGTTCATGGGCCTTTCCTTCTTCACGCGCGAGCTCCTGCGCCAGACAGAATTCCTGGAAGTCCACTCGCTCACAGGTAGGGGATGTCATGGTGAAAGCGAAGCGTCACGACTCCTGCTCGCACACTCAGGTGCTTGGTGGCGCGCAGCAGTTCTGCTTGCGTTACTTCCACAATGTGCATCAGCTGTACCTCCAGGACATGAAGGCGGTCCTTGGCGAGGGCCTCATCAGTGTTCATGGCCAGGAAGCGCTGAAGTACTGCGGCAATGGCGGTGAAGAGCGGCTCCGGCAACACCAGTGCTAGGGCAGTAAGGTGCTCTTGAATGATGGAGAAGAAAGTGTGACGTGCGTGGGTCGGACACTCCTGTAGATCGCGGAGCGCACACCGCACGTAGTGCAGATGAAGCAACACGCGCACTTCAGGATAAAGGTCACTTAAGCGGTCGGTGGTATTGCCGCCATGGACGGATGGAGCCAGAGACGCCGATGGCGACGACGACGACAGCGTCGTAGGAAGCATCAGTACCGCATCCAATACAACCTCGGCGGAACGGGCTATAGTGCTCTGGGCCGCGCTCAGGGCAATAAAAGAGAGCAAGAGACGATCATTTGGTCTAAAGTCCTCGATAGCATTGATGGAGGACGAGTGAAGCGGCATCGCGCCGGCATTCGGAGGAGGAGAAAGGCTCATCACCTGATGTGCTACGTCCTGGCGTCAGAAGCACGAAAGGGAAAGAATTGCAGGGAAGAAAAATGGAAGTGGGCGAGAGGAAGAGTAAATGCAAAAAGGATCCCACGCATGTGCAACTCCTTGACTAGGCTTGACAAGGGGCATTTGGAGTGACATCGGCAGGCCCCCATCGCCTCCGTATCCCCGTCCCTACCCTGGCGACTGCCACCAGCGCACAACAGAAGGCGTCATGCCATTCTCACACACCCTAACCTGCGCTCACGCGTGGAAGTTCGAGCGTTTTTTTTTTCTCACTTTCAGCACTCTGACGAGCAACGTGTTCCTCGGTCGCTGGGCACACGAAGTTGCGAAGGAGAGAGCGGGTGCAAAACCGCCTGATGGTTTCCCCATTATTGCTGGTGCTGTGTATGTATTTATGTGTGTGTGTGGGGATCTACTCTAGTTCAATTCCTCTGCTTCCATCTTCTCTTTTAGGTGCACGCTCGAGTGTGCCGAGGTCTTGCAAGAGGCGCCACGCCGGATGTTCAGCCTGAAACGAGTGGAGGGCTTCCCCATGCAGCCCGCACGCCATCAGATCCAATCTGAGAGCCTGTTTGAGGTCCCCGACGCCTGTGGCACTTGGTGCAGCTGCAGCCGTGATGTGCCGCGACTGTAGTACGCCTTCGCTGTGGATAGTGCTTCTGGAGCTTGTCGAATAGCCCGCGTGAAGTCATCAATGGCGGCGTTGTACTTGCCACACATTTCAAAACTGACGCCACGGTTATACAACGCATGGGTATCGACCGGGTCGGTGGCAAGAACCTCGCTGTAGTCACGGATCGCATATTCAAAGAGGTTCAAGCGTGCAAAGCAGTAGGCGCGGCTGTTGAGCACCTTTGTCCTCACGCCTGGCTGCTCGCGCAGCGCCTTCGTGTAGTCTTCGATAGCCGCCTCATACCGGCCAAGCTTTCGAAGGGCATAGGCACGGTTGCTGTATGTTGTGTGTCCATGGGGAGCCATCGTGATGGCGGCGCTGTAGTCCGCAATCGCCAACTCCAGCTCACCCATGTTGCGGTAGGTGTATCCACGATTGTGCAGCCAGGTAGGATTGCGCTTGTCGAGCCGGATCGCCTCGGTGAAATCCGCCACGGCCCTGTCGTACTGCTGCAGTTGATCGTACACGAGGCCACGGGCGTTGAGCGAGAAGGCCAACTTGGGATCGCGCTTCAGAGCACGGTTGAAGTCCTCGACGGCCGCCCTCAACTTTCCCAGCTTCGCCAGCGCTGCACCGCGGTTGTGGTACACATTCGAGTTGTCGCTGTCGATCTTGAGCGCAGCTGTGTAGTCTGCCACCGCCTCATCGTAGTAGCCAAGCTTAGCGAAGCAATAGGCCCTGTTATAGTGCGACTTGAAGTGGTCGGGGTCCAACAAAATGGCGGCTGTGTAGTCGGCGATGGCGGCTGCGTAGGCCCCTTGTTTTCGCTGCATGAACCCTCGGTTATGGAAGAAGTCGGGGTGGTGGTGGTCGAGCTCGATGGCGCGGGTGAAGGCCTGCACCGCGCGGGCGTGACAGCCTGTGTGATCGTAGCTAATGCCGAGGTTGTAGTACGTAAAGGGGTTCCGCGGGTCAAGCTCCAAGGCGGCAGTGTAGTCATCGATGGCACGCGCGTAGTTCTTGAGCTTATCCTCGCAGAAGGCTCTGTTGAAGAGCGCCTTAAAGTGCGTCGGCGAAATCTCCAGCGCCTTCGTGTACATGGCGACGGCTGCCTCGAGCTCGCCGCTCTGGCGGTGCTGCAACCCGCGTTGGTAAAAGTAATGCTCATCGAGAAGAGGCGGTTCAGCTGTCGCGGTGGAAGCAGCAGTGTGGCTGGCCTCACGCTGAGGATGCCGCTGCCAAGTCGCCGCTCCCACCTCGTCTTCCGGCAGCCGCTCATCGTACTCAGTAAGGTTGGAACTCAAGATGCACGTCGGGTCCATAGCGGTGAGTGTGTCCTGCCCGTTTTCGGAGTCCTCGTAGTGGGGGCCGTAGGAAGCGCCGATCTCGTGCTTTTGAGCGGTGTCCACCACCTTGACAGCTGTGTCCACGCTCATGACGCTATCGTCCAGCGATGATTCGGTGCTGGAAGAGTCGCCTTCCAAATAGTAGTGCTTGTGGTGTGAGTGACCCTGCGAGTAGCGGCGTCCGAGAGTCGCTGAGAGGGAAGTCGAACCGGTGCCTGCAGCAGGCATCGTGTACTTCAGCAAGGACACCGTCGCCACAGCGCTATCGGAGGCCTCTTCCACGGACGCACGCCGACCACTGCTCGCCGCGGATCCGCGTGAGGAGGCGGGTGAGCGCGCAGTTGTCTGCTCGAGCGCGAGGAGCCCGTTAACGAGCTGCGCGCTTTCTGATCCCAGTGTCGACACCTGCTGCAGCAGCGGCGAGATGACAGGGGAAGGTGACCGAATGGCAAAGCTGCCACGCAGGAGAGGAACAAGCCTAGGCCGCAACGACTCCGATCGCGTCTGACCTGGTTGTTGCTGTTCCGAGCAGCGACGACACTCTCGGTATCGGTAAAGGTTCTCCTTTTTCCCTCCCACCTCATCCAACTGAAGGGCCGCTTCGTAATCAGCAATGGCGTTAACATAATCGTCGAGACGCGCGTGACACGCGGCCCGTTCGTACTGAGCCCGCCGATGTCCCGGCTCACGCTGCAGCACCTCCGTAAAATCATCTACGGCATCCTTTACTTGTGATAGGCGAGCGCGGCAGACACCGCGGTAGAAGAGAGCCTCTGTGAGGCTGTCAGCTGCCACATCTCCTCTAGTGTCGTGTGAGGTGTAACCAATTTTCTGAATCCAGCTTTCCAGGTCCGCGCAAGCAGACGCATAGTTGTGTAGCTGAACATAGGCCTTGGCTCGCAGTAGTCGAGTGAGATGCGTCTCAGTCCCTCGCTGAATCTGATCAGTGTAGCGCGCAACTGCGCTGTCCGGTGACAGACACGGGTTGTAGTGGGAGATTGTGATGTGGAAGGTGGTGGCGCCAGTCAAGGACAACGTGCTCGCGTGCATCCCAATGCGGAGGTGATTACCATCAAGAGACAAAAGAAAAGGCGGACACACGCAAAGACACACACACACACACACACAAGCGTGCTACCAATGGCACGGCTGAGGGCAGCACTTGACAGGCCGCACACACCCCTCCTCCTCCTCACAGGCACAGTTTGCTTGAAAAAAAGAATGCGCAAGACTGAGCAAGAGAGCTGCCACAGGGAACACGATCAATATGGAAGTGCTCTACGAGTGATGACAGCGGTGAGTTAAGCAAATGGGCTGTGGAGAGAGAGACAAGGAGAAGAGAGAGAGCGCTCGCCGCTCGCTCGTCACACATAGGAGGCAGCTGAGAAAGCAAAGGAGTGAAAGAAAGACAGATGGCCTCACCGGTGATGGGGATCGCACACCACACACTGTGACAACGCTTCACGTAGGTAGCAGAGCAAGTACGCTTACACACGAGCGTAAAAGTAAACATAGGAGGTGCCAATGCTATTTCAGTCCTTCGTGAAGGACGCGGCCTTGATCAGGCGTACGAAGACAAGATACCCCTCTTCTCTCTCCTCTTGGTGCACGTGTGCGTGTATGCGGTCAAGGTAGAGGAGCTGAATGAAGGCGCGCAGGGAGGAAGAGGGGGGGGTGTTCTGAGAATCAACGGCCCACTTCTTTTCTGTGTCAACAAGCTGTAGAGGAGCTCGGGGAGGAGAGAGGGGAGTGTGGCTGTGGGACCATGTGCACAGGTAAAACACACACACTTTGGTGTTTTGCGGCACTGTGTGTGTGTGGGTGGGCTTGCGAGTGATTGGGCAAGAGACGCCAGTTTCTATATTCACAGCCATAGTGTACGTGTAGGCGCGCGCGCAGACACAGGCAAACGCGCCGTCGATGACGAAAAACGAGAGCAAACGAAACGACAGGGAAAGGAGTCGATGGAGCAGACAGAAGTGAGTGCCGGCAACGTAAAGCATACAAGAGAAGAAACAAATGTGTAGGGAAGGTATCAGCAAGCCTGCAGAACCCCACTTGCCCAGCGACCCAATCAGCCGCCTGCGTTGGCGCTCATTATGTGTAGAGGAAGGTGGCACAGAAAGAAGAAGTTGCCAGGGTGCCTGTGTGAGGCACCACGAAGGAGCAAGGGGTGCTAAGTTTCTCGTCGACCACTTGCTCTATCGATGCCTCACTCACTTCGTGCATCAGTGCGCGGCTGCTCCTCACAACCGCCGTCTGTACAGACGCAGAGCTGCGCCTTTGTGTTTCGTTAGACTTCAGTACCGCCCTCCATCACCGCCATCACCGATATAAAAAAAAACAGAAGCTCCTCTCCGAGCGAAGGTGGGTCGGCACAGTTGGATACCACAGCCTCTGCCCCCCCATTCCTCACCGTGCCGACGGGGTGGCGTTGGCGAGCTGCACCATGCGCGAGCTAGTCGCGTCCCGTCCCCCGATGTGGTCAATCACCGATTTATCCGTAGTAATTCCACTATCGTAACCAACTGAGACCACAGCGCTGCCGCGCACAAAGAGAACTGCGGCGTAGCACTCACGGGTAGTCTCATGCACCCCGTCGCGGTTGCGGCGACGTTTGAGAAGACGTTGACGCTCTACATCTGTCAGGATGAGATTGCCGGAGCTGCTCAGCGAAACGAGGCGGCCGCTCAAGACACTCGAGTCATCCAGTGTCACCCTCACGCGGTTACCACGTACATAATGAGGTTCTTTTTCTCAACAACCACCGCCGAACTTGACGAGGCAGCTGTCGTCATCATCTCTACGTCACTCGTGCTCTCCTTTTCTTCTTTATGGGTGGGGAATCAACTGCAGCGCCAGAGTGAGGAAGGGATGGGGCTTTTTGTTTCTCGGCGCGTCGCTTCATTCGACTGCAGGCGCACAGACACGACAGCTATAGAGCACACGGTACTCTTGACACAAGCTGCAGGGAGGGTAGAGGAAAACCTGAACCGGTGGAGGGGGTGCAGCATGGAAGTAAGCAGGGCAGTCCACATGTATGGGAGTGTACAACCACCGCGTAACAAAGTGGCCAGCAAACAGACGACGACATGCAAGTAGGGCGTGAGGGCAGCCGTAGAGGGAGGGGAAGAAGAGGGCATATTGGGTCCATCGAAGAGTCCAAGTCGGCGATAGCGTAAAGAAGGGAGACGACGCATACGTCATACGCATCCGCTCGCCTGCTCTGTGCGTGTGTGTCTGCCGCCTCTATTTGGGGGTCCCATCGGACGGCACGCATGCACAAGTAATAAATTGGCATGTACTGTGTATACGTGTGCCCAAGCGCACAAGCGAGGCACAGCTAAAGTGTACACGTGGAGGTTGTTTTCGTGTCTGCGGCTGTCGTCGTACTTGGCGCTTGTGCGCACTCGTCAGCACACCAATCAGGGCTGTGGAGGAGCGGAGACACAGAAAAGGGAAATAGAAGAAGAAGGAAGGCCAGCGATGGGAAGTGGTACTCTAGTAGAGAACACAGGCGCACATGACTGACGAACAGGAGAAAGAAAAACAGCAGTAGCACAGATACCAGGCAAAGGGCGGCAGTTTTCTTCTTTTCAGTTTTCTCATTCTGTGTGGTGAAACCCTCCCCCCTCCCCCACCACCACCACCACCAAAAGAAAGAAAGAGCAGAAAGGCGCACAGGTGTATACCTGCGTATCCATATGGGAGAGGGGGAGGTCTATGGGTCCATCTTTGGCTAGAGGGGGGAAGTTGCAAGAAGCATGCCCTGCAGAGACACAGGCTGGGAAGTCCGGAAGAAAAACACACGCGAGATAAAAGAAAGAACAGCGCTGAACGAATCAGAGGGAGATGGAGCTAGGAAGAGCCAAAGGAGCAAGATGGAAAGGGGAGGTAGCAGTCGGCAGAGAAAAGGAGTGGATGAGGAACAGACGTGGCACTGGGGTGGTGATATGCTTGTCTGAAAATGATAGAGCCCGTCCGAAGAGGGAATATGTTTCAGCAAAAGCTTGTCTTTCAGTGAAGTCGAGGAGAGAAGGCAGTGAGGAAGAGGAGCAAAGTATACGACTGGTGGTGGAGGGCAGAGTCCCACCCCGGCATACTACGTCACGCGCACAACACATCGGACAAAAGAGTCAGAGGGAACGAGAGTGCTGGGGAGGTGCATCTGCACATCGTCTCATCGATGCAAGAAGCGAGGGAAAAGCAAGACCTCCCGTTACATGAGCCGCCAGTGACCAGGAAAACATGGTGTCATAAGAGGAAGAAAGGAACGCTGCCACCAGGGAACGGAGATCTTCGCCGCCCCCAAGGGGGTTCGATTCTTTCGTCGTTACCTCCCTCCTGTATGTGTGTGGGGGAGGGGGTGTTTGTCTGTGTCCGTGATTGCGTCGGTCTTTACTTACAGCTGCCGTTGCAGAGAGGAAAAAGGGGGGAGGAGAGGCTTAAACGAGAGGCAAAGTAATGACCTCACTCACTCGCACACGCACATTCATGAGCTCATCAGCTGCAGCGGATAGCTCGTTTACCGCCATCACCATCAGCACAAAAACACAGGCAAATAACGAGGAAAAGAGTAAGCACTTTGGTCACACCTTGACCTTCTTGGAGATCGTCGCATCCGTCTTGCTGCGGCTACTGCCCTTGTTCCTAGCGTTCACGGAAGCCGATTGGGATACAGATGCAGCGCCTTGCAGCTCTAGCTCTTCTTTGGGGCGCCGCTGACGCGGAGCGAGAAAGGCCTGACCGCTTTCCATTGCAATATCCTCCAGACGCTTCGGAGGTGCCGGCGGGAAGATGTCTTCACCTTGCCTGCCTGTTTGTGTTTTAAATCCTTCATCCTCTCCTTCTTCATCTTGCGCACAGCCTTCTGCTTCTCCTTGTTTGGTTGTGTCTTCTTGTAGACTGGAATAAAACGAGACCAGTCCTCGTGCTTCATGTCCTCGCGCTTGCTCAACTCGCGCTTGATCAGCAGCTGTTTCAGGCCGTAGATAGGATGAATGTTGTTCATGCAGTCTTCGACAATGCTCCGAACCATCTGTGTGCCCTTCACGGGACCCATCACCGCAACCGTTTTACCTTGCACGAGGACGTAGCATCCAGTTAAAATTTCTAGTGCCTTGAGGGTCTGCGCCTTGGGCCCGATCAAGCGATCGCGCCGCTTCACAAAGCGCCGCACGCTGCCGCCCTTGACGCCGATGTTGATAATATCGCATGTAATGTCGGTCTGGAAGATCTTCTGCGCCTGAGCGAGAGGAACGTTACGGGCAAGCAGTTTGATGAAGTCGCGGGCGTCGACGATCGCGTACGGGTCCCAGGTGCGGCGGGTCGTCGCCACCGCCATGCTGCCCTCCATCAGGTCGAGCCTCCCGACGAGCTGATGCTGCTCGAGCAGCTCCTCTACTGCAGGCCAGATGCTCTTGATGTAGCTCTCTAAGTACGACGGGAACAAAGTGGCAAACGTTGTTTCGTCCACGCAGCACGCGCCTCCTGGCACGTCCTCCGGCTTGAGAGCCGGTACAACGAACTTGGAGTTGTTGTTTACTGTAGAGGCCATGATGAGACGAGAGCGGCAGCTAGCCTGCACCAGAAAGGGGAAGAGAGTGGGCGGCTACACCGGTCGCTAGAAAATAGAGGAGGTGTGAGAGCTCGGGAAGAACGCCTGCTCTCAATACACACACACACACGCGGCGCGAGAGAGAGAGGCAACTGATGGCTTTGCAGCAGGAACTAAAATACAAACAAGGAGAATGAAGTGGTCGAGGGTGTGTGCGTGTGGCTTCCCGGGAGTAATGCCAATACACGCACACAAACGCCTGTGTGCGTGGGCGGTGGCGCACAGAAAGTCACGCGTTGCACGCTAAGGATGTGCACGTGGGCAGGCGCGGCGGTTGTGCGAGAGAACATTAGAGAATCACAACATCCGAGAAAGAGGGAAAGGGAAGGGACGAGTGAACGTGGGGGGAGTGCAGCAAAGTGAGTGGGACCAAATGGAGAAGGGAAACGAGGCGGGGAAACGACAGGGAGGTAAGGCACGAGGCCCATGCAGCCACAGAAAAAGAAAAAAAAGAGAGAGACACATTAGAGCGGTAATGGAAAGGTAGCAGAGGGCCACCTCTCTCCAAGCAGCCGCTGCGCATGACCTCTGCAGGTGAGCATCATAGAAGCGTTGCGAGTTTGTGAAACGGCGGCGAGAGTGGCTATGTCGCAGGTGCCCCTCAAGAAAATACTCTTCGCATTGCGTGTAAGGATTGGGGCAGAGGATTGCACGGCTACAGACACACGCCCTTCCGCCGGCAAGGGCAGCCCTACCGTAGGTGCACACGAAAATAGAATGACTCGCACGCATACCGCGCTGCAAGCACACACGCACACACGCACATACACACACAAGACGCACGAACAGCATCGGCAGGTGCCGTCGAGTTCTGTTCCCCCCTCCCCCAACCTTCCCCACCTATGCAAGCTTGACAGTAACACGGCTAGAGTGAAGGTCGCACTTCCCCTCGGCTTCACTCATTAAGCGGAGAGAGGCAACTTCGACCAGCAGCACACAAAATGAAGCAGGACGGTGACAACGGATCAAGTAATTGCAAGAGTGCACCTCAAAGGGGGGAAGGAGGGAAAGAGAGGAAGGAAAAACACATGTGTGTGACTGTGCAAACAATGAACACGCACACTCACGCTGGGAAATTCATATGGTGACTAACAACGAGTTTGAACGGCATTAGCAGGAAAGGCCTACTCTCCCCTCCTCGACACGGCTGCAGCGAGCCTCCATACGCGCAACTGGCGGCTGGGACGTTATAGGGGAAGGGAGACGGTTCGTTGCATCCTCATCTACTCTCATATGTGCCTATCGGGTGAGTCGTTCACTCAAACTCCCATCCGCCCTGATCCGTTGCCTTTAGGATGCGGGCAGGGACGATCACCTCGTTTTCAGCCGGCTCTACTACCTGGTCATCATCTAAGGGCACGGCGAAGTCGCCGACCGGTGGGGCCACGTGCACTGAGTTGAACGGGCGCTGCAGCAAACCCGCCAAAGTCTTGCGCACATCGCCGTAGCGGCCGCCCTTTGGACACGCCACAAACACGACCGTATTTTTGCTCTCGCACCGCACGGAGCAGGCAAAGTCTTGAAACAATTTTGTCTGATCCATCCTCTTTTCTCTCGCCCTGCGTGAGTGGGGATATGGATGAGCGGGTAGGGTATCGAGAGAAGTAGAGAAGGACTCGCGCGTGCACGGATGTGCGTCGCGCTCTCTGTTTGTGTGTGTGTGTGTGGTGTGTGTGTGTGGTGTGTGTGTGTGTGTGTGTGTTGGCACTGAGCGCTTGCGTGTCTCTGAAGACAGCTACCGGTCACGACGTAGTCCTGGTCGCTCGCGACTGAAAACGCCGTGATGTCTACACGCGCACACGAATAAGAAAGGCAGGTGAGAAGCAACGCAGCTTCCATGCAGATACAACGAGAGCGAAGCGGAGAGCCAGGGGAGGTTTCGACGCAGGCACATCAGTGGAGTGCGTAAGAGAGAGGGAGGAGGAACTGTTTCATCTGCGTCAAAGGATGAAAGAGAGGAGAGATGAAGAAGCAGCTGAACGTCATCGTAAAGCCGCCCACTCATCTCCTCAGACTCAGTACAGTTTGCATGCCCATGGCAGGCTCACGTTTTAATGTACGTCAGCCATAACGGCTCTGGAGCACACACGCTCAGTGTCTTTGCTCTCTTACTTTCCACGGAACCCTTCGTGTACTCTACAAGCTGCTTTGCTTCTTATTCATCCCTACAAAGCAGGTCGCTGGTGACACACACATAAACATGCTGCACGCAGGCGCCTTCACCCACACAGACGTACTGGCTGTCTGAATGGGTATGAGACGTTGATGAGTACGTCACAGTACGCGCATTCACCGGCGTGGCATGCCTAAGACACAACGAAGCAGAGCTGGGGGACACTCGAAGCGCATCCCCCAAATATTCACACGTAGGGAAAGAAGCCCGCAGCGCCACACTCGGGTAGCACGCTCCAACCCAGCACTACGGCTATTACAACGACCAGCACTACCCACGGCGACACACCATGGTATCGGCATGACTCGAATGTAAAAACTGATCGACTTGTTACAGGCGTGATGAGCTCATGAACTGATGACGGAAGAGAACAGAAAAAAAAAAGAGCGAAGGACGCACAAACACAAAAGGGAAACAGGAAATACCCAATAATGAGGACAGCAGCAGCAGCGCGGCACTGGGGGGGGGGGGGGGCAAAGGTGCACTCCCCCCTTCAGCCAGCCAACCAGACAAAACTAAAAACGCGAAAAAGAAACAACGAAGACACAGAGAGGGACGTCCAGACGGCTGAGGAGAAAGCGGTGGCCTGGTGAGAAAGGCGGGGCGGGGGAGGCCAAAAAGGTGGGGCAACTCAACAAGCCCTGCAGAGATGGAAGAGAGGACGGAAAGAGGGAAAGAGAGTCCGGTGATATCAGAAAGGAGAAAAAACAGACCCGCCTGCACTCTACACGAACACGACATGGCATGCTGGTGCACGGGTTTTTTTTTCTGCCGCTTTCTTTCACGTCGTCCCGCTCTCCTCAGCAATTTCAACACCGAGCATACGCGCGAAAAGGAAAGAAGGCCGAGCAGAGACGCTAAATGCCTTCAGAAAGAGGGATCACCTCAGGGCTGCGGCGGCGGCGTTGCAGGTGACACGCCATGCTGAGGAGCCGGGAGGAGGGTGTAGATGGCTGCAACATGGTCCTCTGCATCCTCCGCCTGCTCCTTCTTGAAACCCGGCTCACCAGGCTGACTCGTGCCCAGTGGCATTGACACAATGCGCTTCGTGACCTGCAGAAACTTCATGCCCTCCACCAGCTCGACCATCTTCTGCTGGCGGTGCAAATACCGCCTTGACAGCTCGGTCGGTTCCACCGGGTCAGCGTTGTAGAGTGCCGCTAGCACGTCATTCAGCGTCAGCAGGCCCACCATGGCTCCGGAAGAGTCGTAGATGATAGCCATATTGGATGGTCCATTGCGGAAGGCGAGGTAGACATCGTAGAGAGACAACTCCTGAGAAAGTTTCATGACCTCGCGGAGGGGGTAATCGCTCACGAGTGGCGGCGGGACTGGCTGAGAAAAGCAGAGCGACGCAAGCGAGTTCACAACAAGGGCACCAATGATGTGCCGCCGATTCTCACCAGAGTACACCGGCACACGGCTATAGCCGGTGGTCAAGATGCGCAGAATCGTTTCGCGGTCAAGGCTGTCACGAGAGGATAGCATGAAGGCATCCGCTGCTTTCGTGCGTAGATGCTGCTCCACCGTGTCGGTTGAAAGTCGCATAGCCGCCTGCAGCATCTTCACTTCGGAGTCGCGCAGCTGATAGGACGAACTCGTTTTCCCCGTCATCTGTGCGCTCTCATCGCCGCCATCGCCGACTCGCACCGCTGCCACCTCCATCATTGCGCTCTCGTCGCTTTCCCCGAGCTGCGGACCGACAATCAAGGCGGCCAAATCCTCGCGGTCGAGCAGCTCTTCCTTGTGGCCAAGGACACGGTCAAGCACCTTGCTCATCGGATAGCTCACTGGCGCCGTCACGATAATAGCGAGCCAGATTGCGTGGATGAAGTAGGAGCACACCGGAATCGCCCAGCGCACAAAAACGGCGAGTGGCATCACCTCACCGGCGAAGAGGACAGCCGTGATGGACACGATAAGGGCTGTGAGCTCGTCAAACATCGCCTCTAGGAGAATCGGCAGCGTCATGACGAATACAGCGTTCATCAAGACGAGCGCCACGAGAGTCCAGTGCTGCAACTTCAGCACTGCGAGCAGCGACTTGGCCTGCTGGCGCTCCTTCGGCGTGCCAGTGGTGGTGAGAACGCGGAGATAGAGGCGGTCAATCGAGAAGAGCGCAACTTGGAGGCCAACGAAGAAACCCGCACCTGCGACGCACATCACTGCCGCGACACTGTACCAGAGCATCTCTGCATTACTCAGGTCCTCCTCGCCACGCCCGTGGGAGTGAGAGCTTTCCATAGCTCACATGCACCTTAACGATAAAGGTATATATATATATATATGCTGGCGTGTAGGCGTGTGTATGTACGTGCCTCTCAGAGCGGATGTGCAGGCATGGAAAGAAGAGAAAAAACAGGTGAGGCTAATACAGAGAGGTATCGTGAGAGCACATGCTGAGCACATGCACGTACCCACTTGACAGAGTGGGTACGTCCTGGTTGATGCGTCTCAACTGAGAAGTAGCGGGGGAGTTATGATGAGCTGCTCTGCACAACTGCACAAGAACAAGTGGAAAAAGTTCATTGTGTTTGACAGGGGGAAAAAGCGCACACCAGTCTCTCTGACTCGCATTCAGCCTCCAATGCACGACGCAGTTCACAAATGCGCGTGCACACACACGCAGAGACGTATGCACATCGGTTGTGCCTTCCTTCTGTTATGAGGGTTGATGTTGCTATACGAAGATGAACGTTAGTGGCACCATTCCTTCTCTTCCCTCCCCTCCACCCCCCGCTCCTCTCCCTTTTCTCTGTCGCCTTGCTGCAACCCACGATGGTGAAAGAGCGCGACGCGAGCGGTGGCGCATCAGCACAGAGGCACACAGACCGATAGGGAGAGCCACAGCTGCAAAATACAGACAGACAGAGCCGAAGAAGAAGAAAAAGGGGGGAGGAGGAGAAGATAAAACGCCACCATTGCCGCCAACACCGGACACCGTCCCCACGGCCAAGCCGCTTCAACTTATTACGCTTTCTTTTAGTGCGGAACGAAACAACCTAACAACAAGAGCAAGCCAAGACAGTCGAGTTCCAGGCAGTGGCATGCACACAGCTAGGGAAAGCGAGCGTGCCTACACAATGCAGGACGTCACCGGGAGGCATCTAGCCACGTGACTCTACTCGTCTTCCTTGTCATCACCGTCGTCGCCGTCCTCCTCCGAGTCATCCTCGTCGCTGTCATCATCGTCGTCCTCCTCCTCGACGACGATCAGCTCGGACTTGTCACCGGCTTCATGAGGATCGATGGGCAGATCGAGTGACCCTCGATGAAGGGGCGCATGATGTAGTCCACAATGGCCCACATGTTCGACACGTCAATGCCAAACTGCGTGGCAAGCGACGCGGGCGAGTAGGTCTGCACGGAGAGCACCTCGTGCTGCTTATGATCGAACACGCGCTGGCCCTTCTCCATTTTCTCCTCACACGACACGAAGCCGATCTTCATCAGCTTCGCGTCCGACAGCAGCGACAGCGCCGTCCAGCGCGCGATCTTGCAGCCGTTGTGCGCGTACTCGATGGGCAGGAAAGAGGCAGCGTTCTTCAGTAGTCCCTCGCGGCGCCACGAGGAGTCCTTCTCGCTCACGACACACTGTTCCAGCAGTGCGAAGCAGCGGACTCGGTCGTTCGTGCGCGGCATCAGCGCATCCACTTCGCAACGCACCACAATGTCGTAGCGGTCCGGTGTGCCGTCGTGCAGGATGTAGCGGCGGTAGCTGTACATGCGCGGCTGCTTATGGGTGAAGGGACTGCGGTTCGTCTTGACTTGTGCAAAGCTCTTCGCGCACGCTGCACGTGCAAAGCAGTTGTACACCTTTGTTGACTCCTCGCCCAGAGAAGAAATGCGCTCGGCGCGGTTGTCGGCGCCCTCGGACGGGCGGATCTCATGCCCAGCCGTCTCGCTCACCCACTGCTTGTCGATGTTGCTGTCCTCGCCTTTGACAAGGATCCAGATGTTGTTGTAGTTGAGCACACGTATGTGCCATGGGTAAGAGGAGCGGGTGCACACCATCAGCAGCGACAGAATTTCATCCGTGACGACCACGAGCGGGTGGCGCTGCACCTCGCCCATGATCTTGCGCAGCTCCGGATCCTCCGTGGTGAGGCCACGCATGAAGTAGTCCTCCTCGTACTTGGACTCGTCGAGCGGTAGCGGGCGGGCACACGTGGCCGCCTCGATGCCGGCGTTGTAGATCGGTGGGGTACCATAGAGGCCGACTTCAATTACCTTTGGCAGCGCGGTCATGCGGAGCTTCGTCATGTCTGTTTGCTTCATCACGTGCTGCACTACTGCCATCGCCGAGGCGTTGTAGGTGTTCGCCAGCTCCGTCACCTTGCGGCGGTTGCGGCGCTGGTTGGTGTTGCGGTTGTCCTTACCCTTCTTGCCAGCCACCGCCTTTGCGTTGTGCGGGCCGTTGTTGCGCGGGTTGAACATAACTGTCTTCTCGCGCTCCGTGCGCAGAGCGTTGAGACGGGCGTTGTCCTCGACCTGCTTGAATGCCTTGCGCTTGTTGGTCGCCACCACCTCGCCATCGCTATCGCTGTCGCTCACATCCGCCTCTCTCTTGTAGGTAAACCAGTCTAGCGCCTCCAGCGGGTCCGCCTTGGAGTAGAGCTCGAAAGGGGAGCCGTCGTCCAGCTGCATCTCCTCCTCGGGGGGACCCCAGGAGAACTGGGGGTTGATGTACAGTTCGGGAAGCTCGAAAGGCATTTTCTTTTCTGTGTAGGCCAGCACGCACTGGGTATGTGTATGTGTGTGTGTGTGTGTGTGTGTGTGTGTGTGTCTGCGCAAGCAGAAGTAGGACTAAGTGGGAAAACGAAGCGAACGTGGGCAATTGCACTTGAGTTTACGAAATGAAAGAGGGGAAGACGAAGCTACTGCAGTTGTGTTCATGTGGGTAGAAGGTGAATGCAGGACAGAGAGGGGGAGGTAAAGAGGAGTTGAAGAGAGGGACAAAGGTGAACAGCACACCTGCAGCTGTAAAGAAGCAGACGGAGAGATCCAATGGGGAAGCAGACTGCTTCCTGCACAAAGGGTCTATGCCGCCGCTTCTTCAGCTCGTAGAGCTAATGGCAACGCATCGAGGAAGGAAGAAAGGAGGTGGGGTGGGGTGCTGTACGATGCGTATGCATACGCGTCCTGAGTGGTGTTTCGTTGAGGAGGAGCGTCCCTGGTCATCACCGTAGAGGGTGGAAAAGAGGAGAGAGGACGGAGCTCCATGAAAAGAAGACTCCATTGAAGCCTCTGCCCACCGCAGAACACCACTGTATCTGCCAACCCACGCACATCCACTCGCACACAGACCACTGGGGCTACTTCACGAGTAGCAGCAAACACAGCAAGGTAAGAGGTGACAGCCGCGTGAGGCCAGGATCAACAACGCTGTGGTAATTTACTTTTCACGCTTTGCCTTCGGGGGTGGTGGTGATAAGAAGAGCACAAGAGAGGAGAGAGAAAAGCACTTTGGACCACTGCCACAACGAGAGAGTGAGGCGGGGAAACACGCCCCCATACACGCCCCCATACACACCCACATACACACACACGCACACACACACGCACACACACACGCCGTGTACAGAGAGCGACCGCCTTGGACTCAGAACGACGAGAATCTGAAGAGGAAGTCGCAACAAAGCGCCATGAGTGAGACTTTCTTTTTGCCCCTCGGTACCTGCACAAGTAAAAGCCATGCAAGCAGTCCCTCACCTGAACTTCGTGGAGGCGGTAGAGGCGATGCTAGTCATGCTGTTGTTTGGTGGCTTTCAAGTGGTGCTGCCGTTCATGAGGAGTGTCAGGTCATCGTGAGAGCTGTCCGGGGTGTTGCGCGAGAAACCTGCTGATCGGCGTCCGTCGGATACTGACCTGGGCAACGGGGTCGACATAGACGAAAAGGACAAGAAGTTGTCACTGGTGTCCACTGAGTGAGACGCCGCAGCCGCCGACTTCAGCCATGGGTGCTGAAGCAACTCGTCCGCTGAGGCTCGCTTCATCACGTCCCGCTCGAAGCAGAGAAAGAGGAAGTCGCGGCACGGGTCGGATGTCTCCTCTGGGATCTGTGGGATTTCGTTTGTTGAGCCCACATAAAACATGGCAGAGTAAACGTTGTCGAACTCCTCTCGCCACGGCGGTTCACCACCGTTGAGCATCTCAACAACGGTGCACCCGACGGACCAGATGTCCGCTTTGGTGCCATAAGCCTCGCTCCGAATCACCTCTGGTGCCATCCAGAATGGGGACCCCACCAGTGTGCCACACCCCTCCTGGCTGGCATTTGCGATGTTCGCCAGCGACTTGCTGCACCCGAAGTCTGCCAGTTTTGCCACGCCATAGCCGTCGATGAGAATATTCTCGCCTTTGATGTCGCGGTGCACAACGCCCTTGTCATGCAGGTACTGAAGGCCTTTCAAGATCTGGAACGTGTATAGCTGCATAACGGGCTCCGTGAGGTGCGTGAACTTGCGCACAATGGAGGTCAAACTGCCGCCGACGGCAAACTCCATGAACACCAGCATTGTGTCTTGGATTGTATGTGCCCCAAAGTAGCGGATGATGTTGGGGTGGGACAACTCACGTAGCATGTTTACCTCCGCCTTCACACTCGCCAGCGCCTCAGGGCTCTGGCTGACAACGCTCACGTACTTGACGGCCACCAGCTTGCCGTTCGTGAGAATGCCGAGGTGCACCGTGCCGTAGCTGCCTTTGCCCAGCGCAGGGCCGCAGCTGAACGTCTCCATCTCCTCTACGCTGAGGAGATTACTATGCTGTGTGTTGTGTGACATGGCCGGTGCTACATTAGATGCGTCGTTGCCGTAATCGTTGCTGTACGAAGCGACGCTGCTGTGCGACTGCAGGGGTGTATAACCGTCAAAGTCGTTCCCGCTGAAGATAAACGGCCGCAGCAGCCGATGTATCTCAAAGCGGTAGCGCTCCTGCTTCTCCAGGTACTCGATCCGCATCCGGGCAATGGCGTTGAGGATGTTCTCCCGCTCGATTGTGTCGACGCAGGCGTACACCTCAAACTTTAGGTCATGGATGCGGTTGCGAATCTGTAACATGGAGCAGCGCAGGGCGTCAATAGAGACGTCGCCGGTGGCCGTCGTCTGCTCCTGCATAAAGAGAACGTTCCGCCAAAAGTTGACAAAGAGTGAGATGACGAGCGCCGCCGCGACGACGCGGAACATGGTAGTGCCTTGTGTGCAACTCGTGTACACCCCGCTGCGCACCAGCAAGGCATACACGGTGAGCGAGAGGTACACGTAGAAGGACTGCAGTGACAGGGAGAACATGAACCTGTTCACGTTCTTGTACGGCGTCCCTGGGAAGCGCCACAGAACGGTGAGCCGCACTAGCTGAAAGAAGATGCAGTTGAAGACTACACACATCGGGTTGTTGTAGAAGACCTTCCACATGACTGTCTCCCACATCTGCGTTGAGAAGTGCAGAAACATGTTCGACGCTCGCACTCTAAGATCCATGTGAGGGATGAGGATCTGGTTCATCAGTATACTCGACGGTGTCATGACACCCATCGACAAGAAGGATATGACAGAGATAACGACCCAAATATCCGGCCGCATCGGCTCGTATGTAGGCACATTGCGCAACAAGGTCGGCCACGCAATCGCATCGACCACAGACGACATGAGGGGTCCCAAAAAAATGAAGTTGAGAATGGTCAGCACCGTGTAGAGCTTCTGCACAGCATCCAGCAAAAACGGCTGCCTGCGACGCAGGTACGATATCAGCCAGCTCCCCCGCTTTCTCACGTAGAGAAATGCCAAAAGCCACACAATGTAGAAGAGACCGACCATTCGGGAACGGCTGATCGGCGTCTGGTGGTGCGGCATGAGAAGACCCATCCCGCGCATAAGGATGCCGGCCACCGACGGCAACGGTGCGGGCAGCCCTGGGTGAAAAGCGGCCATAGCGTTCAGAAGGTTGATGATGATGAGTCTGCAGAAGGAGAGGTAGTTGATGGCGCTGTAGCTCAGCTCGTCCCACGTCAGCGTGAGCTGCAATGGACACGGAGACCGCACGTCGTTCCACCATGTCTTGTACGTGTACCCCCACATACTCAACAGAATGTGAAACGTGCCAAAGCCGCAGGCGATGCCGAACAACGTCATCCACATCATGTCCTGCCGCGTAGGCTGATCAGCTGGAGGGTCGTACGCCTGGCGCATCCAGTAGACGTTAATGAATTGGCGGCGTGAGTCGTAATCAAGAATGACGTCATCTGGACACGTCATGTCAGGCCGGAGGTTCGCCAGAGCCCTCTTGCGCAGCTGCGCGTCGAGACGGTCCACCGACTTGATGGTGTCCGTGCCGACCAGGCTGGTCTGTGCCGTGTCGCTGTCTTCGGCGGCGATGTCGTCATCACTGGCGCTCAGGCAGCGGAAGTGCAACGCTCGCGCGTTCGGTGCGAGGTAGAGGCGCCCCTCTACCAGAAGCTCGTTGATGCACGACCCCGCCGAAACACCGTGTAGCTCGATGATGCCCTCCTCCCTCACCTCCACCAGACCCTTCAGAACTGTATTTCGCGGGTCGTTCACGACAAGAGTGCCCTCGATGATGATGTGACGCGCCATCACCATGCCATGGGTTAGGGAAAGGGTTGAGCCAGCCCGCACGATAATTGTGTCTTTGGCGACTATGGGAACAGGGTCGGGGACACGCGTGTGACTGTGAATGAGGGCAATCTCATCGAGGGCGAAAGACGCGGAGCTGCGTAGAAACACCTTTTCGCCGAGCGCCAAACCGCTACGCAAGGGGGGAGCAATGCGAAGGTGGTGCCGACATAGAAACGGCAGCGTCTCCAACTCGGAAAAAATGCAAAAAGTCTCGTGCAGCAGCGCCCAGTCCGCCGGGTCCTCCAACTTCAGTACTGCGCCGTTGATCGTGCCTCCCGACGGCGCCTGCACACATCCGCGCAGCACAAGCCGTCCCCTCATCTCCAGATGCTGCGACATCGGCAGATACACCTCACACACCCGCGTCACCACAACTGCCGGGTCGCTAGCGACAGTTTTGTTGAAGGTATTGAGCGAGGGCACCATGTCCTTTACAGTGGCCGCGTCGTCACGCGTGCTGAGGTCAACCACCTCGTCCAGGCGGGAGGTGTCAATCACAAACATCGTCGCGTTTGCCGGTACAAAGAACGATGTGGTGAGCGGCAGTGAGTAGCCTGCCAGCTTGGTGAAGCCACGGTGAAAGTTGAGGGCATCTTCAGACATGTTGCCGTATAGCGCAGCCACACCGCTGACCTGCAGAATCATGTTGCCGATGAAACGCACGGTGATAAGGTCGGCAAGGAGGCGGCCATGAAACACCACCTTGGCAAGCCCGCTGGACGTAACGAAATTGGCGTTTGTCACATGCACGAGGGTGTCTTCGCCAAACTGCGAAGTGCCGTAGACGACAACAGACATCGGGTCAACCAGTCCGACACCGAAAAGAGCGCGAATGGAGCCCTTCATCGTGAGCGAGTTGAGCACCACATCATCTCCCAAGAGCCGCACCACACCATCGCCCGAGACGGTCGCTGAAAGAAAGACGCACCCCCTCATCAGCGTCAGAACGGATCGCCCCTCCACCACTACTGTGCCGCCAAGGTGAACGTTGTAGGCCGTGAGAAAAGTTCCGCTCTTTAGCGTCACAGTTGACTCCGCAAAGCTTGAGGCGTCGGTGAGGTTGACCTTGCCTAACAGCACCACTGACCCACCTTGAAAGACGAAGCGACCGGTGAGCAGCGCGTAGGTGCGCTCGTCAAGCGCGATGATGCGAATGACGCCGCCTGGGTAGTTCGTAATCGCGTTGTGCCGCCCAGAAGAGCGAACGCTGCTGATGCTCTCCGCTCCCATGCTCGAGACGGCAAGCGTCAGGTTGCCGTAGTTGTGGATCGCCCCCTCCAGCTCCATAGACAGCCGCTGCACGTCAATCGTCATCTCGCCGTAGTTGTAGAGCGGCACAGACAGCTGCCGCGTCTCGTAGCCTTGGGTGGTGATCTTTGAGTACCCCGTGCAGTTGATAAGCCCTTTGCCAGAGATGCTGCCACCAGACCAGACGAAGTGCGACACGTTCAGGCTGCGCTGGCGCAGGTTGAGGCTTCCCCTATCCTGGACGTTGAGTCGCGTGACTGAGGCAGACTGCAGCAACTTGACATCTTGGTCGATCAGTACATTCGGACTGTCGCTGTCGATCACGACATCCGCGCCCCGCTCTACCAGTAACGTTGACACACGCACGTACATCGGAGAGCCTTCGCGGTGGTAGCACACGTGGTAGATGCCTCGCTTGTGGAATGTGCCTAAGAAGCTCACGCGCGAGCTGCTACTGAAGAAGAGATCGACAAAGAAGGCGTTCTCAGACGTGAAGTCGCTGCACAACTCATCTGTGATGACCGCTGTGTCACGCTCCGTCAAGTTGGTGCCGTAGATGGTACCGGTGAACTCCAAGTCTGCGTGAACTTGGGGCGGATCCGTCGAGACCCCTTCCGGACCCGCCACCTCGTACGAGCTCATCAACTTCACGCACAGAAATGGCAACGTGTCTGGAAACGGCGTGTAACAGAGGGTCTGCACCCCGCCACGATGGGGGGTAAAGCGATAGACGTTATCGTGGATGGCCCAGTGGCTGCCGCGCACAAAGGCGCTGCGCGTGTGCAGGCACGTGTGCCCCTCCATCACCCGCAGCTGCCGCTCCAGCGCGAACTTGTCAGAGACGGTGCTGGCGGCGCCGGTGAGAGGAATGGAGATGAACCCGCCGGTGACGAACATTTCCGGCGGCGGGTTCCACCGCGCTTCATCCAGCTGCAGCGGCAATTTCTTGCACAGAAGGAAAGCGTCCCCAGCGAGGCAGTTGTTCGGCAAGTCCTGTAGCCCAAGTCTGCTCAGTTGCTCAAACAAGGAAAACGGCAGGCAGGGGACGATGAGCGCTGACGTGTGCGCCGGCAACACCCACTTCCTGCCTGCAAACGTCACCTTCACGGCATCTCCGTTGGGACTCACCTCGATCGTACTATGGGCGAGAATATCCTCTACGAGGCGGCGCCACCATGGCCACGCATTCGTGCGGTTCAACTCATGGGCCGCCGCCTCTCCGTGAGCCGAGTGCCTCGAGGGGTGCACGGCAGTTCCCGTGTCGTCCACGAGGCGCACGCTGCTTGTCAGGATGGAGACCATGATGGAACGAACAAGTGTAATGTTTTTCGGAAACGTCGGGATGGACAACTGAATGGAAAAGGTGCTGCCACCGCGCTGCACCATCTCCTCCGTCAGCCCGTAGTACACGGAACCGTAATAGTGGACTGCCGTGGCCTGGGCAAACAAGATCGGCCCCATCGCTGCTTGGCCACCGAATCCCAAAAGGTCACACAGTGGCGACTCAAAGTCGCTCCATAGCATGCAGAGAAGTTGAAGCAGCAGTAATATAAAGAGTGCGCCTCGAGGCGAGGAGCGCCTGCCGTGGTGGCGGCCGCACGAAGCGTATGAAGGTCCATGACCATCAAAGCACGGCAATGCCGTCGATGAAGTCATCGATGCTTGACGAGACTGCGACCGTTGATGGCAAGCTGATTTTCTTGTGCACCGTGTCAGAGACAATTTGGGCCTATAGAATGCACCTAAACACGTCACGTGCGTCAGGAACGCTCCATTAACATCGGCGCCTTGTCGTACAATACGCAGCGCCTCTATGGTCGTTGTGGTGACGGTGTTCCTCCCTGAAGAACAGCTCATCACCGGTTCGGTTTCAGTCACATGATGCTGACAAAGTAATTGCTGTAGGCGATCGCGCAGCGTCAACAGCACAATCGGCTGCCAATGACTCATTTGCAAGCGGATAGAGAATGAGAATGACGAGGAAAGGGTGACGTGCCGAATCACTCTCTCTGCAGACTGTGTTGTTGCGGTCGGTGGAAGCGAGAACGAGCGCGAAACGCTTTGGTCGGCAAAGGACAGCGTGTATAACTGGGGTGGAGGTGTGTGTATGTGTGTGTGTGTGGGCCTACCAAAGACCCTACCGTATCTCACCTCTATTTCAATTTCCTCGCTAGCGCAATCACGCTTGCAGATGACGATAACAGCGATTAGTGCAAACACAAATTCCCCCCTCCCCCAAAAAGGAGGTTTACTACAAATAAGGCCTGAGTCAAAGTAAAGGAGCGAAGAAAACAAACAAACAAACACAAAAGGAGTGGCTCGCTGTGATCGATCGCCAAAAACTCAAATCGCGGACAATGGGAAATTGACTGGCCTTCCCCCCCCCTTCTTGTCGTGCTCAGCCCCCCCAGGGGGTGCCCACCAGACCCTCACAGCAAACGTCCACTCGACTCCTCGTTACCCGCCTCTCAGCGGCGTTTCCCCTTCTCTCCACCGCTCCAAGAGAAGGGAACGGCTGTAGAGACTCCACGGAAAGAAAGCAAGCAGAGGGGCGGCCGCTAAAAGGAAGAAAAAAAGAGCGCGCGCAACGGAGGATGGCAATGTCAGGCAGAGACTACTTTTTCCCTCATTCATACACGCCAAAGGGGATATGGGCGTGGGTGCGTGCAAAGCACTCGGCAGTGATGAGGATAATAATACCTTCTCGTGAGCACCTTTTCCACTTGCTGTGTGACTACACGTAATCGCCTACTTACGTTGCCTCAAACGCAGGAGGCAACTGAGGCAATCGCTACCGCACGAAGGGACCTGACACAAGCAGCAGCAGCAGCAGAAAGAAGGAACGAGTTAACGAGATGGAAGAAGAGGGGAGAAAACAAGACTCGCAGTGGGCGCGCGAGCATCCAAAAAGAGTCTATCAAGGAAGAGGTAAGTTGGTGACAGTCGCTCAGTCTCGTAGTTAGCGAGAAGAGGTGACTTGCGCAGCGCGAAAGACAGCACAGGGAAGGAGGAGGCACACAATCCACAGCAAGGAAGAGTGAAAGAGGAGGCTAAATTCCGCTGTAGGTACGGTACGGAGCAGAAGGGCTGAGAGGCGGGGAAAGAGCCTCAAAGAATGAAAAGACAAGAGGCAACCGAAGCGGTGCGCGTTTAGACGGAAAGAGGCTGGCAATGCAAGCAAATGAGAGGGAAACAATGGAGCCTCAGCAAACAGTGCAAATAAGTGGGGAGGGTAAAGCAACAGCAACAACAACAAACATAAACTGAAAGGGAAAGACACGCCCACGTCGTGCTCCTCAGCCTCTACTGCGTTGCTGCTGCTGTTTATTTAATTATTTTTTTGGTGTTGCGACTGCCTTGTCAGCGGGTGCTTTTCTTTTGCTGCTCTTCTTCTCACACTCCTCGAGCATCTGCCTTGACGCGTGTGCACGTGTGTGTGTGTGTGTGTGTGTGTGCTGTACAGGCCTTCTTTTCGTTTTCCTCTTCTTTTTCTGAAAGAACGAAAAATAAGAGTCAAGGAATCGAGAGCGGACTGAGCAGGCGCAGTACACCAGCACACGAGGGGAGGGGCGAAGAGAGAAAGGGCAAACACGAAGGAAGAAGCAGAGGAACAACGGCGTCGACGAAGCGAAGAAGCGATACAAGAGAGAGAGAGCAAGACAAAACACGTCCGCACACCGCGCACGAAAACGCCTAAAGCGTGCGTGTTGTTGTTGATAATGATGTGAAGAGGGCAAGAGAGGTGAAAAGGAAAGAGAGAGGGGGCACCTGGCAAGAGAAAGAAAGAAGCGGTGTCGACTGCGGCGTGGAGTGTAGTACGAGCAAGCAGAAAGGGGAAAAAACGGTGAGTAAAACAGCAGAGTGAGATGACAGTATTTCCCCCTTGTATTGCTTTTTTTTTTCGTCAGCTTTGGATGTAGTGGGCTACAGCACTGTCAGCGACACAGATGAGACGTCTTTAGATACGTGTATGTGGGCGTGTAGGTGTGGTCGGTGCGTGTCCAAATATTGCGCGTATGCGTCGTCGTCTTTGTCTAAGGGTTACTTCGCATTTGTGCGTGTGTGCGTGTGTGTGTGTGTGTGGTGCATGTTGACTCGCACGCACGCGGGTAGGGAAAGTGATCGAGAAGTCGCAAGAGAGGGTCAGAGAAGGGAGAGAGGAGGTGGAGTGAGGATAACGTGGTGCAGCCCAAAGACACGCCGAAACCGAAAACGCAGAGTGAAGGGCGAGAGGGTCCACAGGCAAACAGTGCAGAGGTCTATGTGTCTCACCGCATTCGGAGGAGGTCGCGAAAGAGGCAGAAGAAGCCACGACGGTGACAAGGATGAATAAGGGGCCAATCGCCTCAATGGCAGTGAGCTGTCATCCGACTCTGTAGTGACGGGGACGAGCTACAAGCGTGGCGAAACACGCCTTGGCCGCTCCTATGTTCTCTTCCCCTCTCATTAACTGGTTTGCTGTCGCTCGGACCGCATCGCTCCAGACTGCTCCCACCCCGCAGTCTAATAAAAAGAGCGGAGTGGGAATGCGAAACGGTTGGCCTGAAGACGACATTCAAAAGGGAGTCGATCGGTGTACGCACATGTACAGAGGCGAGCAAATCGCTGAGACGCATTGCTCGGCTTGGCGTGCTTTTCTTAGCATTTCGGACGAGAATGACTAACAGAACGAGAGGGATAGCAAAGCACCAGGAGATGAAGAAGACTATGGAGAGGAGGGGAGAGAGTGGGAAACGGAGTCAACAAGTTGTGCGCAGACACCCCTAGAAAGCTAGACAAGCACATTCTCTCAAGCACAGGGAGAGGGTGAGAAGTGTTAAAGACGGAGCACGAGAAGCAGGAAAAACGAGAGAGGAGTACAGCAGTAAAGCACGAGTAGAACGAAACATGCGCAGGTAAGACGCAAATAACAGATCGAAGAGAAGCAGCCAAGCGGCAAGCCACAAATTATAATAACACTGTTGGAAACATACATGCGCGCACACACGCACATGTCTTCGCGCAACACAGACGGCATCGGAAGAAAAAGACTCGCAACAGAGCCCCACGTACAGACGCGCATACAGACAACGAGAGATGCGAACACGACAGGCGAAAGGGAACAGTAAAGGAGAAGCAGTGACAGTGACAAACAAGAAAGTGCGTCACAAGTCACGTCGCTACGCAAAAGTAGTGAGGAGTATGAGTTATAAAGAAGGCCGCTCTTCGCCTTTTTTTTACTCAATGATGCTGCGGAGTAGCCGCTCAAATAGGTTGGAGCTGCGGCGGTGCTGCTGATTAGCATAACGAGCTTGTAGCTCCATAAGCTCTTGCGTGGTGCGCCATAGCGCCTCCTCGCGCATCATCTCCTTCTGTATTGCCTTCTCTGCGAGCTCCTGCAGTGCCGTCGTAGCGTTGCTCTCGCGCTCGCGTAGCTCCTTATTGTGCAGCTCCGCTTGTCGAAGGACGGCGGCGCTCTGTTCACGCTCGGCATTGATCGCCTCGAGCAGCCGCTTCATCTTCTGCTTCTCGTCCTGCTCCCGCTGCAACTGCACCTCCAATTCGCGCTGCTTCATTGCCTGGATGTCAAGCTGGCCCTTCTCCGCCTTGACGAGGTCTTGATAGCGCTCCGGTAGACGGCAGCACGGTTCGAGGCCCAGCGCCTCCATCTGATTGATGAGCCGCGCACTTAGCGTCACCACGTACTGCAGCATCGCGTTCTTCTCGAGCAGCATCTCGTCCTTCATCTCCAGCTCCGTGTCCCGCTCCGCCAGCTGTTCCTCAAAGACCCTCTGTTCGGTAGTGGGTGACTCCGTCGCCCCTGCTATCTGACGTGACTGCATCACAAGTAGCGCCACGAGAAGCTTGCGGTTGTGCGTACGGAGCTGCCGTAGTAGCGCGCTGTACTCCTCCAGCGGTAACCCCTCCACTGGCTGCGTGCCGCTCGACGACGCCTCGAGCGGTGTCTCGCCGGCGTCACGAAGAAGCGCCTTCAGCTCCTCTATGTACCTTTGATCCCTGTCGTATGCCGACACCGCTTTAGACAGCTGCGTTTCAAGCTGAGCGATCAGGTCATCCCGGACTTCGATCTCTTGCTCCTTGAAAAGAAGAACGAGTGCGGTGTCGGTGTTGCCAGCAGCCACCAGCGATTCCTCCGTCTGAGAGTCGGCGCTGGAACTCTCCCGGAGCAAGGCGAAGGCGTCAAGGCGAGCGGGACAGCCCCTCGCATTGCCGGCGTGACCAGACCCAGTCTCCCTATCCTCCGTTCGGCACCCGGAAGTGCCTTGCACAGCAATGCCGTGAAGTGAAAGTGTACGCTCCAGCTGCTGAACGCGCTGCACGAGGGAAGCCCTCTCACGACTGCTGTCCGCCAGCTGGCAGTTCAGCTTTTGAATCATCTTTTTGTACGCCTTTTGCATGGCCTTTGCCTTTGGCCCCATCTTGTCCTCCCCGCCAACGGCGTTGACAGGGTCGCCACGCCCCTGCCCGTGTGCGGCACTGTCGCACACGACAGCCGCGCCCTCCTCGTCCTCTGCAAGGATCCGCTTCAGAGCGTCGGGGCCGTCCAGTAAGTTGCGGCGTCGAGCCATAGAGTCGCGCACGCGCGCTTCGTTCAAGCGCCTCACCTCTGCCTGGAGCTCATCTCGCTGGCTGCGCAGTTCGTCAATGTCTGCCTGCATGAGCAAGCGCAGACTTTCAAGCTCTTCGGGGTCGACCAGCTCAGCCCGCTTCTCACGAAGCGCTTGCAGTTCCTCGTTTGACTCGCTGATTTCAACACCGACGTGAAGAAGCTTCTCGTGCAGCCGCTCTGCCTCTTGCTGCAACTTCGACACTTCCTCCATGCGATCGCGCGCCAACATTGAGGCGCGATCCAGCTGGGTGGACAGGTCCACTACCTTGTTGTAGTTGCGCTCCACCTCACCCTGTAGGCGGGCCTGCATCTCCTCCACCTGCGAGACGTCAAGGAAGGTCTCCGGAAAGTCGATGTCCGCCTGTACAGTGCCACCGAAGGAACGCACCTGCGCTGTAAGGACGTCGATGGTGGCGTGTAGGCGGGCTGTGTCATTGGCACGTGAGGCGAGAATGGCGTCTTTCTCCGCGAGCTGCTGCAATGCGCGCACCAGATCCTCGTTCGTCCCACCACGGGCGCTGTCAAGCTTCCGCTGGAACTCCTCGACCAAGCGCTCTCGCGCCAACTTCATCTCCATCAAGCTCTTCGCCTCTTGGCGCTTCTGCTCCTTGATGAACTGTGTGATCTCCTTTGATTGGATCTCGTCCTGGTACCCGATCTCCTCCTGCTGTTGGTCCTGCAGGTTCTCGATCTCTGCCTGGTAAACCTCCTTGAGGTTTCGGATCTGCTGCTCGCTCGCCCCTGAAGCGGTCAGGTGCTGCAGCTCCGCGGTGAAGCGCCGCTCCAGGTCGCCGCGGTCGCGCTGATAGCGCTCGAGCAGTTCCTGCCGCTCCGCGTCGCGGTTTGCGATCTGTACCTCCAACGAGCTAATCCGCTCATCCCGCTCATTCAGCAGACCCATGAGCTTCTTCGACAGCTTCACATAGTCCACCGTAACAGACACCTTTGCCTCCACCTTGACGGCCATGGCTCGCAGACCAAACTGAAGCGTGTTGGTGGTTTCGTACAGGTGCTCGCTACTGGGGCCAACGGTGAGGATGATTGAGGTGCGACTGCGCCCGCCAATTGAGTCTTGCAGGATGCGTGTCAGCTTCGCATTGCGCCACGGAACATGCTTCGTGCCGGCGGAGAGGGAGCTGACAACGTGGCCAAGAGCAAGGAGAGATGCGTTGATTGTCTTGGCCTCATCCTTGCGTACCGGGTCGGCATTGGTGATGCCAGTCTTGCTAAAGCGCTCATACCCGGCGAGGTCGATGAACGTGACCTTGCCGCGCAGTTTACCTTTGCTGATGTCCACCGTGTCCTCAGAGGTGATATAAATGATCATGGCGGTGTGTCCACGGCTCGACTCTGCGTTCATGGCAGTTGACCCAACAACACGGCGCGCGTTGCCCTCGTTGTAGAAGCGCATGAAGTCCTTCGAGCTCGCCAGGGTGTGTGAGGAGCACCCTGTCAGTGACACCCCTTTCTCCTCCTCGTAGTGGATTTCCACGCGATCCCTGCCCTCGTGTACCATCAAGTCTCCAAGATTATCTCGATAGATCTGCACAAATTGCCCTGTCACCGTGTAGGTACGCGTCGGGTCGCTCACCTCGTTGGCTTGAATCGTCTTGAAGATGTACTTTGCCGCACGGGGGATGATGCCGAGGTGCTGAGGGTCCGTGTTGCACATGGTGTAGGACTTCCCGGTGCCCGTCTGGCCGTAGCACATTAACGCAGAGCAGAAACCCTTGAAAGCGTGGTCAATACAGGGCACTGCGACGGATTCGAAGACGTCTGCCTGCTCGGCGAGCGGGCCGAAGCTGCCGTCAAGGTCGTAGTGGCGCTCATCTTTCACGACGACGCGCTTGTCCTCCAGCGTGACGAGTGGGTGACCGCCTTCCTTGTAATCCTTCTTGATGGTTGGGCGCAGTCGACAGTACACCAGACACCGAGAAAGGGCCTGACCATCGTCGCTGCCTTCAACAGCGCTAACGTTGCCGCTGGGGCGCCCTTTAAGGGGCGCCTTGACCGGCTTCGTCGCCTTTGCCCTCGCGGCGCCCGACGCTATCGCAGGCGGAGAGGCTGCCGTTACTAAACTGCAGTTGTCCTCGTGAAGCGCATCCCCCGAGCGGAGACATGCATCCTCGTCTTCTACTGCCGATGCAGTGTCTACGCTCACATCTTCAGCGGAGTTCATCAGATACTGTTATGGGAGGAAGAGGATTCAATCCTCTACAAGGGGGGAGGAAAAAAACTGCGCAATGCTTCGCAGCTGTCCAGGACGTTGACACTTGTGTTCAGTGATGAATCGGAGGTCGACACTACCCAAGACACACAAAGCGAACGACTGTGCAGACCAAGAGAGCAGTACCTCCGCTCAAGGGAAGGAAGGAAGGAAAAGAGCTCTTACAGAGGGAGATGCGAGAGGAGGAGATGAAGACACTGTCAGTCAGGTGCGGTACTGCCGTCCTCCTCCGCGCGTATGAGGGTGTGGGGGCCAAATGGTAAGCAAAAAGTGTTGCTTTTGTTTTTCTTCGGCGACTGTGGGTGCGAAACAGAGCGCCTGGAGCCCTTTGCTGGCGCAGAATGAGAGTCAGCCCGCAGTGGTCAACAGCGTTCAAGAACGACTCCACGCGCTGCGCCAACGCGTCCCTGCGTACGACTCTTGCTCCTTCCCTTTCTTTTCTCTCCCCCCCTCAACAGGCCTGGAGCGTGGGGGCCCTCACCTGTGAATGAATACCACTGTGGGGAGGAGTGTGGGAGAAGAAGTGTGTAAATTTGGTGAAAGGTGCTTCTCGTGTTGTTGTCCTATTTGCCCTCGCTGTTCCTGAGGCCTCTCATCTGTATGGGCTCCCAGCAAGGCGATGGTGAGATGAGTGGCAGCCGTGTTGCTGACCCACTCCTACTAGCAAACAGGCACACGCAGACTGGGATACGAGAGTGCACAAACGCTCGGCGACAGCAAAAGCTCAACAAAAGGAGAACAAAGGGGAGGGGGCAGTATGGTAGACGGTGGGGAGAAGGAAGAGAAGAGCAGTAGTGCAAAGTTGGCATCACTTTTCTCGAGAGTGCGGGCAACACGCCGTCATAGAGCTTCTTCGCTGAGATGCTATGAATACCGTGGGGAAGAGGAGCATGGCGGCTGACCTTGTGTTGCCACAAGGCAATATGTTCTCTCCAAAGGAAAAAAAAGAGGAATGCAGTGATCCTTACGGGTGACCAGGGGCTGCACCAGCGCACATACATGTGCACCCATTGTGAGCCAATTCGTGTCTAGGCAACATCCCTCGAGCACTCTTTTTGGGGGGAGGGGGGCGGTCGTGTTGGTCGCAGCGATGCTCACGTTTAAGATGGATCGTTTCGAATTGTGTGTGCGTGTGCGTATCGGTCTGTGCGGTGATGTAGCGATGAACAAAAGGGCTCGAAAGAAGCGAGTGATGTCTTCGCTAGTCGTCCTGAGAAGGTGACATGCCTGTTGTGGCGAAGAGGGCCGGTAAATGGACTCGGTAGGTATACCTCCTCACTACTCACAGCACGCAACCTCGCCAATATAAGACACCACAGAGCTCCGTGCTGGAGGGGGGTGGCACCGAACTACCCCATCCTCTCTCACGGGCACCCATCAGCAGCTGTAGAGTCGCTAGCATTGACCGGCGTGCAATTTGAGTTGACGTCATCGTTGCCCTCATCACCATCGTCCCTCTCCTCACCTGATCCGGCCTCGCCCACTCGCCGGCGCTTTCGCCGTCCCTTCATCACTTGTAGGGTGCGGCGCGTCGGCAGTGCGTTGTCAATGGCCTGTGCCCAGTCTGGGGTCCCTGCGGCGCGCAGATGCTCATATTGGATGAGCACCTCTACTACGTGATTGATCGTCAGCACTTTGCACCGGTTGCCGAGCACCACACTCTCCCTGATGGGCAGTCGAGCCGTGCGCACGCCATGGCGCTGCGCGGAGGCGTAGCTCAGCCCCTTGTGCGCGTTATGGTCTACGAAGGCGCCAACAATGTATGCTGTGCCGGGATCAATGCTGGTGAGGGCATCTGGTGCGTCAGCAGTGAGGAAAACCACCTGATTCGGCTCGAAAAGCACACTCCAGTGCTGCGCCTGCGTGACAACAGGCGGGAATCGGCGAAAGCCCTCAAAGCTTTCGAGAGCCTGCAGCACCGCAGCTTGGGCAGTGACGTCGTGCTCGGTGTCACTGGCCTCCTTGCCCATCAGCGACGTAATGATGGGGCGAAAGGGGAAGCCGGCAGTGCGCAGGGCGCTGTAGCTGAACTTCACCTGCGATACGGTGCTCTTCGTGTTTGCCACCGTCATACACCACGTAAAGCTGAGGTCGAACACAATCGCCGGCACAAGAGGATTGGCAAGCTGGGCCTCGCACCGACTCACCAGAGCTGCCTCCGCTTGCCGACGTCTCTCGTGTAGCAGTGTCGCCTCAGCGCGGCGAGCTTTCTTCTCCTCCTCTGACAGGTGCTCCCATAGCTCCTGCTGCACCTTTTGTCGGTCAGCGGCGACGGTTTTCCTGCGCTCCTTCTTCTCTAACTTCTTCTGCCTCCAAAATCTACGTTTCTCGTCCTCTGTCCACAGCTTGCGCTGACGGCGGTGTTCTGCAAGCGTGCTGTGCGAAGCCTCAGTAGCACCATCACGAGCGTCGTGTGCGTTGGGGATGTGGGCATCGATGTCAGAGGTCAGCGAGGAAGACAACACGCAAGGCATCGTTGGAGAGGTAGCCGCTGCCGCTGCTGGCCGTGACATCACCTCAGACTTTGAAGCAAAACGACTGAATAAAGCGGCCCCTCCGTCGTAGCTCCCTTCGGTTTTCTTGGGTCTCAATCCCACGCACGTGTGTACACCAGTGCTGCAGCAAGTCGAGAGTCGCGATAGCGTGGGGGAGAGAGAACGACAACCGCCTCGCCAGCAGTGTCACTCACTGCAGATGAGGGGTCAAAAGCAAAGAGATACGAAAAGGGAGGAGAAGGAGGCGAAGTGATTGAGAGAGCACAAAATAAACTAAAAGCACACCAAACACGTCAGTGATGCGTGTCACTACGTGCAAGAGTGTCACTCGCTGCTACTCGTGTGTGAGGGGCACCAGTGGGAACGTAAAAACGCACACCATTGTAATCCCCACAGAGTCGGACGCCTCCTGTAGCCCAGGTAGGAGGGCGGCGAAGAAAAAAGAGGCCACCATTCGGTTCACCATCGCACGTCCAAGACACGCGCCCACAATGGCAGCAGCTCTCGCACGCGGTGCATTCATTTCTTTCATATCGCGCTGGAGTCACTTTCCACTTTAGGTGACAGCACAACATTTACTGGTGCGCACCGCACATATGCACAAACCTGCGGTGGCCGCCGCGTCACGGCGTTAAACATAAAGGCAACACGAGGACTCGTTGATGCAGCATAAACAAAGGAATAAGAGGGAAGAAGGAAGGTACTTTGGCGCCAGCAAATGTGGCAGTCGGAGTAACCACCAAAACAGAGGAGAACAGCAACGAAAAAGAATGCAAAGAACTCAAATTTGGCATAACGCGTTAACGGTCAAATGTGGCGCGCCATTGAAGTCACAAAGCAGTAAAAATACGGAAAATTCGATGAGGAAGTCATTCCCACACCTACGCGAAGAGAGGAGCTGATGGATGCACCCCCAACCATGTAAGCCCTCCCCTGTCTTTTCCACAGACGCCTCCTTGTAACCCTCGTCTAGGCCAGTGACGTACACGCATGCACTGTGTCACACAACCCTAAACGAATCTCATAAGTAGGCCTGTTGCGTCCACAGCGGCGGATAAAAAACCCGATTCTTCTTTTCACAATTTTCAGCTTGTTAATTCACACATACACAGTGGTTCAAACGCCCACTCCAGTCCGGCCTGTCAGAGGCCCATCGCGGGGAGTGAGGCAGTCGTACACACGCGCTACAGCAGTGCGCCGACGCAGTCATCTCAGCACGGCCCCGGCCCCGAACTCTGTCCGCCCGCCCCCGCCTCGCCGGTCGCCTCACAGCCGCGCCCAGTATCCAGGCGGCCACACGGTGCCCCCCTCACATGGGTGCCCCCCAAGCGTGTTCGCTGCCGCAGGTCTCTTCGACGCATCGCCATTCACGACCGGACCGCCGGCATCAGCAGCAGTGAAGCTCTCTGCCCTCCCCCACCCACCTCCACGGACTGGAGCCTGACCCTGTCACCACCAGAGGTGGTCCGGCATGCAGCAGGGATAGGGGCTGCGCGGCCTCCCCAGATACAGTGGGGTACTGGACCCTGGCATAGCTTGCTGAGGTATGCCCCCTGGCAGCAGGGACGGCGAAGATACACCAAGGGAGACAAAAAAACGAAGGAGAACACACGGCACACACAGCGCCAAGGAAGCAGCAGTGAGAGAAACAGAAATGTGGTGTGGGTAGAGAGGAAAGAGGAGCACCGCACACATCCCATACACACACATGACCATGCCTTCTGGGGGAAGGGATCGCCGCTTCAAATCACGTGCCACCATCACCTATGCTTCTGGAGAGGCCATAGGTGTCCCTCCCTCGTGACTGCCTACCGCCTGTCTCCCTTGGAGCCTATTTGCCTCGTCATTTCTCAGATGCAGGTGTACTGTATGTTCGGACGGATGCATGTGGTGCCAGAGAGGTGAGCACCGAGGTTCGATGGTATCGTGATGATCGCCCGCCCGTGCACGCCGGCGGCCTCCGCAGCCTTCACCATTGCCTCAGCCACTATCTCGGCCTTACGCTCATCCTCCGGCTGGGAGAGAAAATCACCGTGGCGGCCAGGAACCATAGCGCACACACTCGGACCCGCGCCAGAGAGAAAGGAGTACACAGCGCCGGCCTCTCGAGCGGCCTTGGCGCACGCATTGTAGTGCGGATACAGCTTACTAGAGCGCTGCTGCTCGTGGAGGCAGTCGCTGGCGTCCTTGAGCATCCGCAGGTCTCCGGTCGAAAGGGCCAGAGTCAAGATGGCTGTGCTGGAAATATTGTGGACAGCGTCGCGGAGGGACACTGTGGTTGGCACCAAATCACGGGTGACGTGGGTGCTGGCCTTCATGAGCCTATGCGGTACAAAGAGCACAATAGCGAGGTTTGGCGGAGTAGGGACGTGATACGTCATTAAGCTCTCGTCATCCTTCTTGTAGACAAGCTGAATGCCGCCGTAGATGGCTGGGGCAGCGTTGTCGGAGTGCCCCTCGATCTTCGAGATGGCGAGGAGCAGCGCCTCTCTATTTTGCGTCTCCATTGTGAGACCGCAGAGTGTCATGCCCGCCACGAACCCCGCCACCGCAGCTGCGGAGGAGGAGCCGCAGCCGCACTTGTATGGTACGTTGTTGTGCATGATGAACTTTATTGGCGGCATACTCTTGTGCGCGTACTCCTCGAACGCGATTCGGCAGGTCTGCACTACCATGTTGTCCTCGCCGGTGCTGATGTGTTCGTGGCCCTCGCCGGTCACCGTCATGGAGAAGGTTTCAGCCAACTCCACCGTCAGTTCCATGAAGATGGAGAGCGCCATGCCGAAGGTGTCGTAGGCGGGCCCGATGTTTGCTGTCGTCGCCGGAACACGAACGGCGACTTTCCTGGGGAGCGGCGTAGCGACTCCGTTAGACATTGCTGCGGTAACGACGTGCTAATCGTGGGTTTTTTTTTATCTGCCGCGTGGAGAGAGAGTAGATACAGTCAATCAGGGCGTTGGGTGACAAGCTTGGGGCTACGGTGTGTGCGCGTATGTTCGTCAGTGTGTCTGAGTCAGAGAAGCGAGGTGGAAATAAACCAGCAATAAGCGCGAAAAAGACGGTGCAAGTTTGAAGCCTAATTGCCCATCCCCGAGTATAGCGTTGCGAGTACGATGGCGAGGGATTCAAAGAAGATGCAAGAGAAAGAGAAGGACGTGGTCGAGGGGAAACGGAAGCGAGACCTCAGCAGACCGGTGAATGAAGAAGCAGAAAAGGCGAGTGAGGGGAGAAAAGCAGCGGTGAAACCACCTGGGGGACAATAATGAAGGGATTTCCCTCTCTCCCACCTACCTCGACTGTTTTCAGGTCAGTCTCTTGCTTGCCGTCGCTGTTCTCCACCCAAGACGGCGAGTCGTAGAAAGCGCCGCAGATGCCATGTCCCTCAGAAATCTCTCCGTTCTGATGAAAGGAGCGTCTGGTGGTGGGCAGTCTGAAACTCACAAACACATACACGAACTCAAACGCCGCTTTCAGGAGCTGTGAGCAGGAGAGCATCAGCGCATCGGTGCGCGCTTGCAGCTGAGTCTCTCTTTTTTGTTGTTGTTGCAAAGGTGTATAATTTGGCTTGCTTCATAACTTTAGTTACACTTTACTTCCCGACAGCGTATCCCAGGGCCACACCCACACACACACACACACCCACACACGCACACACACACACACACATGCACACGCACGAATAGCAACATATATATATATATATATATCAGGCAGACACACGCATGCACGTACCGTCACGTACAGAGAGCCCTACAGGCGTGCTTGGCGAAGACAAAGTTCGCTACGATCCATGTCTCGCCTGTTCACGCACAAACTAAAAAGGAGAGCACAAAGCAACCAAGAAGAAACAACGGAGTTCCCCATCTTCTTGTCATCTGCCCGTGTTAGTTTCCTCCCTTCCAACTCACCGAAAGGAACAGCAACGCAAAAATGCATGCGGACACTGATATCGCTAGCACCCCTCTCTCTGTCATCCCTCTCGCACCTCGCAACTCGACGCTCTAAAATACAGCATCGATTTGCTGAAATCTCTTCTCTCTAAGGTCTCTGCACATTTTGTTATGTGTGTGTGTGTGGGTGGGTGGGTGCGCGCGTGTGTCTTCTCAGCTATTGACTTCAATTTCATCGTCCTTCTCTCTTTTTTCCCCCTAAGCCTTTCTTCTCTCGCTGTCTCTTGAACATTAGCTGAGTGGGAGGAGCACGAGATACAGAAAAGACCGAGAGGCCAAGCGCAGGAGCTTTGGCGGAGCATACGCAATGGTTGGAGTGAACCCTGAAAGCCTTCTCTCTTCATCTCATCTTTTCCTTGTACTTCGCTTCGTCTTCTTTGAGTCACGGTTTTTTCACCCTTTGGTTCGCGTCAGACAAAGAACGAACATGTCCGGCAGTGGTACACCCCTACACCCACACACATACACAGAGTTTGATGTAGGCCTTCACCTCTTTGCTTCTGCTGTGCTCCTCGGCCGCTTTGGGTTTGACTCAAAATGGGTCCTGTGCAAATTCGTGCAGAGTAGAAACAACAGCAACAACAACGGGAAACGCCATGTCGAGGTCAAACAACCCCCCAAAAAGGGCGAGGGTTGACAGTGCATGAAAGCGAAGAGGGAGAGGGGGGAGGGGAGGGGAGGGACCTGCGAAAAATGCAAAAAGGAGGGAAAAGAGGAACACACACAAAAACGAAACGTCTCTGGGCAACTTTTGTTTCCCATTTTGATTTTTACGCTTCGCTTGGCAGGGCTGGGCGGAGGGCAGGACAGGACAAGAGAACGAGTAAGGAAGGGCCGTGGAAAGGGGGGAAGTGGGTCAATACTGGCATCCGTACTGAGTGAAAGACGGAGAAGAGTGGGGTGAAGTATGAAAGAAAGGAAAAAGAAGGAGCCCGATAAACACGAAGGGCCTGATCGTCGCATCAACCTTTCATTGCCACGTGAGGCACACGCACACACACACACACACTAGAGAACCCGCTTTACTCGCTCTTTCCTCCTCTCTACCGAACACACGCTACTTGAGTGTAGAGTCGTATGATGTCGAGAGGAGTGCAGAGGAGGAAAAGTGATGGACACAGCGCGTAAGGGTTCACTCATCTTTGTGCTTCTCGCTCCCTCTTTCTGGGTGTGTGTATCGTGATAGAGTTCAGTTATCCGCGGCAGATGGGCGGATTTGGGGGATTCGGTGGGCATCCACAGAGAGAGAGGAGAGCGAGAGAGAGAGGGGGTGGCCAGGCGTTGTCTCGCTCTTGTCATCACTCTTGTCTTGCATGTCGCGGCGGAAAAACAAAAGAGGTGGAATGAGGGAGTGAGGGAGAAGACACTGCCACGAGAGAGAACAGGGATGAGGGGGAAACACGAACCACACTTCTACAAGAGCAGCTGCCTAGCCACCGCCAGTCTCCTTACTCGCGGGCGCGCTGGCGGAAGACGCTCATCTTCACCTTGGAGGCACCAATCACGAGCTGCGCTTTGACGAGCTCATCAAAGACGTTGACTTTCTCCGCAAAGTCCATAAAGACATGGCCCTTGGCTGAGTTGTTGCGCAGGGACACAAGGTGCGCAGACATTGGTCCGAGGGCGGCGCGGATCTCCTCGTCCGTTACGGAGCCGGTCGTGTTGAACATGAGGCGATCACCCACGGTCTCTAATGCCTTGCGCTCACGAGGCGGTGGGCGTTTCGACGCCGGCGTCGTCGCAGCCGGGGCGGAAGGCTCGGGCGTCGGTTTCTTACCACCCTCGTAGGCTACCACGCGCATCGGCTTGTGTTCAGCAATCTTCACCGGGGCGCAGCTCACCAGACTAGCCCAGCTCTTCGGCTTGCTGCTCACTGGGGCCGATGCGGGCTTCGCCTCCCCGGCCTCCAACTCCGCAGGAGTCGCGGTCGACGCAGGCTCCTCGGTCACCTCTGGTTCGTTTCCTGCGCAGCCGGAACCGCATCAGGCTCCGGCGTGGCAGGCTTCGACTTCTTGGCCGCCTCCGGCTGCTCCGCGAGTGCCGAAGTCGGCTCAGGCACCGGCCGCTCCGGGGCGACGGCGCCGATACGGGCAATCACCTGGTGTCGAACATAGTAGCCGTCTATGCCGTACGTGTCCTGGAAGGACTCCAACGTCGTGACGATGTGGTAATACTGCTGCATTTCCCCGAAGGCAGTCATCGTCATGAACACGTTCACACCACCGTAGAGAGGCGCGGCATTGACGCTATCGACGCGCAGGCGGCTGCCCTGTAGGGAGACGACCCACTTCTGCACGGCGATCGGCACATAGTCGTCGCACACCTCAGAAATGCCGAGCTCGAAGTCGTTGACAGTGAGCGTGGCGTGGCGGCCGTAGAGGTCAGCAATGTTCGCGTTGTTCTTCGCCACACGCTCGACGAAGTCGACAGTGAAGGCGTTCGCAACTTGCTGAGCGGCAGCCATCTTTGTGTGTGGGGGGAGGGGGTGGGAGTGTCTTCTTAGGTCTCGCGCAGTATTGTGAAGAGAGACCGAGAGGTTCTCTTGATAGGAGGGCGCGCGAGTGAGGAGCGCGCACGCGAAACGGGGATGAACCTAAAAGAAAAAAGGTGTGGGGGGCTTTAGTTAGAGGAAACACGCAGTCGAGAGCGGGGGGAGAGGGAGGGAGCGGGTTCTTCTCAGGGCAGCGGGGTTTGTGTATTTACATTCACGTGAGGAAAGCAAAGGAAAATGTTTGGTGGCACAGAAAGGGGGGATGGAAGAGGCTGAAAGAGTGAAAAGTGAAAACGGGTAACGGGACAGCCGTACAGACGCGCGATGCCGAAAGCAACGCAAGGGGGAGGGTCGTAGCAGTGCAGCATGTCCACGGGCCGCTCCTTGTCAAGGAAACCCGCACAGTAGCGCGCAATCACAAGACGAACTCAGAATAGGAAGGAACATCGCACATTGCGTCGCCGGTTGAGATCGAGCAACGCCATAAGCCTCCCGACTCGGCGAATAGAAAATATTCGAGGCGTCCAGGAAAGGGGAAGAAAGTGAAGGTCGTATCATCCGCTGCGCTTAGCATGCGAGAAAACATAAGAGTAAGCGTTAGATTCTGAAGATGTATACCTCTCTCTCTCTGAAGGTGCTTGCCTCAGCTGTGACGATGACCTCGCTCATCCCCCCCCCTCCTCACCGCCATCAAACGACACTCCAGGGCAACTTTCGTTCTCCTGTCCTCCTACAGAGTCTGCAGTGTTCCCGCAAGAGGGAAAAGCCGTCTGCGAGATGGGGAAAGAGGGGGACAGCGAGAAGAATCTGGCAATGAATCAGGACCCAGCACGCACCTTCTCTTTAACCACGTCACACCCACACCCTTTCAACCGGAATAATGGGCGTCACTACTGCCAACAAGCGACTCACATAGTGGGAGCTGCGGCGTCCATATTCAGTACAGCGGTGGAGACGCCCAAATTACGTAGCACGGCCGTGCACAGCGCCACGCTTCGCGAGTCCACGGTTGAGTTACTTGACCGTAGCAGGTGTACAGCCCGCCTCATCGCAGCAGCGTCAGCGGATACGGCCAGCTCCCGCAGGAGGCGCGCTCCGTGCTTTACATCGACACACGACCTGTGTGCCACGTTCAACTCCGCGACACGGAGAGCAGTACCGATATCTCGGGCGTTGAGTGCGACGGCCATGGCCGCCTGCAGCCAAGCAGCATCCACAGCGATGCCGGCATCCTCCATCTCGCGCTGCAGTGACGGTAGCCGCAAAACCCCGTCCACCGGTGCAGTTGCAGCGTATACTTCCAGTAGAAGCGCGTAAGTGGTGCTGGTTGGCGCGGTCTCGTAACGCGGGTAGAGGCAAAGCACCTGCTCTGCGCGCGTCGCGCCGCCGGCGAGTTCGCACGCGGCCAGAAGCAAGTCGAGTGTAACGGAGGTAACTGGAACCGGTTCGCGCTCCCCTGCGCCCTCAGCAGCCGTCTTTTCCGCTACAAGCACCATGGCAGGATCCTCGACATGGGTTGCCGCGACAAGTGGGGTGAGAGCAGCGACCACGTTTCGCACGGGGTCTGTGGACAAGAGCGACAGGCGACGGGACTGCAGGAAGAGCTTCGGTCGCTCACCAGGTCGATTGTAAGGCGCCGGTACTTCGCTTTCCAACACCCGCAGTGCGGAGCGCACCCGCCCCGCTTTGGTGAGCGCCTCTACGTAGAGCAGTGCCGCTACGGGCTCGTTTTCCTTTGCCACAAGTCCAAACCGGCGGTACGTGTTGATGTAGGAGCGCATGTATGTAGCGGCGTCCGCATCGCCGTATTTGGCGCACTTGGCCAGCAGACGGAACACCGTAATCTCGCTGCTCAGAACCGGCTCTCGCACAGCTGACATTGCAGCACTGGGGGAGAAAGACGAGGAGGAACCAGCGGCCTCCACGCTAGCGGCTGCCTCAGGCGACGAAGATGTCTGTCGCTCCCGTGCCTGCAACAGCTCTAACACTTTCACCACGGAGGATGGCGGCGTTGACATGTTCATCGCACTAAGGAGAAGGTACGGTAGCACAATCGACGGTGTTACACGCTCCGGTGCAGCACGGTGTAGCAGCTCAAAACTTTCCTGAATGACAGCAGTATCGTAGTGCAGCCGTAGCAGCGTTTGGAAGCAGTGTTGCAGGCGCAGCGGAAGAAGCGGGTAGCGTGCAACGGCGCCGGTCTCGATGATGATTTCGACTTCCTCACGAATCCCGGGCCACCATGCCACACAACTTTCGTGACCAAGACGCAGATACAGAAGAAATATTGACAGTTTGGTCACCACATCCGGCATGACACCCTTTGCACGCTGTAGCTCGACAAGGTTCTCCACCTCATACTCGTTGAAGGTGTCGGTCATGCTAATGGCAAGCAGAAAAACGTTAAACAGCTCCACGGACGGGGTGTGATTCTCCAGCTCCAGCAAACACTGCGTGAAGAGGAAGCGCATCTCCTCCAGCTTTTGGAGGTCGCAGAGCACCTTGAGCAACAACACCGTCATCGGCTCCACATCCTCCACCCGACCGCAAAACTCTGTGAGTGGCTTCCCCGACATGAAAGGCGGTGCAGCAGCGGCAGTGTCACCAACGATTGTGCGAGAAGGTTCTGCACACATGGAAGCCGCCTGCGCACGCTGCGTCTCCTCCTGCTGATACGATCGGTAGAAACGCTGAAACTGTTTAAACACTTCCGCAGCGGCGAGAAGACCGCGCCCGTCGTGCTCCACGGCCTTCAACACAATTTGGTATGGTGTGAAGCCGGGAGAACCCGCCGTATGCGACGACAGCCAGAGAGACACGCGACGCATCTGCACCACCACCGCCACCCGTCCTCCAGAAAAAAGCCGCGGCACGTCTGTGTGGGTGGGGGCTGGTCGACAGCAAAGTTTGTCTGTACACTGATGACGGTGTTTGTACATGAAGTACACACGGAAGGATAAGCAAGAGGGAAAACAGAGAAGCCATGAAGACAAAAAGAGGAAGCCACACCTACCGGTAACACATCAACGGAGAGGGGCAAGGAATGAGGACCCCTACCTCCCCGCGCGCCATCGTTGCTGTCATGCGACACATGGTTCATGCCTCCACAGCGGAGCATTTACCATCGCCGGCTTTGGATCCGCTTTGCAGATTCGGTGACAATCTCCATCAGCATCGCCGACGAGTAGACGTATGTCTCACTCTTGACGAGGGTGAGGTGAGTGAAGCCAGTTGCAGTTCACCTATCCTTCGTCCTTTTTTTTCAAGATTCGAGCACACGCTGCGAATGCCGGCCACCGTACCGTAGTATCGGAGTGCCGCACCCGCCCTCTTGAGACGCCGAGAACCCGCAGTCCACCCTCTGGTGCGGTTGTAGATTCTTGGTGTCGCCGTAGAGGACCGGGCTGGCGCGGTGCTGAAGACACTCGCTGTCATAAACAGATTTGAAGCAGCTCACTGCAAAACAGTTCGACAATTTAACAAACACTGACACCGCCATTCCTGTCAAAGGCGTGCGAGTTTAGGCGAGAGTGAAGTGCCCCTGTCGCCACATATGTATCGCAACCTCTTGCTTGCCGCCGCGTGTGCGGCAGGTCATCCAGATACGCACCCTGTGACAGGGACGGAAATGGATGACGCCGGCAGTGAGCCCTCCTTCCCATGCCGTAATACCGTCCTGGGAGTCTCCGTATCCGAAAATGCGAGAGCTGTACGCGCTGTCGGCCAAAGCTGACATGATACATCACATCCGGCCAAGATAGGCTGAGATCAAAGGAGAAAAAGCGATTAGTGAACAAGGCGCAGGGAGAACTACACCGCTCAGCCCCAAAGCGCGGGTGTGCGAAACAGGCAGCATCTCCTACATCCGAACTGGTGGGCTGATGGATAACAGACCCTTGATTCGTGGTAAGAGCACCACAGATCACACCATCGAGACTTCCAGACTCCCTCGTGAAGAATCGCCACACCACTTGCTGCAATGCAGTCGCTTGAAGCGACAAAGGGAAAAACACCGCACACAGACAGAGCACTGGGTCTCAGAGGGCCCTACCTTGAGGTTGGCGGCTTCCCTCCTTGAGATCATCCGGCGCGCACCCTCACACCATCCCCTGTTACTCACACAATAGACGCCACCGCCGCCTTGAACAGAATGCTGCTTGTGACGCTTGGACTGAGACATGGAGTCCACCCAGGCTTTTCTGGCCCCGACCGCGCAACACCCATCTGAAGGAAGCACAAGCAAGAACAAGAGAACGCTGGGACGATGGCCCGATTTAACAGTACGATAACTCTTCCTTGACAGCCCAGATTTAACTACAGTGTAACGGAGATGCATAGATGAGCGGCGGCTCCATTCAGCTGCATTCGCTTACCGGTGCGTAGCGAAGTTACACGCTCAGAACGAAAAAAAAGATCGCCTGCACTTCCACTTGTCTGTGCCGGTGCCTTTAGTCCAGTGCCGGCGCTGCAGCACGTCGCCTTCTAATGCGCGAACGTCCAGCAAACGAGCGTGACGCTACACGACCACTACACTGCGGCACCAGGCCAGACATGAGGATCGCACACCCACACGCAGCGAGAGGAGAAAAACAATCGCACTTCATTCCATGCGTGTCACGTCGGTGGTGATAGTGCTCACAGAAATTTCCTTTCTTGACCTCACAACAACGACATCGAAGAGCGGTTGAACTCCCCTCCAGTCCGGCCTGTCAGAGGCCCATCGCGGGGCGCGAGGCAGTCGTACACACGTGCTACAGCAGTGCGCCGACGCAGCCATCTCACCACGGCCCCGGCCCCGAACTCTGTCCGCCCGCCCCCGACTTGCCGGTCGCCTCACAGCCGCGTCCAGTATCCAGGCGGCCACACGGTGCCCCCTCACATGGGTGTCCCCCAAGCGTGTTCGCTGCCGCAGGTCTCTCCGACGCATCGCCATTCACGACCGGACCGCCGGCATCAGCAGCGGTGAAGCTCTCTGCCCTTCCCCACCCACCTCCACGGACTGGGAGCCTGACCCTGTCACCACCAGAGGTAGCCCGGCATGCAGCAGGGATAGGGGCTGCGCGTCCTTCCCGATGCCATCATTGCAAAAATCGATCCACATGAACAAGTGCGGCTGGGGTGGAGATGGCACGCTGAGGCGTGCATGCACACACACACACACACCACACACACACACACACACAGGAAGGTGCACATGCAGATGTGCGAACAACTCAGCATAATCCTTCAAGTAATGATCATCGCGGCGTGTCTGGGAGGGCTTGAGGGCACGGGGTTGGCAGGCGTGTAGCGGTTCGAATGTGTGGCAATACTGGCCGCGCAAGACTAGTTGAACTCATTCTTGGCAGCCGCTGCTGCGGCTCAAACTGCGGTATTCGCCTCCTGCAGTGCAGTCGTCTTGATGTAGTTAATCTTCATAGCAACGTAACCCGGAGCGAACTCGTTTGTGGTACGGTACAGGACCCTGTACTCTGGGTAGTACTCTGGCTCCACCCCGATTCCCTTGCCTTCGTTGTACGCCCTGCCGACGGGACTCTCGGGGTCGAGGAAAACAATGACGGTGAACCGCTGCGGCCCGAATACGCCGAGCACCTTCTTCATCCGGTCCGAGTAGTTAGCTGCTCGGCTGTTCGTCTCATAAGAGGCGAAGGAACAGTGCTCCTCTGGGGTAATGTGGATCGTTTGGTACTCCTCATCACGGATGGCGTTAATGCTATAGCCGCACGGCTCGAACTGGAGGTCATGCAACGACCACGAGTTGTCCACGACGCGGTCCAGATGCGTTGCAGAACGAATCGCTGCCGTCTCCGCGTTGGTGGAAATAGAGCGGTCGCTAAACCAGTACTTGGTCTGCTCCTTGTCCAGTCCATACATTGTCATGCTGAGCTGGGTGTCATCCTCGGAGTTGCAAGGTCGGATGATGTCGTCGTAGCAGAAGAGAAAGTAGTGGTCACTGTCCACAGGGCCAAAGATGTAAGGCTTACCAGTAGGGAAGTGCTGCTTCAGCGTTGCACATTCGTCTGCAAGCGACGTGTGAGGCTCCTTCTGCTCCCACGGAAACGAGTAGTTTTTGTGCATGAAGGAGACCCACTCCAGTTCACCACGCACCGCGCTGATTGCTTCTAGGATGTTGGGGATGCTGTTCAGCAGTGTCGTGGTGCCGCATGTGATGAGAATGATGCGACTTTTCATCACGAACAGAGAGCTCTCTGTCAGCACGTAGCTGTTGATGTACTCGTTCGCCTCCTTCGACACAATCTGCGCATTAAGCGAGCCGACCACCCTGGTCCACACAGAGTCGTCGAGGCTGCGCAGACCATCCACGTGCGTCTCCGGTGTACAACGCAAAATCACCTCGAGGCGCTTCTCCGGACCCTCGAAGCTGAACCCCTGCTCAGGATTGTATCTTTTCATGGAGCCCCACATTGCCATGAGCGTTAAGGGGTCCTTTGTAGTATTCAAGGAGGCGTTCATGCTTGCTAGCGAGAAATTATCGGGATGTGAAGGGGTGGACCACCTGAGTCGGTCTCGGTACGCCGCCCAGCGTAAGAGAAGGTGAGAGTCACCGTGTCTGTGTGAAGACACCGCAACGCTGCAGAACTGTGGAAGTGGGGGGGAGACAATAAGCGAAGCTTTTCCCGGTACGCAGAAGCCCCTTGGAGGTGGAGAACATGAGAGAGAGACCAGTGACGCCAGCGTTCATAAGCGCGTGTGATATTACCAAGAGAGAAAACAGAGCAGAAAGGGGGGAGCACAGACACCGCAAGATAAGAAAACAGTCAAGGCCAGGAAGTTGCCCCACAGACGAGGAGGCGGGGGGAGGGGGGGTTATACACACGTGTACGCAGGGGGAGAAGCACACAGGAACCGCAGAACGCCGCTCCGATTGTGTGCGCCGACCCTACTTCATTAGAGTAAAGACCCCTCTCCTCTACATGAGCGGCGTGTATGCAGCGCACCTGACGAGTGAGGCTACCGATACAAACGACTTGCGTGCGAAGCGCGTTGCTCGGATTGACATATTGACCGTGGCGACTGTCGTCAGCGAGTGCCTCACCATTTTTCTCGCTCCCGTGCCAATGGGACTCCAAACCCAACAACATATGTTTCGCTCGATGTCACGGAAGAGATTTCCTCGTCACACATTGCCGTCGTAGCTTCGCTATCAGTTGAAGGAGCAGGCTTACCGTAAGGAGGCGGTGTAAGATGCACCTCACGGCCGAGATGAGCGCGCTCACCTCAGCCCCTCGTGGGCCGAGACCAACATGCGGTCGGTCATGGTAAAGATTGCGACGGGCGTGTCAATATCCACGACCGTCCACATCACCGTCTGTTCAGTCTCTACGCCCCATTGTGTGCTGATGGGAAGCCTGCAGCATCCATAGAGAGGACGCTCATTGGCGTGGAAGACAGATGTGAACCGCGTCTCCTCTGGCAGTAGAAGAGTGCCATTAAGCGTAACGACCTCAAGCTGTAGCGTATACCGTACGTTGTAGCGTCAATCCTGGCGTCTTTGTAGGCGCGTTGGCTGCTCCACCTTTTGGAGCTCTTCCCTGGATATTTAGTGCGCCAAGGTGCGGAGTTGTCATCAGCCTTTGTCGGTTTTTTCAACTTTGGTACAGAAAAGAGCGCGTTGATCACACACACACGCCCGTTGGCAAAAGCCGTCGCGGGGTTAGATGATGAAGTTACCACCACCGGCACTGAAATCCCCCCATCTCCATGCACTCAAATCAGTCAGTCAGCGCTAAGAACGTCATCTGCACCGTCTGCGAAGTGCCCAATCCCGTAAACCGTTTAGTACGCAAGTACTTCATAGCCTGATCCAGGAATGTCCGCGTGCTGCTGTGAGTTGTTGACATCACCCTCACCGCTGCTAGGTCCAATGGCGTGATGTGTTACAGGTGTCAAGGTGACAGTCGCATATCGGGCAGCACCATCAGTGGAAGCCTCTGCATACGTCGCATCTTTGCATGCAGTTCCACATTGGATACCCTTAGCTTCTTCAACTCTAGTGTTTCCCATGCTAGCTGGTCAATCCTAGGAGGACTTGGGCAGTGTTTTCCTGCTCAGCTACAACCTCCTTTGTTAGCTGGAGGCCATAGCCCAGGTACCCTGTTAATGTGTCTGCACATCGATACCCAGTAACCCCCACCTGGCCGTTTCGGGCATCCTGTTCGCAGCCAGTGGAACAGCCGTACCCTCCAGGTGGAGGAGATGGCGTCCTTTGGGGTTCACACAGCGATGCGCTACTAGTGTCAGACTGCGTAAGCGCGTCACATCCGCAAAGTGGCGCTGCTGCGGACGTTGGCACTTCACCCACTTGAGCAGCAGCAGCGCGTCCTCTCGCGGCAACCGCGCCGCCTGTCATGTTTGGTGCTGCCCCCTTGAGCACCTGACCATTCAGCTGGGTCAAGCTGCATTGTCGAAAAAAAGCGGGCATTCCACTTGTGCGACGCCGGTGCGACACTCTTCCGCACGGTCGCCGTATAGACGCTTCGCCCGAGAGCAGCTATGGTAGATAGGCGGCTAAGCGGCTGGAACGCCCACTGTCATGGCCCCGAGTTCCGCCACAGATTCCTCGGCATCGTTCGAGAAGACGCTGTATGTCGCGATCACCGTCTCGACTGGGGGTGAACGAGTGGAACTTTGCACGGTTAATGGAATCTTTTCTAGTAGCGCTCTTTCCCATTGACCTTTTTCAGCTCGCCAAGGAGTGGCACCCTCATCCGTTCCGCTCCTCAATGGGAGTGCCCTGCTGCCTGCCGCAACACAACGCAAAGTGGCACAAACACCTGTCACCGCCGCATCTGGAAGCCCCTCTCGTCGTCTCCATGCAGAGGGTCTGCTCACTGTTTGTCCACGCAGACTGCACCTTCTTGCAACACGACCTCACGTCGATCATACGGACTTCTTCTTGAGTTGCTGTATGGTGTCGATGTACTCTATCACGGAGTTCTCTGTATTGCATCCGTCCTTGGCTGGTACAGTTTTACCCCCGAAGAGAAGAAATGTGTTAAGGAGATATCAAGGAGATGCGTGTTTGAAAACTCTTTCAGGGAGTGATTGCACTTGGAGGACGAAAGCGAGGGCCCAACCTCTGTACAGCACCATTATCGAGTGCACCAAATGTACATCGAGAAGGGAGGAAGAGAGAAATTTCCAGTTCCTTTCGGCTGTACACGTCTGATCCCGCGCACAATTGAATGACTCGCTCGTCTCGACACCGCCGCCCACCTTAACGTGCACGTAATCATCCATGATCATCTTTCCCCTATTCCTCTATTCGGCCAAAAACAGAAAAAAACATCAGTTAAATGACCCCTCCAGTCCGGCCTGTCAGAGGCCCATCGCGGGGCGCGAGGCAGTCGTACACACGCGCTACAGCAGTGCGCCGACGCAGCCATCTCAGCACGGCCCCGGCCCCGAACTCTGTCCGCCGCCCCCGCCTCGCCGTCCGCCTCACAGCTGCGCCCAGTATCCAGGCGGCCACACGGTGCCCCCCTCACATGGGTGTCCCCCAAGCGTGTTCGCTGCCGCAGGTCTCTCCGACGCATCGCCATTCACGACCGGACCGCCGGCATCAGCAGCGGTGAAGCTCTCTGCCCTCCCCCACCCACCTCCACGCACTAGGAGCCTGACCCTGTCACCACCAGAGGTGGTCCGGCATGCAGCAGGGATAGGGGCTGCGCGGCCTCCTCAGATACAGTGGGGTACTGGACCCTGGCATAACTCGCTGAGGTATGCCCCCTGGCAGCAGGGTTCCTGCTCCATAAAAGATCCACAAAGCAGAGGAAATATTTCCACGTCAGAAGGATAATCAGGAGTAGGGAAGCACGCTGCAGTACCCGCGCATCTCTCGTTGAAGTTCAGTGTGCGTCTACATTGATAACGGAAACAATGAAGCGACGTTCAAACTGCATGGATAACGCGACGAGGAAAGTAAGGAATAAACGAGTAAAAAAGCGCAGCCAAAAAGAACGCAGCGCATGAGTGAGGAGAGACTACTAGTCGGCGGATCAACTCGGGGAGGCTCAGAAAAGACCGAGATAGTTATGCGAAGCAAGCGGGAAGAGTACACGAGGGGAGAGCGCACACGCACACCGAAGACGATGACTGATAATTGCGTATGTGTTTTGGCTCTATGTGCACGTGTGGGTGTGTGTGGAGTAGAAGCTATGTGGTGAAGGTTTAGCTTATCAGGGAATCACAGCACAGCACACGCCGTCATTGACGGACTGAATACATCTAGTCCCTCTTCATTCCGCGCACCACAAGCCCCTGTACGTTGCGAGAAGTCCCTCCTTTTCACACTTCTCTACTCGCTGCTGCGGGCAAACAAGAGCTGGTGGAACGCGTAGCCCTCACCAAAGAAGTTCACCGTGCGGTTCTGCAACGTGTAGGCGTGGAAGGCGTGGAAGTTTCGGCGCAGCGCTGGCCCGTCGGCATCCTTGTCTTGGAGTGCAGAAATCGTGAAGTAGGCTGGGCGGAAGGTGTCGACGAGCTCCTGCACGCGCTTCGGGGTCGTTACTGCAGCCTTTGCATTCGTCTCGAAGGACACGCACGGCACACCTGCGAAGGTGCGCGTCACCTCGTACTCGCCATTCGACAGAGCGAGGAAGCGCTGCGTTGTCTTGTCTACCTCATCCAGCCCTTCTGCGACGTCGTAGAGGAACATGTTCACTTGCACATCCTCCTCCTTACGCTCCGCCACCCTGTCAACGCCGTCGTACACAAAGTTGAAGTAGTGATGGCCATCCACAGGACCTGTTAGGAAGGACTTGCCGGTCGGAAAAGCGGCCTTGAGCTCTGCGTACTCCTGGCCATAATGTCGCTCGTCTCGCTATCCGTGCACCACGGTGAGGTGGTGTTCTTGCGCAGGTATGAGGCCCACTCCACACGCACGCCTTTTGACTTGAGGAAAGCGATAATCGGGGTAATCAACTGGTGCAGCATCACCTCCGACGCGGACGTCACCACAAGCTTCTGCTTCATCACAATAAGAATGCTTTGCGTCATCTCCAGCGACAGCAGGTCCTTCGCAGGCGAGTGGTGCTGCAGTTCCTGCCCAGCAGCAGCTAGCACATCCTCCAGCTCAGCCACCTTGAATGTTTGCACATTCACAGAGGTGTCGAAGTCGAGCTCGAGGCGCTTCTCGAGTCCGCTGTCATTGTAGTTGGTGGGGTTTGCAAATCCTCCCCATAGTGACATCAACGCGTGGACCGACTCCGGGAACACATCGCGAGGGGAGGCCCATGTATGGGGTGGCATTTTTCGTCGTCTAAATAGTGAGACGAGAAAGAAGGACAGCGAGAGAGACGCGAGTAGGGAAGTGTGTGGGTGTGCGGCGCAGTAGAAATTTCGACGCAGTGGATGTGGCAGATGGTGAGAGGCAAGTGAGAGACGTGGACGGGGATGGCACACCCCACGCACACACAAGCAAACCGCGTCCACCACGAAGGAGGCAATACACTATTGATGAAGAGAGAAGGACAACGCCTAGCGAATGAAGAGAGACTGACAGTGTGATGTGTGTTTCACTGGAGGCGTCAAACACGGTGTTTGTGTTACCATTGCATGGCACGTGTACGTGTGAGGAGGAGGAAAGAGAGGAAGGTAAGCAACAGAAACAGAAGGACTGGCGAGTAGAAACCAGGACAAGTGTGTCGTATATGCACTACGCGTTTGAGAGGGGAGAGGAGAGGGAGCAGCGGCACGGCAGTCGACACGAGGAGGGTTATCTGTGTCCGAAGACCGCTGCCGTGGACAAGCTACCTGACCGTTCCTGACTTGTGCATTCGCGTGCTAGTGCGTTACTCCGACGGTTCACTCGAAACGACTCGGCTGCGTGTACATGAGCAAAAACAAGAATGACGGCGCACCAATGTGCATCTACGACATCCTATGTCCTTACACACATTTTCCTGCGTATGGGTGCGAGTCCGCAGCACGATGAACATGAAGAGTCCACCTTCCTCAACCCCCGCTCGCTTCCTTTCCAACGAGCCCCACTACATGCAAACGCGTCGAAGAAAGAGGGAGCAAAAGCGCAGCACATGACTAATGTTTCCTCTCCTCGCGTAGGCATTTACTCGAATGTACGCAGGTGGCAATCTCGCATACGTTCAGACACATTAGAGAAGCCTCGTGGCAGTCCTTTCTTATCATTCTTATCAGGCTTATGAAAACAAGGGAGGAGTAGCGAAACCCACCCTGTCCACTGCTCGACCACCTATTCCCCTCACCATCATCCCCCTTTTACTCCTATCCAGACACACACACACACACACACACACACACACTATCACACGCACACTATCACACGCACGAATCGGATGAGAGTGCAGAGGGCTCTGCCTCAACGGCGCATACGTCTTCTTCCCAGAGCTCGTGTCCCGTGTGTTTCCTTGGTTGCAACTTCGTCCTCACGTATCTTGCCTTCTGCCATTTTCCACGCCTACATAGATGATGGGTCTCCCTGTGTGGGGAGAGAATCAACAGAGCTGAGTGGATCGAGCGGCTACACTGTGAGAAGCCTAGCAAGAGAGGCGGCTTGCTCAAGAGTAAGTAGGCAGACACAGACACAGAGACAGAAATTAAACGATGAGTTAAAGACGGTGTTTGCGGCGAATGAGTCTACAACACTGAAGCAGAGGGGGAGAGACAGCGATACACAAAACAGGGAAATGAAAAAGGCACTAAGAAGGGACAACAGAGGAAACACGACAAACCAACAACAACATCCAAAGAGGCAAGTGAGTGGCAGCGAGACGATTCGCCACCTCCGCCGCACTCTCACCCGCCTGCCTGTGTGACTCCAAATACAGCCCTTCACATAGCCCCACACACGCACCGCAAGGCCGCAGACAGAGAGAGACACAAACTACGCCACCCGACAGAACTACAAAGTCGCCATTAGAAAGCGCATGACCACCTCAACGAAAAACGAAGGGAAGAGAGACGTGTGGTGCCCATGCACACTCGCAGACAAGCACAACACTAAATGGCCTTTTAGGATGAACGGCTCCACTTAGGCCCGCATCGGCACCTTCGTGCTTCTGAGCACACGAAGACACATCGAAAGCCAGTGCGCTTTGCGCCTTTACCTTTTCGGCTCTGATGACGGGGTGGCAGCAGCGGATTTCTGGACCCCTGGAAGAGTAAAGAAAAAAAGAATAGTGGCCTTTACTCGAGGCCTCTCATCTTCCCTAGACCATCGTGCAGCTGCACCCTCTGCATCTCCAGCGTGTTGAGCTTCTCCATGTTGGCTGCGCGAACCTCCGCTGGCACCTTAGCTTCGTAATTGGGGACTAACATCTTCTTCTTCAGTCCCTCAATCTGTTTCGTGAGGCCGTCCAGCTGCTTCTCCAACTTGGCAACCTCCTTCCCCACATCGATGAAGCCCATGAGCATCATGTTCACGCCCACCTCCTTGGTCACCAAGGAGAAGCCGCAGCCCTTCGGCACCGCCGCCGCCTCCTCGGCCGGGACACAACAGTCACCTCGCCCACAACACCGAGCGTCGAAATCATCATCGTCTCCGCCGCGAACAGCTCCTGCAGCTCCGGTGTGTGCGCCGTCACCCACACGTCCGGCTTATGCTTGTTCGTCAGCGAGTACGAGGCCTTAGTGGAGCGTACGCTATGCACGACGTCAAGGATGATTGACATGGCGCTATCCGACTCCGCGCTTGACCACCCACATGGCGTCGGGTACTTAGCAACCATGATCGACTCGCTGCCGAAGCTGCTGTAGTTGGGCAGGCGGTGCCAAAGCTCCTCTGTGACAAACGGCATCATCGGGTGTAGCAGCCGAAGCGCCCTCTCGACGACGTACAGCAGCACGTCCTGCACCAGCTGCCGCTTCTCACCGCCCTTCTGAATGGTCGGCTTCGTCAGCTCAAGGAATACATCGCACAGCTCGTAGAGCCAGAAGCGGTACACGGCACCGGTGGTCAATGCGAAGTCGTACAGGCCCTCCGACATGCCCTGTGTGGCCTCCACAATGGCGGTGTCGAGGCGCGAGAGAATCCAGCGGCACTCGAGCGGTAGCACGGCAGCGTCCTCGGCAGGACTGAACTGCTGCTTGTTCGGTAGGTAGTCGGTACCCAAGGCGTGGTACAGCACGTAGCGCACCACATTCCACAGCTTGTTGCAGAACTGGCGGTAGGCCACGACGCGCTGGATGTCCAGGTTGACACTGCGACCAGACTGGGTGTAGGAGAGGAGGCCAAAGCGCAGGGCATCGCTACCGCACACTGGAATACCATCAGGGAAGAACTCCTTCTGTTGCTTGATCGCCTTTTCCACCTCCTTGTCGCTGAGGTTGCCGCTGCGTACTGCGTCATTCAGGGTCTGCAGCGACACACCGTTGACAACGTAGAGTGGGTCGATGACGTTTCCCTTCGACTTGGACATTTTTTCGCCGTTTTTGTCGCGCACCATCGCGTGCAGGAACACCTCCCTGTAGGGCAGCTTGTTTGTGAAGTGCAGTGAGAGCATCACCATGCGAGCCACCCAGAAGAACAGGATGTCGTGCCGGTCTCCATTAACGAGTTCGGGAAGAAGAGCTGCATGTCATCCGAGTCGTTGGGCCAGCCAAGCGTGGAGAAGGGCCACAGGCCTGAGCTGAACCAGGTGTCCAGCACATCTGGGTCCTGATCAAACGAGCACTCCGCGACCTGCTCTTCACTCAGGCTAAACTTCTTCTTGGCCTTCGCGCGCGCCTCCTCCAGATTGCGAGCAACCACCCACGGGTCCACATCTTGCGATAGCGGACCAACAACCTTGTAGGCAGGGATGCGGTGGCCCCACCAGAGCTGGCGCGACACACACCACGGCTTGATGTTCTCCAGCCAGTGATACCATACCGCCTCGTGCGAAGGAGGATACAGGCGCAGGTCGCCGTTGCGCACCGCCTCGACGGAGCGGCGGGCCATGTCGGAGCAGTCTATGAACCACTGCGGCATTACCATCGGCTCTACAATGTCACCTGTGCGCTCGCAGCAGCCCACGCGGTACTCGTACGGCTCCACTCCGCGCAGTAGCCCCATCTCCTCCAGCTTCTTCACTATCTCGCGGCGGCAGTCAAAGCGGTGCATGCCCTTGAACGGCTCCATCGTCACGTAGCCCTTCAGGTCCATCATGACCAGCTGCTGCAGGTTGTGGCGCCTGCCGGACTCAAAGTCGTTTGGGTCATGAGCCGGAGTGATCTTTACTGCCCCGGTACCGAAACTCATGTCGACCAGCGTCGCATCCAGTACGACTGGAATGACGGCGTCACGGAACGGACACTTGAGGAACTTACCATGAAACTTCTTGTAACGCTCGTCGTCGGGGTGGATAGCGACGGCCGTATCGCCCAGCAGCGTCTCCGGACGCGTCGTCGCAATCACCAACTCGTCGTCGCTGTCCACCAGCTTGTAGGCGACGTGAGTGAGGTTTCCCATGTCGACCTTGCGGTCATAGCCGGGAATAGTCATCTTGGATGACTTGGCTACGTCGACGAACTCCACCTCTAGGTCGGAGATGGCGCTCTGGAGCGCGCAGCACCAGTTCACCAGACGCGTGTCGCGATGCACCAGACCATCCTCGTGCAGGCGCACAAACGCCTCCACAACAGCCACAGACGACCTCTCGTCCATCGTGAAGCGCTCGCGCGTCCAGTCAAATGACAAGCCAATCTTGCGCAGCTGCTCTGTGATGGCGCCAGCGTGGTTCTTCTTGAAGTCCCACAGACGCTTCGTGAACTCGTCGCGTCCGAGGTCGTGACGACTCTTGCCTTCCTCCTTCATGACACGGCGTTCCACGACGACCTGGGTGGCGATGCCGGCGTGGTCAGTGCCGGGCAGGTAGAGGGTGTTGTCACCCTTCATGCGGTGGAAGCGAGTGAGGGTGTCCTGCACGGCGCCCGTGAGGGCGTGGCCCAGGTGCAGGTAGCCAGTGACGTTCGGTGGCGGGGCGACAATCACAAAAGGCTTGGCTGAGGTCTCAGGCTGGTGGTCCGAGATGGGCCTAAAGAAGCCGGACTTCTCCCACCACGAATACCAGTCCGCCTCCACCGCGGTCGGGTCGTACGTGGCCGCCATCTCGGGAGCCAAGGACTTCATGATGAGTGCACAACGCCGAAACGTTTTCGATGAACAAAGAAGGGAAGGGGGGAAGAAACAGATGTGTCTTCTTGTTTCTCTTAAGAGGGAATATGATGAGAGGGAACACGGCGCTAAAGGGTGGGGGGAAGAATAAGCGGAATGCGGTGATGGTAGTGGTGGAGGCCTGTAGAAAGAGGACAAGGAAGCCTACTGTTTCCCTGCATCCATACACACATGTACAGACGCACAGATGCAAACAAAATTGGAGGAGGAACAGAGAAACAGCTGTTGTTAAGTCCACTGCAACATATGGGCGCACATACACACCTGCCACACAAAGCTGTGTATCATCACTGTCAGTGTAGGTGAGGAAAGGCATGTCGAGTAAAGGGGGAAAAGGAGACAGACGAGGTATGTCCGATGCGACATGCAGAGGAGGAGAGGTGCACGATGAGACGAGGTCAGTAGGTAGCAGAGAGAAAGGGGGAGGGGGTTGACGCGTAGAGAAGCAAACAGATCCAGCATTTTGGGGGGACAACGAGAAGAAGCGGAGAGAGGACGAGAGGCTTGTCTGCGCAGGCATTTCGGTGCGACCCATCAGGGGGAAAAAAAGAGGCACTCGCGTGTCACACGGGGTTCTCTGCATACATTGAAGAGGAAAGGTGGCGCGCGAAAGAGCGCCGCACTCCCCTATTCCCCGCCTCCCCTCCCCAACTTCTCTGACGCTTGATTTGACATGATCGCACTCCGAAAGGACTGACCATGCAATTGTGGCCACGTAGGCACACATACAAAATATGATCTGCATTGATGAATGGTGGTTTGTGTGAACGTAAGGAGGAAAAAAAAAACACACAGAGAGCGTCGTAGAATGGAAAAGAGCGGAGCGAACATGCAAACAATGAACTGAAAGAGCGGGAAAGAGAGCCTGTGCGGGGGTCCTGAGCACCAACACAAGGAAAAAAAGAGAAGGAAGAAAGGAAGACAGCACACCTGTCCACAGGCACACACATTATGTGTGAAATGTTTCCCAAGACACCTTCCACATTCCGCTTTTCAGCCTCCCTCTCTCTTTCTCTCCTCATTTGTTGATAAAAATGCATTATTTGTTCGCCGAAGAAAAGAGTGCAAACGCTCATAAATATATCAGACAGAGTGGCACGGCGCTGCCTGTGTTCTTCTCTCCTCTGTACGCTTGCTCTGCGTTCACTCCTGGGGTTTCAATGTTCGTTTCATCCGCACTTCTGCATTCTTTGTGGTGGCGCTTCTTTTTTTCTATTCCTTTTCTCAGTCAAGGTGGACAATATGGAGTACACACATGTACATCTGCATCATTGATGATAAACCATCGTTGCAGTTGCTGCGGCTGCCTCCAATATCGCCCGACTTGAGGCTGGACCACTGTCCCTGGTCCTGGTGTTTGTTGTTCTCACCTCCTCGCATGGGATCCGTTCTTTCAAGTTTTGATGCGGGGGCATGAGAACATGGCTCACACATACACCACACACACACACATGCACACACAACGCGCACTCCTTTTCCGTGTCTGGTTGGCTTCGTCACGTACGACAGTACATTCCCTTGCCTGAGCTTTTTTCTAAAACGGTCACTGCACTGAGCGCCCCTATCCCGCACGCCCAATTCGGCACCACATCGACGCCTACACGCACAGACCCTCCGCACACCCACAAACACACCTGCGCTTTTTATCGATGCCTGATATTCCACCCAACTCGATCCTCTTGTGTCAATGCCCGCCCCTTCTGCCACACTTCGCATCATTCACCTCCTTTGGTCTCTTCTTTGATGCTGAAACTCCTTCGGTTTACCACAGCTGCCTTCAATAAGCGCAGAAGAGGCACAGTAAATGAGAAAGGAGGAAGTGCAGTCACGCACCGATACGTTCGCACACCGAGAAAGAAGCGCACTTCATACAAAATGAGAACAGAGAGGATTTTCAAAAGACACGCAGGGATTGGGATGGCGGCAAAGAAGACGTGGAGTCATCTGAGTGCTTGGGTGCGTAGGGAGGGAAGGGGGAGGGGGGCAGGTGCGTTCTCCCTCTCCCCTCGCTTTGTTCAATGGAGAGGAAAAGTTGGTTTAGGGGGGGAGGAAAAAGGGGAAAACAATAAAAAAAAATAGATGGTGCGGGGGCAGAGATCATTATAGAGTGGCGCGGCTCTGTTTATGTGGGTGAGTATGCGTGGGTGTCTGTGGGAGGAGGGGGGGTAAGTGGTAGTTGCTGAGGATGGTTGATTGATTAACTAACTAACCGTCCGGTAGCTGGCGTGATCGTTCCCACCAAATCGCTTTTGTTTGATTCTGCAACGCACGGCAGCTCTTCCGTTCTCGCTCGCCGTCAAATCACCTCTTTGTGTGTCTCCTCGCTGCGCAGTCTGTCTTGAGCTTTGCCCCGCTGTTTCCATTCCCCTTACTCGCGCACAGACATGAGTGTCACCTCAGGTGGCGTGGCGGTGTGGCGTACCACTGGTTGACCTTTGCTTATGGTTGCTATTTCTTACAGCCATACCTTAACTGCAAGGAAGATGCACGTGCCTGTACGGGGTGCGTCTTGCCCAGCATGAAGGAAGCGCAGTAGTGGGGGGAGCGGAAAGCAGCAAAGGGCGCGGAGGACAACAACACCAGGAACAGAACACACTCAAGTAACACGCACCCCAGAGGGGGAGAAGGAGCTATCCACGAAGAGAAGCGAGGGAAGATGGCGGTAGTTAGGAGCAACAAGCAGAAAGATGGAAATCGAGTGCGACAGCTCCTACATGTGCATGCACATGTACAAGCCCCCTACCTCCGCAGGCACAAGCAGACTAGGGTGTGACGTGCGCCTCTAGCCAGCCGTCTCTTTTCCTTTGTGTTTTCTTTTTGTCCACGCTACCGCCTCTGCGTCATTACACACCATCGAGGAACGCAGCCGGCAAAGTGGGGAAAATAAAAAAAAACGAAGGCGCACACCAGGGGAACATAAGTGGGAAGCTCGATGAGTTGAAAACTGAAGAAGGGGAAATCAAAGACTGGAAAGGCACAAAGCGTACAGCACCAAACGCCCAGGGGGTGGAGGGGGGAGGGGGCAGAGAGGAGGACAATGAGCGAGTCTGCCCTTCGAGAACAGAGAGGAAAGCTAAAAACAACGCGCACGCTCGGAACGCACGACACACCCACGCAGAGAGCACAAAAAGAAGCAAAGCAAAAGGCAGCAACGCCAGAAGAAAACAACAACAAGAAAGCAGAATGGGAAAGAAAAACAGCGAAGCCACCTTTGCTCCACCAAAGACAAAATATAAAAAAACATCGAGTAAACACACAAAAGAAAAAGTCAACAGGTGCGCGTCCACTTCGCCACTGTCGCCACATTTACACCGTCACCCGACTTGCATGCACAGCGAGTAGGAGAGACTCACACAGGCATGAAGAAACAAGGCTAGCGCGCGAGAAAGAAAAAAAAGAGAGAAAAGCACACACTCATTAACCTTCCCAATGAATATGATTGAAACACAAGCATATCACTCAGCAAAGACAACGACATCAATAGCCAGAACAGCAATGCAAGTGCTGGGGATGATAACCGAAAGATGCGTGGCTGGAGAAAGGTAGAGGGAGAGTCGTGCAAGAGTAGAAAGAAGCCACGAAACCAAAAAAAGAAAAGAAGAGTGAAACGAAAAAGAAAGGCGTGTTGAGCTCACAGACACAAACGTATACAACACAACAGCCTCTCGCACTCCGGCACGCCTCTTCTCCCGCAACGGCGAACAAAAGAGCAAAGGGAAAATGAAACGCTTAAAAATGATCGGAGAAGAAATGCGCACACATTAGGGCAGAAAAGGGAGGGAAGGGGGAGTCGGATAAGGTCAGAACGAAAACATCCGTTAAACAGTCCAAAGTAGCACACGAGAAGAGAAAGAGGGCAAAGAGTGTAGAAGGCAGCCAAGCAAAGAAACTACAAGAGATGCGTCAGATGGAGAAACAAGGAGGCGAGGATGAAGCAGCCAGTACAAAACAAACGAAGCTGGAAACAAAAAAAAAAACTAGTGGGTAAAACTCGCGCGTGGACTCAATCTTGCTCAAATAGGTGGAGAGGGTGGGGCACGTTAGCGAGGGAGAGGAGAGAAGGCGTACAGAGGCGGAAATGGGCGTGAAGCGGTTATGCTCGAGAAGACAAGCAGAAGAAAAGAGGGGATCAAAAAAAAAGGGGGAAAAACAGAATAGAGCAAAACAGCGCACAAAGCCTGGAGAGCAGGAAAGAGAGGGAGAGGGGGGAGGGGAAAATACACCAAAAAAGAAAAAAAAATGAGAAACGAAGGTACGAATAATACTCTCAGAACAGAGAAAACACAGGGAAATAATAATAATATAGACCAACACATCACACACGGAGAAAAGCAGAGAGGGGGAGGGAACTAAAGTAAAGAGATTTTCCAGACTCAGCCTACTGTACGGCGCCACGAGTGGAGCAAATGGTTGGGGGATGTGTGCACACGGGCCAACAGAACGGAGGGGCCTGCACGCGCACATGAACACGAACAAACACAAGTCCATCGACACACAAACAATCCCGTACACGAGTGGAGGTACCCTGGCCAGAGAAAAACACGCACAGGTCAAAAAAAAAGCCAAGCTATGAAAACAGCTTTTCCTTTTTTACTTCTTTGACTGTGTCTTATTGAGCCTGGTCATGTGCAGCGTGCATAGGTTTGACTAAATCTGCATTCATGTGAACCAGACCTTAAGAACGCGGGAAGAGGGGGCATGTGCTTCCTTGTATTAACGCGCCTCGATTGCCGGCAGTATGTACAGCCCATTCATGCTCTTCTCTTTTTCTTTGGATGCTTTATTGCTAAAAAAAAATTTGCCGTTGCTGCTGCTGCTGCTGCTCTCTTTATTCGAAAATCTATTCCACTTTATCGGCTACGGTTTGTGCTCGCACCGACGTACACACGTTCGCATTGAAAGAGAGAGACCCGCATGCACGCACCATTCATTGTATGAAAGGCTGCCAGCTACAGGAAAGGAACAGGAAACAGACACATATAGAAAACGTTGAGGAAATCACAATTGAGCGACAAAGTAGGGGAACAACGCACAGCGGGAGAAATGAAAAAAAAAAAGAAAAAAACATAGCGGGCATTAAAGAAGCAACAGGATGCGCCCATGCACACGAAATTCGGGACGCGAGAAAGAGACGACAAAAGCGGTCGGAGCGCACGATAAATTGTAGGGGTCGCTCTACTGCGCATTCTTCCCCTTATCAAACACGCCGCGGCTGTATTTGTGGGTATGCGTGTATGTGTGTGTGTGCTTCTTTGTTGTTTTCACGCCAGCTGACGAAGCGCACATGTACGCAAGGTCATGCATGCGGGGAGAGGGGGAGAACACCAACACCTCGCAGTCCTATCAACACAGAAACACACACACACACACACACACCACACACACACACACACATTCGAAAAAGAGACAAAGGCCACATGAGAGACAAGGGGGGCAGCAGCACACCGCAGAGGCAATCGAGTAAATTACCCACTCAAAATATCAGTGAAGTCAAAACAACCACAAAAGCGAGAGTTGCGTTTGCTGTAGGTGAAGAGGAGGAGGTTGTTGCGCCGTGCAACTCTGCACGCCCTGTGCCCCTTTCACCTCTTCGCTCCTCTCTTTCTCTCCTCTCTCACCCTCATTTCTTCCTCTAGAGCATAAACTCCTCTACTCCTCCCTCTTCTGGTGGGCATGCGTGTGTCACTACACTCCCTCGGCGGAGAGGTAGGCTACAACATCAAGAGAGCTGAGAACGGGAAAAGAAAGCTCTCCAAGAACAACAAAGGAAAAGCAGAAGAAACGAGCAAACGAGAGGGAAAAAAAAATGGAGAACGTCATCATGAGAGACCACGCACAGACGCAGAGAGCAGAGGGTGCGGAGGAAAAAAAACAAAATGCGGTGCTACTGACGTGCTGACCATCATCTTTTTCATTTGTTGATTTTTCTTGGAAATACCCATCGCTTCAATGAGTCTCTTCTACATTCTTCTCAACCCACTCTTCTGTTCGCTTCGCTCTCCACCCTCGCCCAAGCACAAAGAGAGGGTACGAGAACGAAAAGCAATCAAGAGTGACCAACGCACAAGCAGAGGTCAGAGGTGAGGTGATGAGAGAACAGTGAAGAGGCCTCTGAAAAACTTCGGTGTATTTGCGTTTGCACATGCGCGTGGTATACGTGGGTAACCACGTGTACGCTTGTGTGCGTGCATAAACGCGCGACTCTCGCGTTTGCCAGACCGTGAAGAGGGGGCTCATCAAGCAAGTTAGGCCCATCAGCGCACAAGCAGACGCACGTACGCACATACACGTCACCCACCCTCAATACATAGCCTCAAACGCTCGCAATACCACAGTCAGTAAATGCACCTGAATTAAAGTGCTTATAAGCCACTTCAAAAGCAAAAAGGAGGAGGGGGAGCACCGCTAGGTATACGATAAGGGGGACAAATCACAATCACCTCTTATGAGCTCGTGCACTGAGGGACACATACTCACCGCCAAAAAAAAAATGCACGACTCACAAAAGCATGCAGAATGGAGGAAAAGACTTGTACAGCACCAGCATCCCTTACGTGCTGGTGTAGCTGCCAGCCTGTGGGTATGCGGCCCCTACACCAGCTCCAAGCTTAAGCACGAAGAGGAGAACAAATTACACACAAGTCAAGAGGAGAAAGGAAATGACCAAAAAAAAAAAAACGCGACAGTGACGGAGGGAAAAGGGGGAGGGGAGGGGGAGGGGTGCGAGGAAGAGAGAACAAAGAGGGAGAGGAGAAGGGGGAAAAGGCTGAACATACACACAGAGAGAGAGAAAAAGAGAAAGAGAAAGACAAGCAAAAAAAAAAATGAAAAAAAAAAGCGAGTGATCAGCCAATGTGTTCACTTGTAAACGCATCCAGCTGATTATGCGCGGTTGGCAATCCTTTAGTGCGCGTGCATGTGGCTTCGACTTTATCCCACGCAAAGGAAAAAGCAATAAAACATTCCGAAAAAAAGAGGAGCCGTGAAGGCAGACACAAAATTCCGCAAAAAAAAAAATGAGCTGAAGTATATGCTGAAGAAGGGAGAGAGACATGACGCAGCCGCCGCATCCCCTCATTGCTCTCCTCTACGAAGTGCAAGAGACCGAATGCATACACGTACAGAGAGAGAAAGCACAACCGTGAAAGAGTAAACATAGAGCTAACAAAGCTTCTCACATTCTGTACGTCATCTCACATTCATCATTGATTGAGCCCTGCTGCACACATCAACGTCGCGACATCTGCTTTTCCTCCATCGCTGCACGCTCCCTGCTGCCAGGAGGCATACCTCAGCAAGCTATGCCAGGGTCCAGTACCCCACTGTATCTGAGGAGGCCGCGCAGCCCCTATCCCTGCTGCATGCCGGACCACCTCTGGTGGTGACAGGGTCAGGCTCCCAGTCCGTGGAGGTGGGTGGGGGAGGACAGAGAGCTTCACCGCTGCTGATGCCGGCGGTCCGGTCGTGAATGGCGATGCGTCGGAGAGACCTGCGGCAGCGAACACGCTTGGGGGACACCCATGTGAGGGGGGCACCGTGTGGCCGCCTGGATACTGGGCGCCGCTGTGAGGCGGCCGGTGAGGCGGGGGCGGGCGGACAGAGTTCGGGGCCGGGGCCGTGCTGAGATGGCTGCGTCGGCGCACTGCTGTAGCGCGTGTGTACGACTGCCTCGCGCCCCGCGATGGGCCTCTGACAGGCCGGACTGGAGGGGAGTTCAACCGCTCTTCTATGACAGAATAGGCATGCGAAAACGGTAAAACGAAAAAAGACCGCTACTCGTTTCGCCAAAACGACATCTACACGCTGAAGACGACTCATCAAAACACAGTACTGATCTCTTGTTTATCCCCCCCTGGTCGCACAGAAGAGGTGCAAAGCCACTGATTCGCTACCAGGTTCCCCGGCCCAAGTGCTCGGTGATATGCACCACCGAGACAACCATTGCATCGGAACTGTCGACCATCACACTTCTTCGGTTTGCCCTCCAGTCTACACACCCATTACTAGTGCTAGACAACATGCAGGTGCACGTAGGTAATCCCATAACGGAAATGTGGAGCCTGACACGCGTGATTGAACGAGTGACATGTACGACAGACACTACCGCGGGAAGGGGATATACAACCATTGAATGAGGGGCCCAAAGCGACACCCAAAACTGTCGCATACAATGAAAAGAAAGAGCAGCAATGTCACAGCGTACTGCGTGTGCGTGAGTCTTCACCATTTCAACGAACGCACATGAGAGCAATATAAAATGAGAAGAGAAAGGGGGAAGTGTATGAACGAGAATTCGGTGAAATACACTTCGGGGACGACCAAAACGAGTGGGCGCTCGAGGAGAAAATGAAGTGAGGCTCTCAGTGCCATTGTCAAAGCGGTAGAAGTCTGAGAAACAGAGCTAAGGGAAAAAAAAAAGAAAAGAGGCAAATCAAAGGCACGACTCCGTGCATTGCTCCACCGCTGAAATGAAAGGCAGAACTGGAGCTGAGCAGTGGAAAACGAGACCGACAGCAGAAAAGCAACAAAACGTGAGCATGACCCATACTCACACGCCCACACACGGGAGCTAGAGCAGAAGTGGATGTGTATGCGCCGATTCCATTTGTACGTTCTTCCCGATTCTGTTCCTTCTGGCGCACACCTTCCTCTGCGGCCTGTCAGCCCCAACAATGACAGAGATAACAACCTCGCCGAGCACCTGTATATGTTTTTTCTTCTCTACACTTCACCTATCCATCCTCCCCTCCCCTCCTATTTCTCCTCAGTCTCCCCTGCAGTTTTGATGCCGTCCACCTATCCTTCCAACGCCTGTCGTGTATCACCCCTCACCCCCCTCACGATACGCAGAGACACCTTCACAGGCATACACACACACACACACACACATGCAGTTGCAGAAGAGAGAGACATACATGCACATGGGCTAGAGAGACAAAGGTACACCACACGTCAATTATGCTCGCCTGCGGACACAATCACACCCGGGAGTAGAGAGAGAAAGAGAGGAGGGGAATAAAAAGGTGGCAGGGAAGAAGAGAGAAGAGAGGCGTAAAAGGAAAAGACTGAAGCACGAAAGAGAAAGCTAAGCAGCGCGAAAAACGACCACCAAGAGCAAAGTCGTGAGAGGAAGGAGGTATGCGATCCGAGAAAAAAAAAATGGGCTGCGCAAGTAACTTCTTTGAGCATTAGAATCGATCGTTGAGCGCAAGTGGGAGAGAGGGATGTGAAGCAAGAGGGGCTGCGGATGGAAACCAACACAAAAGAGAAAGGAAAAAAGAGCAGAAGGAGTAAAAGCAAAATCATGCAGTAGACGCAGTAAACAGCGGCACCTTTGTTGTTTTCTCAGCCGGGTAGCTTTTTCTTCCGTTAGTGCAGAGGTGTAAGCATGCATGAACTGCATGTTTGCTGTTGTTGAAGCTCTGTTTGAGTGGTTTCTCTATGCAGCTTTTCCCTTTGCGTTTCTCCTTCGCCTTTTTCTTCTCAGATGTGAACTGACGCCAACCATTTTGTTTCCCTCCTCCTCCTCCGCCTCCACCCCTCGAGCAGTCAAACGTTGCCCCTGAACCTCCTAACATTCTTTCCCACTCCCCTCCTTTCTTACCTTCCATGCCCTGTGAGCATCGCATGACACATGCCAACCACCTCTAATGCGCGGGAAGGAAAGGAAGAAAAAAAACGAACAAAAAGCGTCTCACCGTCTATCAACACAGGTGATCGCCCACTCCCCATGCCTGTGTGTGTGTGTGTGTGTGTATGTATTTGCGCCAGAAACTCTTGGTGGATGCAGCCTAGTGCCTTTGTTTTCTCTTTTGAGCATTGTAACCCTCCCCGCCCTCGGAAAGGCTACAATGCCCCATCTCTCCATCGCATCCTACGAGGCGCAAAAAAAGAAAAGAAACGGAAGAATCCGAAGATGCTCTCCGAAGTTATGCGTTCAAGGTCTTAATCTACCATGAACAAGTCAACAAATATGCGCTGATTAGTACATTTTCTAAACTGTAGACATGATGTGCAGTGAGTTGGTACAAACGTGACCGTCACGACCGCACGCCACTTCGGGACCGTGCCAGCCCAGACATCGCCGCCGATACCAAGCAGTCCGCCATTGCATCCGAGGGGCAGGCTGCGAGTTGCGTGGCTTCCCCACAAAGCGGGTGCTAAACCCTGAGATACCATGGTGAACGCGCATTCGGAACTCAAATACACACGAGTGAAAGGAGAGAGGCAAAAGCGAGAAAAAAAATGAGATTCAAAGCAAAAAGGGGCAGAAAAATAAAACCGAGCGGAGCCTTTGGCAAATCACGCAAGCCACACAGAGCGGCACACACGCACACACACACACACACATGCACACGCACATTATGTCAACCTTCAGGTTACTAATCAACGGCGACTCAATGCAAAGAAAGAAGTCTACAGAAGCCGGGGGGCTTGTTAGTAGAAAATCGAGCGTATTAAGCAAAGACTATCGACGAGTGCGTGCGGGGTCTGTGCAGGTGACTGTGGATTGTGCGTGTGTCTGCGTGCGTGTTCACGACTTAAGGGAGTGACGGGATCACCCTTGTACTACAACATGAGAGGCGCGTCGGCGGGCAGTGCAGGCCTTCTCCGAAGAATCGCATGGACAGGCATACACATAGACGCACCTGTACGCGTGTACAATCACAAGAAGCACGCAGCAGACCCCCTTAAGCCTCACGCAGCAGACCCCCTTAAGCCTCGCGCAGCAGTGCACACTAACACACACACACACACACACACATACACACACACTCCGTAAGAACAATAAAGACCAATCCACTGAAGGGGAAACCGGCCACGTGGAAAGAGTTACTAGAAAGAAGCAAGAAACATCGAAGAAAAGAAGACACTGGAACAGGCGGCGCCGAGGTACTCCGTCCTCCTTTTTTTGTCCGAGTTATCAGCCGTCTTCTTATTCATTCTTTCTGTTTTCATTCGGCATCAACAGAGTCAAACTTGCCTTTCCCACTTAGTGCAGTAACACGCAACGCACATACACCTACTCCCACACACACCTAAACAATGAAGGCACAGCTCTTCCTGTTCTTCTTCGCCGTACTGGCAACAGATGTGAACGGGTGCTACAGGGGCTTGCGCTTATAGCGTATTACGCGCGTAAATGCAAAGAACTTCGCCCCTTCCCCGCTCCTCGCAGATTAAAAACGTGTGTGTGTTCTCGTTTCCGTGTGATTATAAGCAAAATTTTGTTGAGATCGCCTCTGTTTTTCTCTAGTGCTTTCAATCCTCAACACTTCAAGAGTAAGGCTGCCTATCACGCCGTTTTACGCTTGCTTTGTCGTATCCCGCCATTCGCCTCTTTGAGAGTCATCTCAGAAAGAGTATGAAAAAACAAAGAAAAGCGACGTCGGTAAATCAGCGTGTGCTCGTGAGAGTGAGAGCACGTTTGCAGATGTCTCTTCTCCTCTGTGTTCGTGTTAGGATTCCTTCTCTTGCGTTACTTTTTTGCTTGGATGTGTGAGTGAGTGTATGTGCTTCTCTCTGGTTCGCTTCGTTGGGGACGTTTACGCGCCTTTTCCTGGTAATCTCTATTCGCTTGTCTGTTCCTGACTGTGATTGGGGACCGGCTGTCGTGGTACTCCTACGCGTGCGCGCGCCTGTCTTCTTTTGCTCGCTTTCTTTCATTATGGGTCTGCTTGTACGACTGCTCGAGGAGGCTTGTCTCTCTTAGGTTCCACCTCACTCCTCTGATAACTCTGTTCCTGCGCGCACAGAGACACAAACATGGACATCCTCACGGCACGTGCTCCTCAGACCTAAATGGCTTTGCCTACCGTGCGTGCTGGTTGTGTGAGTCGTGTGTGGGATTCGCATGAAACGAGAGCATAAAAGAGAGCGGTACTCTACCATGCAACCAAAGAAACGCATTCAACCATCCTCGAAAGGGAGAACAGAGGCGGAAGCCCAACAAAAAGAAAGAGAAGGCGGAGAGAGAGAAAAAAAAACAGCGCACGCGCTTGTATGGAAGAGCGATGCCGCGTGTGCCTTCAAATCAAGCGGGGGGATACACACGGAATCACACACCCCACGGCATTGACAACAAGACACACACGCACGCCAAACAGAGAAAAAAAAGGCAAAATGAAATCCAGCGCGCAAGACAACGCACCGGCTTACTGGCATACACATGTGCGCTCCGCATGTCGCCACGGCGCGCCGAGGATGAAAACCCTCGCGTGCATTGCCGGCTGTGTCCTTGCATCGTTGAATACACACACACACACACACACACACACACACACACGCATACATACGTACATACAAACCCCTCCCTCGAAAAAAAAGGATGCACAGCTCATTACGCATATAGAATGTATCACTGTCACTGCCACTCACACATGCGCCTATGTGCCTCACCCGCACGCATCCAGTGTGGGGAAACGGGTGGACTTCGAGGGTACGTGCGTGAAGGGGTGGGGGCTGGTGGCTGATGGAGGCATGCCAAGTTAGAGTTTTTCGCCGCCGTGCATGCATGTATGTATCCTTCATGAAGCCACAAAGGGGTGAGGAGCGAAGAGAGCACAGACGGTGGAGGAGTGAAGCCTCCCGCCTACGATAAAAAGAGCGCCCACTCGCCTGCAGCTTCTTCAACGTCTCGACCTGCGCATTGCGGCGGCGGGTCATCTCCGCGTCGCAGTAGTCGTACGACCAGTGACGGATCTCATCATCCCAGAGCATCATTGACGACAACTTCGCCACTACGCTGTCGTACGGGTCGGGGGAGAGGGAGAAGATTGCCTTCGACCCGTAGTACTCCTTGCCGATGCTCGCCATGATGCGGCGCCACTTCTGACGGTTGGCGACATGATTAGGGTCGCGGAAGTACGCCGCGCTGATCAGCTGGCGCAGCATAATATGGTGATCTTGGCGGCTTATGGTAGCCTTCTTGGTCTCGCGAAGAATAAACTCGTTTAGTAGGTTCTGGCGAGCCGAAAGAATACTCTGCCGGTCGTGGCTGCGGTTGGCGCGACTGGGACCGTACCGAAGACGGTTGTACCGCTCTTCGCGCAGCCGCTCCCTTTCCTCGGCCAGTGTCTCCTCGTTCTCGTTGAACTCCTCATCTAACCCAAAGAGCGCCTCGCCTCTCTTAATGTTGAAACTGTCGGAATAAGGTGTGTACTGAGGACCGAGAGAGCTTGTGGAGGAGTGCTCTGCGATAACTGGTCTAACTGGGAAGACTCACTCGAGTCACTGGGATACAGTACGATTATGTCCATGCTGCCCTCTTCGTCCACCATGAGTGACGCCGACATTTTTGTTCTTAAAATATGTTGGAGAGGGGTGTGAGAGCGGGTAAAGCAGCTTTTGAACTTATGAGAGCGTGCTACGTATAAAGCTGCGAGCTGAACGTTAATCGTAGTCTCTTCTTTCTGTTCGTCGTTGATGTCTCGCTGAGCTGTCGAGCTGAAATGAGCAGGGAGCTCACAAACACACACACACACACACACACACACACACACACACAGATGAATGAAAGTAGGCACGTAATGTATGGGGTGTGAGGTGATGAAGAGACAGTGCGGGATTGGGGGACCACCGCGATGAACACGGAGAGCGAGTGAAGCAAGAGGTGTGGGACAGCGAGGGAAAGGGGGGTTGGAGGAAGGAGAAAAAAAGGGTCAGCGCTACTTAGCGACGGTTGAGTTTTACGTCGGCCTAGGGTCGCGGGAAAAGAGAGAAGACGAAAAGGTGCACGCCGTATGCTGTGTTCACTCTGGAAAGCTACTGACAATGTAGCTGGTGGACGCGTGGAGATCAGCGTGGGTGTGTACAACGAGCGAAATGAAATGAAGAGCCAACAAGCAGCGGCAGCGGTGGAGAGGCAAAGGGCAGTATGGGAAGGAAGAATCCAGAAAAGAGGGGAAAAGGCAGAGTCGCAGGCACAGAGAACGCGCCGCCGCATGAGGACGAGGAATAAGAATGCACCGCTCCCTTGGCGAGGGGTAGGGCACAAAAATAGCCGAATGACCTAGAGCCCGCCCCACCGTTCAAGGGAGGCCGCTTGTCGCCCTACAGAGAGGATCTGGGCAGGCGCAGGTGCTTCGTACATGCATGCCGCGTAGAGAACACAGTGCGTCTCCCACACACAGGACCACAACCAGAGACATGCGCGTGCGGATATCATGACCAGTGCTATGCGCAGGAGAGAAATAATGCTGCGCCCTTCTCTATGTGTATTGCTGTTTACTGAGTTTCTCACGCGCACTCTTAGAAGTGCTTGGGTCACCCGCATACGAAAGCAAAAAAAAGGTCGAGTCATACAACGAGAAAAGCAAAGGAAAGCTGAATGAGGACGCATTCACACACGTACAGTCAGGCACATCGGTACGCCACTCTCAGCAGCTTTATTCGTGAGATCCCTCTCTCTCCTTTTCTGTTGCTGCTCGACACGACAAGTGAAACAGAAGGCAACACCCACACACAATGCGGCTAACAAGAGAGTGAGACACCGGCGATGCTCCGTTGCCCACATAAACGCGCACACACGCGCGCACACGCTGGCAGTTGAGTAGAGGGGATACAGATGAAGGGCGCAAACAAAGACAGTCACTGCACCTATACGCACGCCGAAGAGGGTGTGCAGCGCAAGTAGAAAGCGAGAAAAAAGCACACGCCATCCTCGATAATTCATCAGCGTGTGAGTGGTCATTGCGGGGAATTCAATGGGGAGCTCAAGAGGTGTCCCACAGCGAGCCAGGGAAAGGAAGTACAAGGTTCACACACACACACACACACACACACAACACATCTGATTAAAGGAGAAAAAGAGGGACGGCGGAAGAATGTGACTCACAAAACAGCCCGACGCCGCATGCACATCGGGGACCTACCTCAAACATCACACACAGCAACTCAGCAAGCGAGGTGGAGGCAAAAGCACTCAAAGGACACACTGTCAATAGAAGCCCAAACAGCATCCCTTTCGCTTCTTTTTTTTTTTCAGTCTCGCCGTGTTGAGGAAAACGTCTCCCTACAGGGGTCAAAGGGGACGGGGAGACACGCATGAGCATCGAAGTGATCACCGATAATGACAGGCTAGCGATCTCCTCAACCCCGCCTCGCCTTTTGTTCAGCACGAGTCCCTTTTCCCTTTTGCCTTCGTCATGGGCACTACGAGAGAGACACAGGGAGATGGCAACTAGCTGTTGGTGGCAGTGCTTGTGAGCGTAGATAAATGGGTGCATTACCTCAGCCTACACCATCTCCAGGTCCTCTACTTGTTGGCCTTGCGATGGCGGAGAAGCGAGTCCACCTCGCTCTGCTTTACGCGGTACAGCACGTAGGGAAACAGTGCTGGGATTGCGCCTAGAAAGAGGTAGGCTGTCGATTCCTTAATGTAGCGCGCGTGCAGGCGTTCATAGCGGTCGCGTGTGAGAACAGAGATGAAGCCTCGGAAGCTCTCGTCGTCGACACCATCGCCGTAGTAATACGCCTCACTCTCGCGGATCAGGTTACTGAGAGCCTTGCGGGACGTCGCAGCATTGCCCTGCTCAACGTTGTACGTCACCTCAGCGACGGAAACGGCGTAGTTACCCAGTGCACTGGGGGTCACTGTGTAGCGCAGCGTCTCTGACGCGCCGTAGGGGAGGGAGGCGATGAACTTGCTCTGCAACGAGCCGTCCTCCAGAAGGTCAGACACCTGCACATCGAAGGCAGGACTCTGGCCGTAGTTCGTCACTGTGACTAAAACCTCGAGGGAGGTGCCAAGGACGATGTCGTCGCTCGAGGTCGTCTTGGACACAAACACCAGCGGATGAGGATTCATTTCCACATCCTGCGTCACCTGCGAGCAGCACGTCGTCGCTACCAAGGTGACCAAGCACAGTAAGAGCACCACCCTGAGCGCGGACATCGTCAGAGTAAATAATAAATAAATATATATGGCGAGGGCTGCTCAAGCCTACGGAGGACGTAACAGGGAAGTAGAGATGCACTGCGTCTGCCGACCACCCCGTGCGAAAGCCGATCAGAGACAGAAAACAAAAAGCTGACACTCACATAGTAAGATGATGAAAAGTCAAAGAAAGGTACACGGTCGGGAGGAAGGGAGCGGGAGAGGTGAGTGCGACGTTTTCCGCGTCATCACACATGCGGCGAGAGACGGGAGATGGAGGAAGGGAGCAAGAAGCAAAACGAATTGTAGAGGAAAGGAAGTGAAAGATGAGCACGGCACAGAGAGCAGCGCGCTATCTGGAAGCATAGTCGCGTAGCAAGGGGTAAACCGAAGCAGCAGTGCGGAGAGCAGTAGACTATCGTGCCCCTACCCGTGTGTGTGTGTGTATGTGTGTTTCCTCCCTGTGGTCGTCAGCTGACCGTCGCGTCAAGTAGGCCACTGAAGTAACTAGCAAGGGCACCTGCATGATAAGCACCATCGGTTCGCCACACTATCACCTCATAGTTGCCTTTCCTCCATTGGGTAAGTACTTGTGGGAAGAATGAAGAGCTCATCTGGCCTTGACAGGCATTCGTCGAGTGAGGAATGGGTATTGAAGGAGGGAGAGAGGGGGAAAGCGCACTGAGTCTCTCTCCTTGGTGGCGTATCGAGGATGACCAAAATAACAAACGGGATGAAGGAAAAGTGTTTGGTGCGGAGAGAAAGTTGAGGGGGGAGAAATGGATGTCAGCAACCCAGGCGCAATACACAGTTTCGCCACATTGTTGTGCATACTCAGCGACCCCTCCTCTCTCTCCCATTGTGTTGGTCCCCTCACCGCCACCACCCCCTCTCTCCATAGCAGAGTACTCTATTTCGATTCCAGATCTCGTCCCTCTGTCCCCTCTCCTGGGCACAACTCGCTGCACACATCACGAAACATCGGTGAGAAGACAAAAAAAAAGGGACACGCAGACCTCAAAGCCGTCGTCACCCCCACACCGCGAACCCGCTTTTAGGCTCCCCTGCTCGATCTCTCCCCCTCCCACCTGCAAGAGGGACGACATGCACACACACACACACACACACACACACACACAACACACAACAACAACACAAAGGGACCGTGGGAAAGCCCAACAGCGGCGTCGCAGCGGCATAGCAGTCTAACAGCGTGCATCTCAAAACATGGCAGACGGTTGCTCCTGGACAGTAGAGAAGCAGACGTCACACCCGACTCGCTAGCACCAACCCTTCTCCGTTCGCGCGCATCACCGTATCCCGTACCCGCCCCGCCCTGTCTTCAAAACCGGAGGGACTCGAGGTCTTCGATGGTCATGTCGGAGAGCTCAACGTGATGTTCGAGCAGACGCTGACATACGCGCTTCGGTCCATGCAGTTTGCACAAGTGGCCAAAGGCATCACGGGCTGAAGAGGCGATCTTGCCAATGTCAACCAGATGCCCCACACACCGTTCAACGTAAGACCAGTCCCCCATCTCCACCGCGTACGCCAGCAACGGGGAGACGACGTCGGCGTCCCCCAAGACCCGGGCGTGCTCAAGATGCTCGGAAAGTGTCTGCAAGCTGCAGCCGTCCTTTAGGATGAAAGGGAGCGCTTTGTTGTAGGGCACAGCGTTCTTTGGACAAAGCGAGATCATCCTCAGCACCTCCTCCCAGGTGCATTGAGCTATGAGCGGCCACAGACTGTTCAGGTCAGAACGGGTAACACGAGCGTGGCTGAGCATCTCCGCTGCAACATCGGGCCGCTTCTCTGCGAGGGCGGCATGAAGGAGGCTACATCGGCTGACAGTGGAGAAAGGCAAGTCGTCCACAAGGCGCGTGTGCCACTCCTTCCCCGCCCCCTTCAGCAGCACCGCACACGCCTCCGCCATGCCGATCTGTTGGGTGGTACCACTCACGCTGGCCCCTGATAGAGCATCGCTGATCATCTTACCATCGCCCTTGTTAAGTGCTTCCCAAAACAGAGACCACTCCACCTCCTCAGACTTGCGGCGCTGTAAGCTAGCGGAAAGGCGCAGCTTCTCATTAAAGCGTGCCTTCACATCCTCGACGCCGACGCCGGTGTAATGCATGACGGCCTTTAAGAGGTCAAATGTGTCTGCGGGTGGGGTATGGTATGGGTGGCGCTGATAAATTTGAAGAGCACGCAGCCAGTTGCCAGACTCAAGGGAAGCGTGGAAGGACTGTGGCAGCGGCGCCGCCTTCCATATTCTCTCCTGGCCTCGCATAACTAGATGAAGAAGCGCCACCAAACATGTGCGAGAGAAGCAGCCGAAGAAAATAAACGCAGGATAACGAGACAGTGTGGAGGCAAACACGCACACACAGAGCTGCGTACGCACCTGCCTGCGGAGACGTGTGCAACGTGTGCCTCCCACCCACTCACCCACACAGAGAGAGAGAGAGAGAAAGGAGGGCTGAAAGCGTAGGGAGGCGCGCTTCCCTTTGTGGGAGCACAGACCAAACTTTGCTGTTGTGGCTCGTGTTGCACTTTTGTTGCTGGAAAAGCCGACGTGTGTGGTGCACGTGTCGCGGCGAGGCAGGCGCCAGCAACGGACGCAAAAAAAAAAAGAGGAAAGGAGAGAGGTGTAATAGCCAGCGTGTATGAGAGAGTGATGAAGAACATTCCGCTGCAACCTTATGGAGACACATATGTGTCTGCCAGAAAGGAGAAGCACCAAGAGAAGAAGCGCAGCATTGAAGGGGGGAGGATAGCATCTCGCCAACCTCCACCTGCCCCCCGCTCCCATTTCTTCACAATGCAGTCATTTGCCTCACGCGCATCGTATACGGCGGACCGCGAGTCTGATTAAAGAAAGAGTAAGACCCGGCATTGTGAGGCCGTGCGAGTGCGCCAAAAAGCAACCGGCCTCAGCGAGGGGTGGGGGACACACGCTTGAGCACGAAGGGCCACGCAGGAATGGGAAGAGAAAGTAGCTGCCGGGACACCCACTTTTGATGTTGGCCGCACTGGTCCTGGGAGAGGGAAGAGTGTGGGTGGCATTCGTGCTTTCTTGTGTGGGTGGGTGCACTACGCGGAGACGTAAGATAGGGAGGGGAGTCAAAGACGAAATAGCAAACTGAAAGGAAAGTAAAGAGTACAACGACGAGTTGAGCACCATGACCACTATATAGTACATACAGGGAGGGAAGAAAAGCGGTCGGAGAAAACACGCACAGGCGCACAACTAAAAGAGTTTTGATTTCGTCTTATTCTGAACGTGCTCACACCACACCACAAACCACTCAGCAAAGATCGGTATACAAGCACACTTCACCTATACCTCTGGGTTGCACTGCAGTCATACCCGGGTCATCTAGGACAAACCATTCTGCCATCGAGTCGCGCCATGCGCCCAGCAGGCTCCTTCGATCCTTCCTCGTCCCTTCTTCGCATATGTGCTGTTCAATGGACGTCAGACAAATCTGGCAGCACCGCACACCTCGATCCAAGCAGATCTCGATCAGGGTCCTGTTCAAGGGCGGAAGCGGCGGCGCCTATTGTGCAGGTTACAGGGGATGTCGGCCTGGCGCTGGAAACAGGTGAACTGGTCCGTAGTCAACACTGCGGTCACTAGTGCCTTTGCTATTTCCGATTCGGAAAGCCTGTCGGCTTTGTAGTTGCGTCCCAGTTCACAATGACCAAGGACAAACTGAATCGAGAGGCACAGGCGGCACGTCAGTAGCGCCAGGATTGGTGCCTCCATACGTCGCAACACACAAGGGAGAAAGCAACCTACAAAAAAAAACACTACACACTTCAATGAAGGTGCATTGGTAACAAGTCTACAGGGGCTGCACTGCAGCAACGGCAAGAACGACAACAGCGGCGGCACGGTATGTACATGTGAAATGGGACTACCTGCTGCCCATACTTACTCATTCTCACATCCCACCTCACCCTCATGCTTCTTCGTAGCGACACAAGAGGAGAACAAGAGGGGGGAAGAGCAAACCAGAGCGGGGGCTGGACGAGTCCAGCAGCAGACGACTACGACGATGACACAGACACATCAAAAAGGCTTACACATATCCGTTAGCTTTCCCGAAGTGCAGCGCTGGCGGTTTTGATCTGAGGCAAAAACTGAATCTTCTCCTCGTCCCGCATGGAGCGCACAGGGGCATAGGAGCCTAGCTTGGGTAGATGCTCTGCCAAGAGCTGGGCGCGAGCACGTCGAATGTACTCTTGGATCTGCTCCTCTCGCTTGCGGTCCTGCTCCTCCACTTTTCGTTCTAGCTCTTTCTCCTGCTCCTTGAGGAGCCGGCGCTCCTCCAGGCGCTGCTGCACCTCGGCGATGTGCTGCCGCTTGAGCTGCGCTTGCTTTTGGCGGTTGAGCTGTTGCATCTTCGCCTCGGAAGCCAACTGTTCCATTGCCAACTGCCGGAAGCGCAGCTCATCGGCCAGCTGTGCTTCCTTGGCAAGACGGCGCTGATCAATGAGCTGCTGGTTTTCGCGCGTCACGGCGGCTGCCATGCGTTCACGACTCGCCTTCTCTGCCGCGATAAGCATCTGCTCCTTGGTGAGTCGCTCCTCCTCGTAGTACTCCTGAAGCAGCATCTCCAGCTCACGCTTCTTGGCCTCCTCCTCGACAATGCGGCGGCCCTGTTCTTCCAAAACGCGGGCCTTGACAGCGTCCCGCTCGCGCGCCACCTTGGCTTCCATCTCTCGTCTACGAGCCTGTTCATCGAGGTACGCGCGAATCGCTGCCTCTTCTTTGGCCTCACGATCCTGTTCCGCCTTCTTCATAGCAGCGCGGAGGCGGCAGAACTCATCCTGCTCCTCCATAAGCTGACGCTGCCGGTCTCGACGAGCAAGTGTTTCGAGAAAGTCCTGCTCTTGCACTCGAGCCACTACGGCATCTACAGCGATACGTTCCTGTTCGCGCTGCTTCGCTTCCTCCGTGGCGGCCAAGCGATGCTGGCGGATTATCTCTAGCTGCGCTGCCTGATGGCGTCGGAAGCGCTCCATTTCCTCTTGACGCTTCTTCTCCTCTTCCACTTTGGCAAGTCGATCCTTCTCCGCGAGATACTCCATGTACTTCCGCTGTTCCTCCACCTCCAACGCCTTGGCGGCGCTGCGGTCCGTCACCTGCTCTGCACGACTCTTACGGAGATAGGCGTACTTTAGCTGGGCCTCTAGCGACCGTACCTCCGGGTAGTCACGCACCAGCTGCAGCATCTTCGCATCCTTGACCTCGAGCCGCTGCTGTTCAGCCAGCTCCGCCGCCAGGGCCTCGTCGGTGGCAGCCGCCTTCAGCTTGGCCGATCGCATGGCAGCAAAGTTCTCCTCCTCTTTCTGTCGAGCGAGCTCCGCCTGCATCGCTTTGTAGCGGTTTACGCGGCGCAGCCGCTCCGCTCGTGACTCGCTAGAGCTCATTCTGAGTGCCTATATGTTTCTTCTTCTGGAGAGGCGCACCAGGCCAGGCGGATACGTTCCACGTGTCTGGATCGAGGAAAAAAGAGATTGAAAAGTGTATATAAGCAGGGGGAAAGAAATAGTGCAATCGTACTGAAAACTTTGCTTGATTCCTCTATGCTGGTGGCGGGTGAAGGTGGAGGCGCACGCTGAAAACAAAAGGGCCCGTTAAAGCCTCTGTGCGTACTGCGGTTGTCCTTTGTACGTCTCTCCGCCCGTGGCCATGGCAGAAGGAAACAGCCAAGAGGGAATCGTGGGAGAACGAATCGGGGGTGTTGATGAACCACGTGTCCACGCTCTGGAAATATTTAAAAGGTACAGAAAGGCCGTAGAGTGGAAAACAGAAATAGAAAGCGTGATTCAATGTGAGACACATACAAACGCTTCGGCTGCCCTTTCTTTCTTTAAAATGGGGTCATTGTGTACACAGCGCAACAGACACGCTGAATCCGCTTAGCAGGTTGCCCATAAGTAATGAGCGTCGCTGCCACCTCGATAGGCACACAATGCCGGCGTAGCAGCACGCAGTGAACAATACAAAGCGCAGGAAGGATAGTCACCAGAATGCGCAGCGGTTGTAGTTGTTATTTTCAGCTTGTCAATTCACTCATACACAGTGGTTCAAACACCCACTCCAGTCCGGCCTGTCAGAGGCCCATCGCGGGGGCGAGGCAGTCGTACACACGCGCTACAGCAGTGCGCCGACGCAGTCATCTCAGCAGGCCCCGGCCCCGAACTCTGTCCGTCCGCCCCCGCCTCGCCGGCCGCCTCACAGCCGCGCCCAGTATCCAGGCGGCCACACGGTGCCCCCCTCACATGGGTGTCCCCCAAGCGTGTTCGCTGCCGCAGGTCTCTCCGACGCATCGCCATTCACGACCGGACCGCCGGCATCAGCAGCGGTGAAGCTCTCTGCCCTCCCCCACCCACCTCCACGGACTAGGAGCCTAACCCTGCACCACCAGAGGTGGCCCGGCATGCAGCAGGGATAGGGGCTGCGCGGCCTCCTCAGATACAGTGGGGTACTGGAGCCTGGCATAGCTTGCTGAGGTATGCCCCCTGGCAGCAGGGAGCGTGCAGCGATGGAGGAAACCCAAAAATGTCAGCGGCTAAAAATAGCCAAGCACGTTGGGTGTGAAAGGAAAAGGACCCAGAGACGGAGGGAGAGTCGGTAGCCAGTGAGGAGAAATGCCGCAACACGATAAGAGACAGGACTTACAGACGAGCCAATGTATTAGCCGCCACAGGTACGGCCTCCGGCACAACCTGACGAAGAAGTGAAGAAGTGGAATGGGAAACACATATGTACACATCGGTTGTCCAACGATGAGCGCTGCTTATAGAGTCCATGTTCCAACTCCGGCCTCTGCAGCACACCGCAGCACCGGGCGATGGTGAACATGGGACGCGATAGTGGCCATTGAAGCTCCCGAGCTCCTCTCCTACCGACACACAAGTTTCTGTTCGCTCTCAGGATCCTACTACTCACACATCGACAATAAGCAAGTAGTGCTCGCCTGTTTTCTCCTTGCTTCGTTGTGTTTATGTATATATGTGGGGGTGTGTGTGTGTGTGCGAAGGATGGATGCCTATCCTTCCAGTTTTCACAGTCGTAAGAACTGTAGGTGATGAGAGTTCAACGAGCAAATGAGAAAAAAAAAGAAGGATATGGAAGTCAGGGATGAAAGAGATTAGTAGTGATAGCAGGGATGAAGGCAAAGCACACACAAAACAGAAATGTGGAGAGGATGAAAACGCGGTCATAAAGCGCAAACAAATGCTTGGAAAGAAAAAGACAGGATGGCGGTGGGAGGAGAGGGGACTGGGTGAGGAGGGCACACTCAAGCAGATGCGAGAAAGGGGAGTGGGGAACGGCATTAGACCCGAATGTGGCGTTCTAGGAGCGTGACGATAGGCAAGATGCCGAGTTTTTGGCACCCATACACGCACGCCAACACAAACGCATCTACTTTCATTTGCAGGCATGGTGTATTTTTTCCTGTGCAATTCGGTCGAAAGCAAATGAGAAAAGACAGTGTTGTGAGTTACAGGAACACAGAGAGCTGGCATGCACACAGCGACCACAAACGCAAGCAGGCATGCGGAGACACACAAGAAAAAGTGTCGCAGATATACAGGGATAGAAATAGAAGAGGAGCGACCGCTTTGCAACGGCGGCAACACCAATAAGTGAAGGAATGAAGCAAAACCAAATCCAAAGGTCAAGATACAGTGCTGGTAGTCACAGACCACACTCGACAAGCCACACCCACCTCAAACCACGTAGCGCATACACACACGCACACACATTACCCTTCCCTCCCCCTCCGCACTTAAACCGGGCCACACAAGAGAATCGATGCCCATGCTGAAACTTAGACGAGTGAAAGGTAGGAAAGAGTGACAGAAAAAGAAAGAGAGAGAGACAGGAGAGGATATTCACCATCAATGTCGTGTGTAGAATCCTCTTTCATCGTCCTCCACCGTGTTAGTAACCCGGAGTGTGGTACTCCAGGATTATGTCGCTCTCAGAAGGCGGCGGTTGCACCCCAAGGCGTTGGAAATTGCTATCAAACTCGTCTAATGCAAGCAAGCGAGGTTGCCGTTTCTCCTCTGCTGCCTTCATAAACTCCAGTCCAACTTGATGGCCGTAAACAGAGACAGCAGGGCTATTCTTGGAGTAGAGAACAATCATCGGCAAGTTGCGACACGTCTGGTAGTGATAGTGCAGCGCTGCTACAGCCGTATCGGCGTCATCGACGGTGCCGTATGTCACCTCCGCGTAGCGGTGTGGGCCTTCGCCGAAGAGCTCCACGTGGTGAACGGTACCGTACGCGGAGAAGAGCCGCTCTAGGTATTGCGCATTTGCGATCGATGATATGTTTGACACGAACAGAATAGCCCTGTTGTTCATTCTCGCCAACGAACAGGGCAAAGGGGGTTTTTGATCTTTTTTCATGCCCACTATTGACGCACGTCTCGGCATACGTGTAGGTGGGTGTGTACTACGGTAATATTGCAGAGAGAGCGCGAGAGATATGTACAGTCAACGTTCCGCCTACTGGTGATCGCCGTGGGTATGTATGGATGTCACGGCTAATCTTGAGAGGGCGCAAGACAGCACCGCTGGATTCCTGCACGGTCGATATGGGCGTGCGCAAAAGTTACGGGTTGAACTGCTGATTCCATGTAGATCAGAATTGTTAAACATGGGAAGGTAAACGCAAAAAAAAAACGGGCCGAGAGAGGGGAAAGTGATGGGCAAAAATGTAAACCCGCGGCGAAATGCAAACAGAGTTCCGAGAAGAGGAGAGAAAGTTGAAGAAGAAAAGAGGAAGCGACTACGTCACGTGCCTGACCGCGCGCCCACACGGGAGCTGGACAGTATAAAAGCGGTAGAGTGTGTTTCAGAAACATCTCCGATAGGAGAGAGGGTGCCTTCCTTTTCGGTAGAGAAAGCACCAGTTGAATACGTTGCCGTTTGATGAAGAGCCCTGTCTCCACAGAGTCAACTGTGTGTACATGGACGATGGTGACGTTATGCTTCATGTGTAAGCTTGTCAACCCTTGCCAGGGCTGCTTGAGCAACACGCCATTATGCACCTCGTCCTTTTAAGGGAAAAGAAAACAGTGAGAGATACATAAAGAGAGCTTTCGAGAGAGAGCCCATGTTGTCACTCTGCCTAGTGTGGTGAAATGTGTTTGGTGCGCATATAAGAAAAATCAGCTTTGCACACGTTCGCTTTTGAATGCAACCCTAGTCACACGCCTGGCACACAGCGACTCTCACCGATCTCTTGAAACCTTTGCTCGCCGCATCCACCTAAAGGAGCCAAATGTGTGTATCTACGAGGCGAGGGAAAAAGACAAAGCTGATCGATGGCCTCTTCGAAAGGAGAAAATGCAAAAGGAAATGAAGACGGCGCCCCAAAGTAGTGTAGGTGTTGGTGGAAACGCACCATGTGCTATGCACTTGCTGACGCACTCGAACTGCTAGTGCTGGTTTCGCCTATGCCTTTCGATAAGTACTTTATGATAAGTGTCATGCTTCCTCTCACTCCCTCTTGTTTTCTCCTCCATTGATTTGCTTGCACCTCATTAGTCGTACTGAGGCAAACCAAAAAAAAAGGAGTCCGCTGTCCCAGACTACTCGCAGCGCCAAAGAGATTCAAAGGTGCATTTACCCCCAGCACACCTACAAACAGGAGCGCTTACGCAGGAAGAAGGCGTAAACCAAGAACAACGCGGTAGAGACAAGACAGGACAAAGCGAAAGCGTAAGAGCAGTAAGAAGGAGGGTGACGGTTGTATCGCATACCCGGCGTGAACACAGCTGCGAAGCGCATGCGATATTCGTTGAAGGAATCTGTTCTGTCATAGAAGAGCGGTTGAACTCCCCTTCAGTCCGGCCTGTCAGAGGCCCATCGCGGGGCGCGAGGCAGTCGTACACACGCGCTACAGCAGTGCGCCGACGCAGTCATCTCAGCACGGCCACGGCCCCGAACTCTGTCCGCTCGCCCCCGCCTCGCCGGCCGCCTCACAGCCGCGCCCAGTATCCAGGCGGCCACACGGTGCCCCCCTCACATGGGTGCCCCCCAAGCGTGTTCGCTGCCGCAGGTCTCTCCGACGCATCGCCATTCACGACCGGACCGCCGGCATCAGCAGCGGTGAAGCTCTCTGTCCTCCCCCACCCACCTCCACGGACTAGGAGCCTGACCCTGTCACCACCAGAGGTGGCCCGGCATGCAGCAGGGATAGGGGCTGCGCGGCCTCCTCAGATACAGTGGGGTACTGGACCCTGGCATAGCTCGCCGACCTGTTCCTCCGTTATAATGACCCTACTGTTGCTAATGAAAAGCAAGAAGCGCACACATGGAACGCTCAGAGAGACAAAGACACACACACACACATACAGTTGTACAACTGCAGCGTCACGCAAGGAATGTATACAGCCGCCAGAGCCTGCACATAAAATACAAATGGGCACTGGCATCAACATCCCGACTCGGCCAAGGCAGCAACGCAACTTCTTTGCACCATCTTACTGACTCGAGGGCTTGCGATTCAGCTTCATGTGGGCACTCAGCAAGTGACCAGCGGCAAGGCCGGCCATGAGGGACAGCTCCCCGCAAATGACTGCGCCTGCAACGACGCGTGCAATCTGGCGGGAATTGGCACCCGGGTCTTCTTTGTTAGCTCCCGCGCACCCATCAGCTCCAGCAAGGCGCTCTGCGACGACAGGCCTGTGCCCCACCAACGGCGCCAACCTCGATGCTCGGCATCGTCAGGCTGATCATGAGATCCTCACCCACCTTGTCAATCGTCGTCATACACGTTGCGGACTCCACTACCTGCGCGGGGTCTTGACCAGTTGCGATGTAGAGCGCGGCCACGATGTTGGCGGCATGTGCATTGAAACCGCCAATGGACCCAGCAAGTGCAGAGCCGCGCAGGTTCTTTGTCACATTCAGCGACACAACGTTGTCAACGGTGCACTTGAGAACGCCTTCGACCACACAACGCTTGATGACGGCCTCCGCCACAACCGACTTTCCGCGTCCCTCCACCCAGTTCACTGCGGACGGCTTCTTGTCAGTGCAAAAGTTACCGGACAAAGCCAGCACTCGCATGGAGGGAATGTGCTGCTGCAACACCCGGAGCGCCTTGTCGCAGCCCTTCGTGATCATGTTCATGCCCATCGCATCGCCAGTAAAGGCAGAGAAGCGCATATGCACCTGACGACCCGCCATGGCACACTTGATGCTCTGCAGCTTTCCAAAGCGGGTAGTCGACTCGAAGGCCTCCTTTAGCATGTCGAACCGCTCCTCACAGAACTTGACCAAGGCGATGGCCTCGTCGAAGGAGCTTACCTCCACTACGGGGGCACGTGTCATGCCTTCCTTCAGTACTGCCGTCCGGCAGCCACCGCTCAGGTTGATGGCACGCGCGCCACGGTGCGTACTCGCGACCAGTGCACCCTCCGTCGTCGCCATCGGTAGACCCACCTCCTTTCCATCCAACAGCAGCGGACCAGCCAATCCCACCGGTACTGGAACATAGCCGAGAATGTTTTCGCAGCTCTGCCCAACAACGTTGCCCCAGTCGTAGTTCTTGTAAGGCACCCTCTCCAACGGATGTGTGGCAGCAGAGGATGGGCACATCTTTTTCTTGACAATATCACGACGGATGGCGATGGCACGGTCGTAGTCGGGGGCAAGTGCCTGTTCAAGACCGTAAAATGCAATCTTCTTATCTTCCACCTGTTTCATGATCTCTGCATCGGACATGGATGCCCAGATTCCACCCTTGGCGGCGGAGCAGGCAAGCAGGATAGAGCGACGCATAGCTGTGAAAGAGGAGACGAGTAATGTGGTGTGCCAAGGCAACGCCTACAGGGAAAGTGATATGAGAAAAGGAAGGGAATGAGCCTGGTCAACAATGGACAAGGTAATTCCACGGCTCGTGAATTTGACGGGGCAGCTGAGGTGTACCTGGTAGAAAACAGCACACCCCAAAGGGAAGCGGCGAGAAAAAAAACGGCTGAAAAAATAAGAGGAGAAACAGAAGAGAGATGTCAAACCGAAGAGCGATATCGAGAACTGGTGTTGGCGACAAATATTATGAGGATTCACTCCCTTATGTGTTTTGGTTTATGTTATTGTGAATGGGGGAAGCCAAGAAGAGGGTGAGCGCCTCAAATTCAACCAGATGCAGTTCACTCGTCGCTTCGTCAACGCCACTGTGACAGACACATGGAGAGAGAGAGAGAGAGACGCACTCACAGATGAAACGAGAAGAAACTGATAAGGAACGCAGAGGAACGGAGCGTGTAAAGAGGATATACGAAAGAGAGAAATACAGACCTGTAGATGTATTTGGAAGGCGGGGTGAAGAAGAGACGTGTGCACTCTTGAATAAGGTGGTACTGGCCTTAATTTGGGGGAGGGAGGTGGGACGTGTATGTATTTGTGTGCGTGTGTGGGTGTGTGTGTGTGTGTGTGTGTGTCAACACAACAGTAGCGAAGTGTTCCAGGAGATGTATGCAGAGAGAGGCGAAAGCCAACAGTGGCGAAAGAGACGAAGGAGAGGAAAGAGGAGCGACGGGAGAAAAAAACAAATGAGAAATTGTGGCAGGAGGAGTCAGGTAGAGAGAAAAGGGGATAAAGGCGCAGCACGAGAAGAGGAAATGTATGAGGAAAAGTACTCAATAGGGCAAAGCACAATAGCACTATTGACGCTTATCTTTTCCCGTTTTGCTAGTCTGGAGAGTGAAGAAGGGATGTGATGATACGAACAATGTAATTCTGTGCACGTGGGTGCGTAGGGGGGCGGTTTGTGATCATGCACGAAGCAGTACCATTGCACACTCGCGAGTGGGGGCATGTCACGCGGCAGCCATGTGTGTGTGTGTGTGTGTGTGTGTGTGTGTGTGTTGTTTTGGCACATAAAGGAAGTATTTGATGAAAGGGCGAAAATCGAAGAACGCTAACAACAAAGTGAAGCATGCAACAATTTAAGATCGGGAAGCCCGACTGCAGACAAGTAGCAGAGGGACCACCGACGAGCGATGCGGGGGGAGCACAGTCTTGCGCACGCCAGCAATACGCAGAAAAGAGACGCAAAAATGGCGATATGCGAAACTTATTGACGGCGACATGTGCCCTTACACATCGGTTGTGTTACTGCCACAGGAAGCGATGGCAGCCATACGAAGGGCACCGGTTTGTGGGTGGGTGGGTGTTGCTGTACAGTTGAGATGGAGTGCCCAACCTGTAGCCTGCATTCCACCCCCACGCGCCCGAAACTTCACCTAGGCAAGCCAGAGAACGTCTATGTACTGAAGCCCAGCTTCAATTCTTTGTTTAGTTCATTTTTTTTCCAAGAGAAACTCAAAGTAGCAAAATCAGCTTGGTAAGAGCGCTATATGTGACTCCATCATCCTTGCCTCCCCACGAAGCTTTTTTACTTCTTGGCGACGGGGCGGAACGGCACCTTCTTCGTGTAGCGTGTCTTGCGACTCTCGACAGGGCGAGCACGCACAGTGCGGCTGTGGATGGCACACGCAATGCAGAAGCGCTGCTTCATGTACAGCTTCGGCATCGGGAAGTTCGCACCGTACACCGGGGACGCCTCTGCCACATCGCGGGCAGAAGCGGCATCCAGCATGCGGCGCACCACAAAGCGGCCGACAGCCTTATCCTTCGGAGTCAGACGACCGCAGTTGAAGCAGTGGACTGGCTTGACGCGACCGCGGCTGTGCGGAGGCTTCGAACGTCCGTGGTTGCGGCGCTTGGTCGTCATGATAAAGTCACACACAGTTCTCTGTGAGTGTGATCACGAAAGGGTAAGGGGAGACGGAGTCGTTATGTGTGGAAAGCGTGTTGGTTTGTGTGGAATGGAGGAAGGAGAGACAATGACGCGGAAGAGAAGCGTGAAGAGAAGACATCATGAGGAATGTGAAAGAGGTGCTGCGGAAGGGAAGTCACAGTAGTAACCATTAAATGTGCCGGCGCCTCAGGCAGACGAGTCACGTGTGTGCGCTTTTTCGGCAGGCAGCGCAGAGAAAAACTCGACTGGCTTTCGTTTCAAAGCTGGAGAAAAGCGATATCGCCGCCTCACAGAGAATGCCCTGAGGAAGGCTCAAGTCGCACAAGGAGGCCAAGCATACAAAAGTGACTAAGAGCAAGAAGAGTAACCAAGCAAGCAAAGGTAAAATACAGCCACTGGAAGCACACCAGAGAATACCATAACGCTCAGGATAAAAAGGAGCTGCGCGTTAGATAGAGGAAGGTGTTATGCACTCTGCAAGTGGCACGCTTCTTTTCTTGGCTTGTTCCTGCTTGAACGCAGTTGCTTGAGGTTGGGAGAGATGTTCGTGCGTGCAGAGAAGTCTTACGGAGATGGTGACTGCTGATGCGTAGGAGTCTTCATTACCCCAGCTGCGCCGCTGTCACTTAAGTATCGTATTTTCGTCGAGGGAAACTGAACGCGCTGCCGTTGTGGCGCCTTTTGGATCGCTGCCGTGTCCTGAGGCTCACTGTGCTGAGAGACTGCCACCGCTGGGGGTGAGGCGGGGACTACCAGAGGCGGCGGTAACGCGACCGACGGCTGTGGAATGTCGGCTTCTACCACCCCAGGTGCTACCGGAGTTGTTGACTCCATCAGCACTGGCGTTGCTGTCGTGATCGAGGTAGCCATCTCCGTCGAAACAGGCAGGCGATGATGCACTGCTGGGTTCAGTAATACCTTGGTTCCCATTGTCTCCAAGGAAAGCAAAGGACCTTTGCTCGACGTGGCATAGGGGAACGGTGGACGGAGCGGTGGCATGCGAGTGCGTTCATTGTACACGCTTGCTCGCACCCATGCTGCAACAGCCACACGCTCGTCTCGCGCCAGTTGCGCTTCCTTTGCGGCCTCCATCTTCTGGAAGCTGAAGGGATCAAACTCTGCCTGAGACTCAGCAGCCCGCATCATTGCCTCCAGGCACGGCTGGCTGATTGGTGCGGCACCGCAGAAATGAATGAGGCGAGAAAGACGCTGATACACCCCACCAACCTTGACAGTGTGCTCCTCTTGCGCCGCTTCAAGCTGGGTCGAGAGAATGTTGATGTTATGAAGAGCTCCTGTCAACGAAGCTTGGAGTGACTCTATCTGAGCGGTGAAATTGCGCTCATCCGCCTCGCTCGCGGCCCAGTTCGCCTGCGCACGCACCTGCAACGCCGCTGACTCCGCCTTGCATCGCTGCGCGTTCACCGCCATGTCGTGTGCAATCGCATCGCCTTCGTTGGCAGCGTCCGCAAGACCCTCCTCCACGCCCTGTGCCATGCCTTGCTCGTAGGCTTCCGCCGCAACCCTCTCCTTTGCCTCTCCATACTGCCGATCATGCGAGGCCAACTCCTCAATGAGGTCCTGTTTGAGCTGCCGTAACTCAATCGCCGCCTGCTCTCGCTCCTGCTGGATAAGTTGAGCGTAGTGCACGCTATCGCTCTCCGTCTTTGCTCTGATCTGCTGCGTCAGTGACTCCTTGAGCTGCACATCGTCCTGAAAACGGCGCAGCTCCTCCTGCAGGGATACCAACTTCGACTCCAGTAGCTTGCGCCTGGCTACCTCTTCACTGTAGTTCTCCTGGAGCGTCCGCAGCTTCTCTTCGTTAACTTCGTGGTCGTTGATAGAGACGTTCAGGCGTACCCTCTCCTCCTTCAAGCGTACATCATTCGCGCGAAGAACATTATTGAGCGCGTGGAGGTGTCGGCTCAAGTCACCCACCTCACCATCGAGTCGAACAATACTCGCCTGTGTGTCAGCAAGCTGCCGATCTAGCTCAATGCGCTCACCGGCACTGTCATCAAGAGCTGCCTTTGCCTCCTCGCCCAAAATTTTCGTCGTCTGAAGAAATTTGGCGAGCCGAGACTCCAACTCTCGATTTCGTGACTCTGTTTCGCCAATGACCGCTCTCTTGTCTTCCAATGCGTTTTTCTTGGCCTCGCTCTCGGCAAGAAGGTGCTCAATGGAGTACTCAATTTGTGCGCTTGTCAAGCTCCGTGTTCCAGAGTGGCGCTCCTGACGTTTCAGGTCAGCACAAAGGCTGTCCAGCTCGCGCCGGGTGTCACGCAGCTGCTCGGTGAGAGTAAACACCTGATCACGCAGCCTGTCCACTAGCAAAAACTGCTCCTTGCTGAAGCCGCTTGCCACCGTCGCCGAGTGTCCATCTACGAAGCCGGTGTTAGCGGCAAGAGGCTGCGCCAGCGAACCTGTCGCTATCCCACCATCACTTTCTAACAAAAGCAGCTGACTTTTCTCATTGGTGCCTCTATGGGACTGGGATTTTAACGAGGATGACTGATCCTTTCGGCGAACAATTTCAACATAAAAGCACATATTGACGCTCGGGCCGCGCCCGCGCTTTGCCCTGACAGGAACCACAATGAGACGCTGACCACCTTCTCTCATACCGACCGCCAATCCCTCAAAACCTCGCATAGTTGACGTCACACATTGATGACTGGCTGGTGCTGTGAACTTAACAGCATCCTCGCTCTCTTTCTCGAGCAAGCTGCCAAGACGCGGTAGTCCGTCGCTAGAGTCGTTAGACTGCACCACCCATGCACGGTAGAAGGCCTTGACGAGATTGCCGACAAAGATCTGCTTATTCTCTTTGCCTTTGACAACGTCACAGGAAAGAATACTGTCCGTGGGTTCACCGGCCGAGCCAAACATAGCGACCGCAACCTGCGCACAGAACTCAATGGCGGCATCCTCTGCGGCAAACTGCAAAGACCAGTAGTGGCTTTTCTCATCACGAAATGTGATGTACGCGCCGTCACGAGCAATATGAGCGCCCGCATCATTGCTCGGCAACACAGTCGCAGTACAGATGTATTTGTTGTCACGATAACAAGCAAGCTTGAAAGTTATATCGTTCGCCTTGCTTCCTATGAGTGCGCAGCTCACCGGCCCATACTCGTCATACGTCCCAGCGGACTCAGAAAATGAGTATAAAACTGCATTCACTACACACGTGAAGTCCACTGCCGACATGGACTCATGCAGAATAGCTAGAGAAAACAAACAGAAAATAAGAAAGCAGTGCAAAGAGAAACAAATGCAGGAAGAGATAGGAAGCGCAGATAAAGTCAACTAGGAGACACTTAGGAACACGAGTCACGGCAATTCTTTCATCTGAAAGCACCACAATAGTCTGTAATGTGATATCACAAAGAGAGTTTTATAACAGCCGTAGGAAAAAGTCGACCAGGTCAGCACGGGGATTAAACATGCTTACTCTAGAAATACATCAGACAATGGAAGCACTCAGAGTTCAAAGTCGCAATCTTGATAGCCTGTCTTTTATTAACATGTCTTTTTTCAATGTGAATCTCCAAACAACGCCAAGAGAACTTTCCCTGAGAAGTGAGAAAACGGGGAGGCGGCATACAAACACACCATGTACGGATTTTTAGACGACGAAGCTCCGCTAAAGTGTCAGCCACTCTTCCTCATTGACTGTCTTCTCCAACTCGCAGTAGTCAACGTCCAGTGTGTCAAGCTCCTTCACGTAGAACGAAATCCACGGTGCTGCCTCCCTCACAGAAGACTGTGACATATCCAAAACGCTCTCCATAAGGCGGCGAAGAGAGCTCGAGTCTACATAGTTTGGTGGGAGGAGAAGGTTGCGGATACGTACCTTGTCCAAAGGAATTCCTAGAACAAAGCTGCTGCGTCTCGCAATTCCTTCGAGCTGCTTTGCGTGCGGAACTTGCCGTTTGCGGAGCCAGTGATTGTTGGCTGCGATAGTGATCAAAAAAACGTCACTTCCTCGGACATACATGAAGTCGGGTAATCCATAGATGGAATCATCGTGCACGATCTGATTCTCGCTATCCCCAAAATCGAACAACGTCTCTTTACTCCCACTCACATGCAAAAGAACGCGTCCGTTAGAAACGGGGTTGTCAATGTTATTTTTCTTCGACAAACAATGAATAAGAAAACGCCTCAATGAAGGTCGGTATCCTGAAACCACATTGAGGCCTAGAAAATCATGAATTAAGTCAATTTGTGGATAGCGAGAAACAATGTACGCTAGCAGCTCGACAAATGGGTTCGCTTCATCGATAGAGAGCTTGCCAGTTGACAGGTCTTGAATAATTATATTGTTGAACGCCTCATCAAACGTGCCTTGCATACCCATACCGTAAATGCAACAGAGTCTCTCCAACAAGCGATGATCTCGAGAACCGTACACCTCCAGACGCAGAAAAGCATCTCGTAGCTCCCTTGCCTTGTTAACCTCTCCTCTCCATCGAAGCTTAGAAGCTTCTTCCTGAAGCCACGCGCGGTTTTTCTCCCGCACAGACTCGGGTGAAGTACCAGTTATAGCTGCCACTATTTGAATGTCACTGAATACCTGTTTGCGCTCTTCTGCCTGATTCAGGCACATTGCTTTCAGCATATCTTGTTGTAGCATTACCTTTTCCCTCTCCGCTGGGCAGAGAAGGGGCGGAACACGAAACTCCCACTTATTCAGGCGCCACTTCGAAATGTAAGACTCTGTATGCTCTAGTAAAGTGAGCACGTCTTTCACCACTGTAACACCCCCATACTTTGTCAGCATATCCTTGTGCTTAAGTATCTTTGCTCCATAAGTTGCGTGCCACCGCGCTGCACCGACGCCTCGCAGTCGTCGTGTCACATCGAAAAGACGCATGTGCACTCTCGTAACGCTACCTACTCTGTTCCTATCAATCAAGGATAAGTTCAAACGAATATACGTATATATATGTATATATATAGCTTGTGTTAAAAACGAAAGATACAGTACGAGACGAAAGGTACAAGAGAGTCAAGAAAAGACCACTGCGTTGAGATATTTCACGAGAGGGAGCAAAACAATCAGTTGCAAAATAGCTTGTGCTGATTATTAAAACCTTTTCCAGCGCATAGGTATGTTATTTCGTGAAGGAGAAACTCCCTTTGAAAATTCTACTCATGTGGAGAAGCACACAAGAATGAACATGACAAAAACAGGCACATTTCTTTGCGTATGCACTCCTTTTTTTTTGCACCTTTATACCTACAATAGTACATATTTCACTACATATGTAGCAAATTTGTATTCGATATGTTTGACATAAAACCTGACTTTTGGCAAAAAAAAGTCTGGCAATTGTCTCTCTCGCAAGAGCTTCGAAAGGGCCGTTCCCCCTGCATAACACATGCTTGATCATTGATAAGGAGGAATTAAACGCAACACCTACTAGCGTGACCCGTGAACGAGAGAGAATAGCAGCAGTAGTAGCATCTTAAAAGGACTCCTTGGAGTGAATATGGCGCAGCCACTCCGCATCAAGTGTGCTACCGCCCCACTCAATATAGTAATTATCCATCGGCGAGTGCATCATCGCGTCCAGATATGGTTTTTCTCCGTATTCACCAAATGCGTTGGCTGCGAGAAATTTGGGTAGACCAAACGGGAAAATAAAGTAGCACGGAAAAAACCACATTAATAGACGTCGAAACATCTCCCAGGTCGTTTCGTAGCGACGATTGTCACGGTCAATCCAAAGTTCCTGACGCCCATAGCCCCAAAACATCCAAAAGTTCAGATGATACTGATGAAAAACAGACGTGTTCGGGGCCTCGCGTGGGTAGTTGAACGGATATCTTGCCTCATTGTGCATCTCAAACTCTTGGTAGCGGTACAGTTTGGAGAGCGATCGGCGAAGCATCTCGGCAGTCCTAAAAATCTGAACAGTAAAGTGTTCTCGGCAGCTTTTCGGCTTTGTGAGCACGGTACTCTGAAACGTAAGAAAAAAATGCAAGAACACGCAAAGGGATTGATGAAGACTGAAAGTTGCAATATGCATTTTTTTCTTTTTGAGTCATTCCCCTGGAAGGTCGGTGACTGTCGTCAATGAATAGCACGCAGTACGGGTTAGCGTCGCCTGATGCAACAGCTCCTGTGGCTTTTGTGCAGAGGAGAGCAAACCTCTGGACTGGCTAACAGAATCATATTTACATTCACGGCGCATATATGTGTATATTCCAGCTTTCTTTTTTTTTCAGCTAAACGAAAATTCTGTCAATATCATTGTGAATATCTACTCAGAGAGAGGCTTGCTACGGTTGCTCAGCGATCCTCATCGTCAGCATCGAAAATACCCTCGCCAAGTTTCCACCACGCGAGTGTGTAGTACATATGAAGATCGTGGTGCTTTTCGGGTTCGTTTAGATCGCTCCAACCTTCTCCAGCGATAGGCCAGTGATACATTGAGCGGTATGTCGAAAAATACCAAGGAATGTTCTTGTCCAGTTTCTTCACAAACCCAGGCTCCTTCATTCCGTGCGGAAACTCTCCTCTGGTGGTGAGCTCCAGGTTGGCGTATTTCATGCAGCAGCGGCCAGACTTCCGAAACATTGTGGAGAGTACGCTCTATCTGCACGGCAAATTGTTGTGGGTAGAAAATATGGAAAGGAGAAGAGCAGGGGAGGATATGAAAGCAAGAGCTCCAACGCCATTCAATAGGAGAAAAGCTGGCTTGCGACGCAGTGTTGAATGCGGCACAATTCTCTTCCAACACCTAGCACAGCTTTGTGCCAAAACGGCAGCATCATTCCCTGATGTGGACTGTGTTTGAAAAGCTTTAGATGCTCAACAGGTGATGAATTGATTAGGAGGTAATATTTCTTTTCTCCATCTGCGCACTGGAAGTGGCAGAAGGCATGCAAAAAGGTGAACGCACACAAATGAGAAGGGCACGAAGAGTAGCTTGACGTCTCCAGAGATACAGAGAAGTGCAATGCGCTTTCTTGATGTCATTAACGAGAGCCACACGAAATGCGTGAGTGGTGGGGATCTTCTGTGCCTCTGTGCGTGTGTGTGTGTGGGGGGGGGGCTTCGTCCCCAAGAACATGTGTGAGGCCTTCCTCTCTGAAGATCAGGTCAGATGAGAACGCCACCCATTAAGAGACACTGGCGAAGTCTTTTTCTTGCTCCCCCATTTCTCAACAGGATCCACAGTAGCCATGGGCATTGTTTACTGTTTCGCAACTTACATGAAGAGGCGTCGCTTCATGTGTGGACACACCGCGTGACTTTGGCGCGCTGGAGATGCAACGCTTTGCACAATTGCTGTTGTTCTGGTCTTTTGAAGCGTGATGCGAAACATTTTGTCTGCTGTGTACTTCCTCCTGCGCCTTGGTTTACTACTTTCGGGCCACAAGCAGCAATTGCTAAAGCATCAGCTGGTTGATCCCGCCAACTTGCAGACAAGGTCTTGTAAGCTTCGAGGTGGTGAAAAACAGCTTTCTGCGCTGGAGGATCTGGCCTTCCTCTTCCTCGTTGATTTCACACGTGTATATCGCCATTCGTCTCCAATACTCTAGTTTTTTCTTCTGGTTGCAATGCACGGATTACAAATGCACTGGTAATACCCAATTAGGGAATACGTCTTTTGAGCAGCAAGGTTTCACTTCCTCTGTGCATCACATTAGTTTGGCGAGCCGCAGTATAAGCCATCTTCGTTTATGAGTTGATGGAACCGCAGAAGACCTGATAACTACAGCATTGCTCTTCTGCCTTAATGCCGTTGCTTTTGTCTTTTTTTCTTTGCGTTTTTTGTAGATTCATGACTGATTAGTATCGGAGTCTATCCTTGTCTTGAGACTTCACATGTAAGGATTGCTCTGTTTTCCCTTGGTGCGCCAAGCACAATTCCTTTTTCTAAAGGTGGGATACACGGGAAGAAAATCGTCTCTTTTCGCTTTTCCACTAGAACGCTTTCACTTATAATCAGCATGTAGCTATCTCTGTTGCTATCTACAATATAATGCTCCTTGTTTTTCTGTGTGTCAGGATGTTATCTTACTATGGAGCTATCTAATCATCGAAATACAGACTCACATATCTTTTTGATACTGCGAAAAAGTGGTGACGGGAGCTTGTGATGCATCCCATCGTTAGCTGTTTTGAAGCATACGATTACTCAAGAAAGTGAATGTGCTTCGTCATTATGAACTTTTAAGGGGTGTGTTTTAAGTTCTGCTTGAACCGAAAGATACCTTCTGCAGCTCTGTATGCTTTGCATTGTATTATAGGGTTACGATTACTCAGTTGACATGCGCCTTAAGCACATTTTTCCATAAGGCGCAGTTATCCCTACTTACCACAAGCTCCGAGTGCATATATGATTACTTGCTTATGAAAAAAAAAACACTTACTTGTATGCTGTTTTTGTTTTATCTGCAGGCAGATGCGTTATGTCGTCCAGATTATACCTTTCTGCGTCCCTGTGGATGTCTGCGTTGAGATGGGTGCCATATGTCTTCTTCTCTCACTCAGGACTCGGGGGATTTTGAGTCGAGCATCCTTCTGTTTTTTTTTTTTGGTGTGTGTGTGGTGGTGGCTGATCTTGAATAATGATACATGATTTTTCTTCTGAACTTCATTTGAACTTGCGTGCCCTTCGTATGCATCCTCAATGCAGCAGGAGACAATAGGAGTTGCTATTCTGCGAAACTTTCTTTCATCTAATAATATTTCTAGTAGTCTTGATCAGCTTCCTGGAACCGCTTTCTTGAGTATTCCTCTTCCTTGCTCTACGATAACCTGTACAGGAGCGGTCTCTTTGATAAATATTGCCTGTGTGGCTCAACGAGTGTTCTTTGTGCAGAAGAGTCTTTCAAAAAATTCTGTCGATGTGAAGCAAGCTTACTAAATCTATTGATTTTGTTTTTGCTGCTTTCATGACTTTTTTATCATTAAGCCTGTTTCTCGCAGTTGTGATACCCGCTGTTGTTCTTTTTGACAGTAGAATTAAGCGCTACTTGTTGTTTTCTTCTTGTTCATGCTAGCTCACATGCAGCTGCATAAATCTCGTCGTATTGCAGATCCAGAGGACTTGAAGCGAATACCCCAAGGTGCAATGTTGGATTCGGTGAAGGTTTTGGTTTTGTCTCTGTGTCTGCGTAGCAACTTTTATGTGAAGGCATGTGAAAGGCACAGGATACTGGCCCCAAAGCATAGCGTACCCTATAGTCAATTATTAAGTGGCTTGTTTCCATGTCGTTCTCTTTATACGATTCGCTATTTCTTCTATGACATGCTAGATGATACTTCCTTTGCCGCTTACAGTTGAGCAAGACGTACGTGTTGTCACACAATTGGTGAAAAGAAGCTCTGCTTCAGCTGAGTATTCTTTCCTTGGCACCAGAAGGCGAGCTTCGAGTACAGTTAGCGTGGGTATCAACTCGGCGCTGCTGCTATTCAGTACAAAGGAAAACAGTTTCACACTCATATATATATATTTATATTTATATAGTTGACTGCGCGCATATATTAACGAAGTCCCCTGAATGGTCTCTTTTTTTTTACTTACCCCTTTACTCTGTTAGTCATGTTTCTACGTGTATATGCCATGTATCATGTCTCAGGTTTTGTATGTAGAAGGCTCTGTGGAGCGTCATGCTTGAGTAGGGCAAGAGTATATACATTTATATGTTCATTTTGTGTATGCATGTTTGTGCACTGGGACTTTAGCTCTGTTTACCTTTTTCCTCACCTTTTTGTTTATCATTTGTGTACCAAGGACTCACTCATCTACAAAGTGTAAAGAGTCGGTATATCAGGTGCTTTCGCTACTACCTCCTGTATTACACATACAGATATCGACAATGTACTATTACAGCATTTAGTATTTTTTCTCTCGGAGCTTCAAATGTGGAATAAAAAAATCAAACTCGAGGCTGGTGACACCACTGGCCCCTGAACGAAATGGTAGTCTGTGTGGGAATTAACGGCGTGCAGCGTACTTCTCTGCCCTCCTGTAAGTTCTATGGGTCCTCGAATATTTTCCTCAGCTATGCTTTTTTTGGGTGCGCGTCGGCGCAGCTGAATCTATTTTTGTAGTAGTGTATGCTTTCATATTATCGGGCCACTTTTTTTTTGTGGCTCTCTGACTTTTTTGTATGCGACGTTGCTCCATTTTCTTTCGTCTTGCGTTTTTTTTTCTCTTCTGTTTTCACTTTTTCTTCAACATCGTTGCGGTCACACACATACACACAATAACCTGGTGCTATTCACCAAAGAATATATGAGAAGATTTATACCTACCCATATGTTGATCAATATCCACTTGAAGGCTCTAACGCTGAGCAACACCTACTTCACAGCAGCTTCCCATGTAGAGGAAAACGAGAAGCTCCATATTTCTAATGCTGTGAAGGGTAAGGTGGTGACTCGCTTCCCTCCAGAGGCTAGCGGGTTCCTGCATATTGGCCACGCGAAGGCTGCGCTGCTTAACCGCATGCTGGCGGATATGTACGAGGGAAAGATGCTCTTCCGTTTTGATGATACGAACCCGTCGAAGGAAAAGGAGCACTTTGAAGCGGCCATAGAGGAGGACCTCAACACTCTGGGTGTGCCGTACGATGTTGGGCCAACATATTCATCAGATTATTTTGATCTGATGTTCGCAAAGGCGGAGGACATGATCAAGCGTGGCTTGGCGTACTGTGATCAGACACCGCGTGAGGAGATGCAGAAGTGCCGCTTCGACGGTATTCCGACAAAGTACCGTGATGCGTCTGTGGAGGAGAACATGCGCCTATGGAATGAGATGAAGAAGGGTACCGAGGAAGGCCAGATCACGTGCCTGCGTGCCAAGATTTCCATTGACGACCCCAACAAGGCGATGCGAGACCCTGTCATGTACCGTGTGAATCTCACTCCACACTCTCGTCACGGGACGAAACAGGTGGCATACCCGACTTATGACTTCTGCTGTCCTCTCGTGGACTCGGTCGAGGGTGTAACCCACGCTCTTCGCACGAATGAGTATCATGATCGCAATGCCCAGTACTACTGGTTCTGTGACGCTATGGGAATCCGAAAGCCGACTATTGAAGACTTCTCGCGGCTGAATATGGAGTACTCAGTGATGTCAAAGCGAAAGCTGACGAAGTGGTCGACACACACGTGGTGGACGGGTGGGATGACCCGCGGCTCCCGACGGTGCGAGCGCTGGTGCGCCGCGGAATGAAGATTGAGGCGCTTCGCCAGTTTGTATCGGAGCAAGGCATGTCCAAGAGCGTGAACTTCATGGAGTGGTCGAAGATCTGGTACTTTAATACACAGATTCTCGACCCCACAAGCCCCCGCTACACGGTTGTGTCGAACACGCTGAAGGTTCGCTGCACTGTGGAGGGGCAGAAGCACATGGAGGCTGAAAGAAAGCTGCTCCACAAGAAGAATCCCAGCATGGGCGAGAAGACGTACTACAAGTCAGATGTTATCTTTCTGGACGCTGAGGACGTGGCGCTCATCAAGGACGGCGACGAGGTGACGCTGATGGACTGGGGCAATGCGTACGTCAAGGACATAAAGCGTCCGAGCGCCGATGCTTTGCCTACTGAGGCCACGATCATTTTACACCCAGAGGGTGATGTCAAGAAGACGAAGTTCAAGTTCACATGGGTGCCCGAGAGCGACAAGGCCTTGGTTTTCACTTTGAACGAATACGATCATCTCTTGACGAAGAAGAAACCGGACCCAGAGGAGGATATTGATGACATCATTGCGCCTACCTCCTGCTACTCACAGAAGGTCATTGGCGAAGAGGCACTTTCGGTGGTGAAGAAGGGCGACATTGTCCAGTTGGAGCGCCGCGGCTACTACATCGTCGACAACGACCAGGCAGAGAGGGTACTAATCGCGATTCCGGATGGCCGTGACAAGGTGAACCACCTTTCAGCCAAGGCGCAGTACCTGAAGACAGTGCCGAAGAAAGCGTCCGCTGCTGACGAGCTGGCGGCTAAGCGCGCAGCCAAGGCAGCGAAGAAGGCAGCGCAGAAGGCAGCGGCGAAGAACAGCTAGTGAGGCCCAGGCGCATGTGAATTTTTCCCCGTATGAGTCTCTGTCGCGTTCTGCAAAACGCATCGCTACTTGAAAACCGCTTGTGTAGCCGTTGTATTGTCTCTCTTGGTGGCTCAGAGGAGGTCGAGGCTCCCTTTGTTGGCGACTTGGAAAAAGGGGAAAGCAAGAGAGGAAGGGGAAGGAGTCGAAGAGATCTTTGAGGCACTTATGACGTGACAAACCTGTCCAAGAGAAACGACGGTTCACCTTCGTTTCCCCTTTTTCTTCCGCCGTCACCCGTCATTGCTCTGAGCCTGATTCTTTCTCCTGTTCATGCTGTGCGTTCGTGGTGATTCGCACTGAAAATCTTTTTACCCGTGAAGAACGGAAGGGAAGGGGTCAAAAGAGAGGGATAGGTGGGGAAAGCAACTGCTTCAGCCACCGAGGCTTGTGTGTGTGTGTGTGCCAGTTGTTCTGTTTTCTTGGCCATTTTTCGTGACTCACCCGGCCATCTTCATCGTTTCTCTTTCTTGACCCTTTTTTTTCGCCCTTCACCTATGAAATCCCAAGGCACACGCACTCAAGCGACAGAGCGAATAATAATGAAAATAATAAAACGATACAACAAGAGGCAAGCGAAGAATTCCATTCGCTGTTGCGCGCATATTCGCTTGCGTTGCTTTGAGTCACCTTTTCCTCTAGACGCTCAACTTCTTTTTTTTCTGTGAATAGTGAGGTATACTCACCGCACTGCACGACTGCGATGGCAGGTGGATGCAACCGGCGCAGTGTTTCCATGGTGCTGACTTCGAGTCTTGCTCGAGTGTGGAAAGCAAAGGCTGAATGCGTTCCCTTCTTAAAATCCTTCTTCCGTTTCTCGCTTTTTTCCCTGTTCCGTTTGTTCAATGCCACAACGACTGCGCCATGGCTGTCAACACGAATCAGCTGCACACCACCGCACGTTGTGTGTCACAGACGCTCTGGCAGGAATGCCGAAGAAGGCGTCGATATCATTCGCGGATCTCGGCCTGGGGGCCCCGCTGCCCAGGGTTCTGGCAAAGTCCCGCGACGAGCGACGGAAGGAGCAACGAATCGAGAAAAAAGAGAGGAAGGACCGCACACGCGAGGCCATGGCTGAGGTGGCGACAGCGCGTGATATTGTGGCGCAGCATAAACGCTTTGTCGAAGCGGAGACGGCGCAGGCACGCAAGCTGAAGGAGATGCATAAGCGTGAGCTGCGAGTGGAGCATCTGAAGGCACGCTATAAGCGCGAGGAAAGCGAGCGGCAGCGCACCACGCAGCTGCTCGTGAGACAGGAGGAAATTATCACTGAACTAAAGGCGACGCGGCGGGAGGAGGAGGCTGAGATACAGCGGGTACGGGCACTGCTAGAGCGTGAGACGACAGAGAGGGCAAGGGTGGCACCAATTAATGTTCACATTGATATTCACCGCACCGATGAGGTGGAGCAACAGCGCGCTGGCCTGCCTGTCCTGCGCGAGGAACAGCCGATTATGGAGGCCATCAACGAAACACGTCGCACATGCGTGTTGGTGTGCGGCGAGACAGGCAGCGGCAAGACCACTCAAATTCCGCAGTTTCTGTGGGAGGCGGGGTACGGTCACCCAGAGAGCCACACCTTCGGGAGGGAGGGCCGCATCCTCGTCACGGAGCCCCGTCGTGTGGCTGCAGTGTCGATGGCGCGGCGTGTGGCCGAGGAGCTTAACGCCCCCTTTGGGGAAGAGGTGTGCTACCACGTTCGGTACGATAACAACCTCTCTGACAAGTGCAAGCTGAAGTTTGCGACGGAGGGTATTGTGCTAAAGGAGATTCAATCTGACTTTCTTCTTCGCAAATACAGCGTGATCGTGATTGATGAAGCGCACGAGCGCAGTATCTCATGCGACATCCTGATTGGGCTGCTTTCTCGCATTGTGCCACTGCGCAATGACCTCTTTGAGGAGGAACTGCGCAAGCATCACGGTGACGTGGACAAGACAAGCATCAAACCGCTCAAGCTTGTCATCATGTCTGCCACCATGCGCGTTACTGACTTCAAGGATAACCGGTTGCTTTTTCCCATTGTGCCGCCGCTCATCAACGTCGAGGCTCGCCGATACCCTGTCACGAATCACTTTGCCCGACGCACGGAGCTTAAGGAGTACGTGAACCAGGCCTTCGAGAAGGTGCGCCTAATGCACAAGAAGTTGCCGCCAGGCGGCATTTTAGTGTTTCTGTGCACCCAGCAGGAGGTCGAGGACTTGTGTGATCGTCTGCGTCGACACTACGCCACGACAAAGATCGAGTACTGTGACAATGCCTACTCAAAGCATCGACTGCTGACCGGACGGAGCCAGGAGGAGACGGCTGCGGCGTCGAGCGACAACGATGATAACGACGCCGCCACTGCAGGGGAGGCAGAGGAAAAGGACGAGTACGGCCTTCACACGGCAGACTACGCCCTCGACGACGAGGACATGACGAGTGGCAATTCGGAGGAGGTCGAAACCGTGCGCGAGGGGCGGTTGCGGCGGCCTCTTCAGCCACACGATGGAAAGGGCAAGCGCACCCGCGGCGAGGCTGGAGCGCAGCTGGCTGGCAGGGATCCCTGGGGCCGTGGCTGCGAGGACCGTGGGGCCGCTGCGGAAGGGGTAACGACTTTTCTAGGTGAGGAGGAGGAGGTCAACGGAGAGTATGACACACTCCATGTCCTCCCGCTTTATGCGCTTCTTGACTTTCAGAAGCAACAAGAAGTTTTTAAGCCACCTCTTAAGGGCACGCGCCTCTGCGTTGTCGCCACCAACGTGGCCGAGACGTCCATCACGATCCCAATATCAAGTACGTGGTGGATGCTGGGCGAGCTAAATCCAAGGTAATCGACGAGGAGACCAAGGCGAGCTGCTTTCGAATTGGGTGGACAAGCCAGGCTTCCGCTGAGCAGCGCAGCGGCCGCGCAGGTCGTGTGGGGCCGGGACACTGCTACCGACTCTACAGCACCGCAGTGTACGCAAATTTGATGGCAAGGCACGGCGACCCGGAAGTGCTTCGCACCCCGCTCGACTCCGTCGTCCTTCTTATGAAGCATATTGGGGTCAAGAACGTCGGTGGCTTTCCGTTCCCATCACCGCCACGGGAGTCGGACCTGAAGGCTGCCCTGCAGCACCTTAGCGTTATTGGCGCTCTCGATGCAGCGCACAACTACAACATTACCGAGCTGGGTCGACATCTGGTTGCGTACCCGGTGCCACCAAGATTTGCGCGGGCTCTTTTCGAGGTACTGAAGCAGCAGAAGGCGCAATCCGCTGAGGTGCAGGACATGGTTGCTGCCATCGTCGCTGTGGCCACGACGACGGCCAATGTTTTCACCGGAGAGGGTAATCAGCTCAAGGCGAAGAAGCTCGACGAGCGTGCCGACACCCCTATAGACCCCCGACAGGTGCAAATTCGCTCCTTGGTGAACCCTGGAAGCGACCTGGTCACATACCTCAACGCATTCTATGCCTACCGAAGCGATCCGTCGCGCAGCTGTGGCATGTTCTGCTTAGTTTCAAAAAGTATGCACGAGGCAAATCTGCTCTACACCCAGCTTCGCAGTCAGATGCACCAGCACTGCAGGAGTCAGGACGAGCTAGTCGACACGCTGGACGAAAGCGAGGCCACCATACTCGAAAAAGATGAGCACAAGCTTGGGAGTCGCCACAGTGGTGTGTGCCCTTTGCCGAGGGAGACAGAGCTGCTGCTGCGGCAGGTCTTCATTCCAGGGCTCATGGACCAAGTTGCACGTCGCGCGACAGTGCATGAATGCCGCTCACTCGGTGTGGTGTACAACGACAAGCGAGCTACCAAGACACCATATCTTGTGCTGGGTGTGAACCGCACCATTGCTTACATTCACCCCACCAGCGCCGTGGCGCGCACGTTTCCGCCGCCGGAGTACGTAATATTTGGATTTTTGCAGAAGGTGCACCGCTCCGATACCAAAGAGACACAGGCTATGATGATCGGTGTTACAGTGGTGATGCCAGAGTGGCTGCGCGCCTACGGCTTTGAGGAGGAGGGCGAGTAGTAGCAGCAGTAGCAGCAACAGCAGGCTGGCACTTCTCTTGCGATTTCCAAGTGTGTGTCTTTCCCTTTTTCCAGTGTAGAGGCCGTGCTGTGCGTCTCGTACGCTTTTTTCCCCCAGCCGCGTTCTTCGCCATGGTGGTGTGGTTCGCCCCTCCTTGTACAGCTGTTGCTATTCAAGAATAGAAAGAAGCATCTTTTCTGAAAGCACGGTGCAAGGGTTCAGGTGATGGGGACGGTGATGGTGTGCGTATAGCTGCGTATTGCTCTTAACGGCGTGGCATCCTGTTTTTCTTTTTTATTTCCTCTATCGTTCTCCTGATGTGCTCGGCTGTAAACTGACGATTAAGGCATGCCGAGGGCCATTACTCAAGCAAATATCAATAAGTTCTCCTAGAAAACATCCGTTATGGTCCTCTGCTGTGTCTCTGTTCCACGTAAGAAAACCTGAATGCCGCGCGTAGAGGGGTTGCGCTCCGAAGCGGAGTGTTCAACTGCCGTTGTTTCATGCTGGGCGAGTCTGCCGAGTGCATCTACAGTGAAGCCCGCGGTGTTTGACAAGCCGCATTCACTTGTCTTTTCCTTTGAGTCTCTGCTGATGGTGCGCGCATCCTTCTCTCTTTCGAAGTCTTGTTCAACCCTTCGCTTTGATTTTCGGTTTCCTGTTTGTTTTCTGCACCCCGAGATCCACACATGTGCACACATACGCATTTTCGAATGCACTTCGACACATAACCCAGCCCCTGTTTGCTCCTGCTGTGAGCACATTTCTTTCCTTCCTCCACGACTACTCAGGTTGACAATTTCAGTCATCGCGTCTAGCTCTTTCTGCCCTCCCCCCTCCTCTCTCTGTCAGTAGTCTTCTGCCTGTTCCTACACACGGCAGTGGCAGAAAATCTGTTTCACTGGCGTCTTTGCCCACGAGAGGAGCGCGCACCACACTACCAAGAGCACTGACCACTACTAGCACACCACATAGGAAGTTGCACGCTGATCGTTTTTCCCCCACGTGGTGGGAGAGTTCAAATGGATTTTGGTGTCATTGGGGGGCAGCAGGGACCAAAGGCTCTCCTGGATGCAGTGCGGCAGGCGGTCCGAGACCGTAATCTCGAAACTCTTCACCGTCTTTCCAAAGAGTTCCTTACAGTTAGCAACAACGTAGACAAATGCCGAGATGAAAACGGCAACACTATCGCTCACCTTGCCCTGGACAAGAACCCCGCCACCCTTGAGTACGTCATCGAGGCACTCCACGCGAACGTCAACGCTGCAAATGCGCAGGGGCGCACTCCTCTGCACGAGGCAGTGACTCAGAACTACGTAGCTTGCTGTGAGGTGCTCCTCACTCACGGCGCAGATGACACCATTCAGTCCACGACGCAATCCACTCCTTTTCACACGGCGGCGGCGTGTGGAAGCGTCGAGTGCATGGAGGCGATTCTCCGCCACAGCGACACACCGGAGGTGAAAGTGAACGAGTTAGACCGGCAGCGCAGCTCTGCCCTGCACAAATGCGCATTTGATGGAGATGTGCGAGTGAGCCGGTGGCTGGTCGAGCACGGCGCCAACATCAATGTTGCTGACTCTACGGATGCGACGCCTCTCCTCATAGCCGTGAGGATGAGCCAGACAGAGGCGGTGGAGTTTCTCTTGAAGAATGGGGCGGACTGCAACTGGCAAGACCGACAAGGCAATAGTTGCCTGCACTTCTGCGCCGTCCGCTGTGATGTCAAGATAGCCCGGCTGCTCCTCGCCGCTGGGGCCAACCCACGCGTGCTCAATGAGGAGTACGATAGTCCACTGCACATCGTTGCTCAACATCCGCGCCCCGATTCCGGGGCTTGGGAGGAGATGGTAGGGCTGTTGCTCATGGCTGGCTGCGACCCATTGCAGGTCAACGTCTCCAACAAGAAGCCCAGCGACTACGTTAGTCGCGGGATGAAGAGGATCTTCATTAAGGAGGACGTCGAGCGCCTGTTGCACAGGAAGGCACAACTGCAGGAGGAGAACGACGCTGAGCTCGCCAGGGCGTGGGAGCAGTGCGCGCAGTGGAAAACGAAAGTGCTCGAGAATATCTCTGTCCGGCGCCTCTGGGAAGCAGCGGAGGACAAGCGGCTGGCGCGGGAGAAGGAGGAGCGCATTCGATGTGCCAACGACGCGAGAATGACGTATGATGAGATGCTCGCCAAGTGCCGCTTTTTGGAGGCGGAGATACAGCGGAAGAAGGAGATGCTGGAGAAGGCCAGCGTGAAATCCGGGCGTTAGTGTGATTCACAATCCCCTCGCACTCCTTCCCATGTCTGTCGCCGCCTCTCTCTGCCATGCGTTTTTGCTGTGAGGGAGGTGGGGGCAGGGTTTTGGGGAGAGAGGCGACTACTGCGTTTTCCCACGTGTTCTTCCTCCGCTTTTTTTTTGCATTTATGTCTTTCGCTGTTTTTCTTTTTTTTCGTTCTTTCCTCTCGCCGCTGCTGCCCTTATCCAATATGTACAATACATGTCATGAGACCATCGACCTAACGTCCCCCCAAAGTGCAAGATGGTTTGCAGTTTAACTACGAAGGCGAAAAAAAAAACAAAGAACTGAGAGGAGCAACAGCCAAAGTCGTTTTCGCAGTACGTCGCCTCTCCTTGTGTTAGCGCTGAGCTTCACCTTCTAACCGCCTCGCCAGCCTCATGGCATTATGTCGTGGCAGCAGATGCTGAATGAGACGCAACCTCGTCCCGAAAAGGGGGAGGGCTACATCCGCGGCGTCACGTGCGTGAGCTCCGAGTATCGGCTCACATGGAGGAGTGTTGCTGAGCCACCGTTTTTTCCTTTCTTTTCTGATGGCCCCATAAATATTTTTCTGTACTTCACTCTCTTTCCCTCTCTTGCGTTCCGTGGTGCCACTCAACGAGAAAGCACACGAGGAGGACTTCTGTCATGAAGTCTGTGAAGGAACGCGATGTTGCTGGCATGGCGGCATTTGAGTTGGCCCTGCAGTACAGCTTTATCCGGCAAGATCGTTCCTACCACTTTGTGCAGCTGCTGACGGCGCTGTGCTCCTTCGTATTTTTCTCACAGCTGACGGCTCTCAACGTGCTTCTTGTGCTGCCGCCTCTGGTGCCGTCGGTGGAGCCGCATGTGGAATTCCTGCGCGCCTACAGTCATCCGCTCTTGGCGGTGCTTTCTCTGGTGGCACTGCTGTTGATCCGAGCCAGCAAGAAGCGCTTCGTCATTGAGCCCGGCGAGCAAACGATGGAGCGGCTCAACCGCGATATTCTAGAACCGTGCCTTGGCATGAAGTTCGACACGCGCACAGGAATGCTGTTCTCTGACTTCCGCGCCGGCAGTCTGCGCGGGCGAGAAAACTATTATTCCCTTCGCTACCTCGATGACCCACAGCCGCCCCTAGCTTCCGTGACAGGGATGGGGGGTTGATGGCGGAAACGAAAAGGCGGAGTTCTCATTTGAGGGCAGTCGACCCACAACCGAGAAAAAGTGCCACTTGCGTCTGCTGGATATCACGCGCCAAAAACAAAGCACACCAACATGCCTTTTTGACGGCATTCGGTTCGCAGGCAGGCATCAAGCTGAGCAGCGCCGAGGTTTGTTTATTGGCTACTGGATGACAACAGCTAACTTCCCCGGTGCACAGGGGATGCATTCAAAGAGCGCATGCTCTAGGGGAAGGGGAGGGCGAGGACTTGCTGCGTGTGTATCTGTCTGTAGGGTACTGCGTATGCGACTCGACAATGCTTGGTGAATGGAAGGGGGTGGGGTGGGGTGCGGGAAAGGACTGAATGAGCGTCACAATTACATCACTGTTGACTTTTGCCTCCATTCGTTCTTTTTTTTTTATTGTCCATTTTTCATCCACCACCCTTCTGGTGCAAGCAATTTTGCAGTTGCTGGGGTCTCGACATCAATGACCAGTAACGTGTGCTTTCCTGCTTCACATGTAGTGTTGCTGTTTCCCCCTTTCCTCGTGCCATTCCAACTCCCTCACTCTTCTGTCTTTTTCTTGCTCGTCTTCTCTGACGGTGTCGCTCCTTTTTCTTTCTGCGTCAGATATCCTCATTCTCTTTGCACCGTAGCGTACTGGAAAAGAAGGGAACAGAGGCGGTTTGCTTCTCTCTTAGCGTCTCCCTACCTCTCGCTACAGTCACTGAGCTCTGCACCTCACCTTCTCTCTCGTCGGGATCTTTGAAAGCATGAGAGGCAAGACAAGCCACCACGTTTTCTCCCCAGCGAAAGTGCAATCACTCAGATTCAGAACTGATTACACCTCTTCTTTCCTCCCTCTCATCACCCGCGGCTACGTAGATTTGTACTCTTCTGCAGCGTCGTTTAGAAGTGAGAACAGGACGATATCGCTGTGGAGGAAATCGCCACTTCTGTTGCTGTCCGCGGCGCTCATCATCGTAGCATTGACAGTTGCTCTGAGTGTTGAGGCGCGCCGCCTTGTCGCTGTTGGGGACCTCCATGGAGACTACGAGCAGAGCGTCTCCGTCTTGCGTCTTACGCGTCTCGTCGACAACCGCAACCACTGGATCGGTGAGGATGCGTTCCTCGTCCAGCTGGGTGACATTCTCGATGTTGGCCCCGATGATCTTCTCATTGTCCGCCTATTGATGAGACTGCAGCAGGAGGCTCTAGCCAACGGGGGTGATGTGATTCAGCTGCTGGGCAACCACGAGCTGCGCAACTTCCGAGGCGACTACAAGGCAGTGGACGAGGCGAGCCTTGCTGCTAGTGGTGGAGCGAAGGGCCGTGACATTCTTCTGTCCAATGTGACAGAGCTAGGCAGATACCTGCGTTCTCGAAGGGCGATATTCCACTACGGCCCGTTTCTCTTCATGCACGGAGGCTTCTCCACGGCAACGGCCGGCATGATCACAAGTCTCAACAAGATCGAACAGTTTAACTCGGAGCTCAGCAAGGCGCTACTGAACGGCACCATCTCACCTCTCGCGCGCAACGGTCTGGACCTGACTGAGGACGAGGTGAGCGAAGTCACCAACCCTATCCTTGTGCGCAGCATTTTGAATGTGAAGTGCGGTGCGCTGAGCAAGGTGCTCGACAAAAAGTTCCCGGGCATCCAGGCTGTCGTAGTGGGGCACGTGCCGCATGACCCACGTGACTTCGAGGACTGGCGGCTCTGTAGTGGCAGGATTATCGACATCGACTTTGGCATGTCGCGCTGGAAGAAAGGCGACCCAGGGCACGTAGCGGCTTTGGAGATCGAGGAAGGCACGTGGCATGCGCAGCTTATTGAGACGTCCACTGGATCCAGCTCAGTCTTGAGGAGAAACGCACCCGTCGCGGATGCTGTGTTGGTCCATTATGTACTGGGTTTCTTCGCACTCATGGTGGCCGTCGCTGTCGGCGTCTTCCTTGTGGCGTACTACGTGCCGTTCCGCACCACCTCTGCATTGGAGCCGCTGCTTGAGGCGAACGCGATTCATTACGGCACGGTCTAACGAGCGCTTTTTTGCGCATTCGTCGAAAGAGGCACTGCGAGGGCGTAATGCGACACAGTCCTCCCTTTCTTCCACCGTCTTGTACACCCAATTTCACTCTTCCTGTTTATTTGAAGGTGTGCGCCTCTCCATCTATACTCACGTTGAAGCGTTGAGGGGCAGCATGGTGGCAAAAGACTCTGTCGGTGGGAGCGAGAAGGAGAGGCGGTGCCGCACATAAATGCGGCCCCTCGGCGACTCTTGTTGGTGGCGGTTGTTTCCCTTTCTCTAGGCGTGTTCCCCTGTCGCGATCGGGGCATAGTGTGCTTTGTTTGCTTCATTCTTTCTTGTGCGGTACGACTTTGGTCCTCCGCCTCTCTTTTGTGTGTCGTCGTGTTAAACTTCCACACGGCTCTCTTCCCCGGAGGCAGAGGTGCTACCATCGCCGTGTCTTGACGATACGGGTATGGGTGTGGTTGAGGGCCTCTTCTCCCCGTCCTTTCGTTTATGTGTCTTTCAACTTTGTACTGCACGATGACAACGTCGGCGTCAGCGATGAGCGGAACGTCTGTCTCTCGCTGCGGTTGGCTGCTTTCTTACCACATGCCCACCAACCCGCCTCTCGCACGAGCTCACCGATGTACGTAGAAGAGGGTGGTGGCAAAAAGCAAGACCAAACAAAAAGTTAAAGTTGTAGAACACACCAGCTGCATCATTGGCACCAAAACGTCATCGACACGCCTGCAGCTGATTCGCGGACAGGGGACCCCTCCTCCCCCACGACTGGAGTCGTGTGGTGGGGTGGCGGAAGTTTGCTAAAAAAAAGGAGGAGAACAAGAGCGCGGCTGTTTGTTTCTCTTGTCAAGCCCCTCTCTTTTTTTTGTACTCCAGTGCTGTCTCTCACCACTGCTACTATTGACCCCGACGCATCTTCTACTGCCGCATGTGCATGTGTGTACATGACGAAAGTCAAGCGTGTGGAACTGAATCTCCTCTGCGCATCTCTTATTCCTTTTCTGTCATTCCCCTTTTTCCCTCGCCTCCCTTTCGCTGTCTTCTTGATCTTCTCCGACGACCGGCAACCAGCACTCCGCTGCGCTCCTGTTGCAATTTTCGCTGGAACTCTTGCACCTTTCGCTCCACCGTGCGTATCTTCACGTCAGCTGGAGTTGGGTTGCCTTTGTCTCGTATCACTTACGCACACTAGTCGCTTGGGAGGTATTCACCTTTCTCTTTCTCTCTTCTCCTTTGTCGCCTGTTAATGGAGAGCACACACTCCCACCTACCCATACACCCCTCCCACACACACACACACACACACATTCCAGACATTTCGCGTGATTCGCCTTTGACAATGCCCAAGAAGGAAAAAGCGAAAAAGGCGCTGATGTCTGCGGTTACCCCGCCGGATTTCACAGAAGAGGAGCGTTTGCTGGAGGTGCAGTTGCACTGGGACGTGGAAGTGCAAGCAGCGCCAGAGGTGCTGGTTCTCTTACGACTCTTCCAGCAGGATCACTTCATTCTTCCTCATCAGCTGCTGATCGATTCCAACAGCGACTCTGGCGCTGACGGACAACACCAGCCCTTCAGCAGCAACTGCCTGCTGCTCCCCCACTACTCCCCTTAGTCAAGCAAACGGTCCCGGTAAGCATGTCGACTGCACGCCATATACTACTTAATGATATCAAGGCCAATCGCATTGACGTGTACGCCCTCCCAGTAGTCGACGATGTCAGCGAAGCCGGTGTCAAGCAGACGGGCGGTGTGGCGGGGAAACGGCACAAAGGCGCGGCAACTGCTGCTCCCAAATCCAAAGGAAAGGCAACAGCTGGACTCACCACTCTCCCCGACGGGGCCCGCCACATTGGGGGAACGGCACTCTCGCTTGTCCCGCTTCTTACAAGTTCGACAATGGACGTCGCTGTGGCGCTCACCGCGGGATCACTAACCGTTACTAACGACTACCTGAATTTCCGAGTGCAGTGCCGTGATTTGCTGCTGTCTGCGCAGTGCATGTCTCAGTGTCGCCCAGTGCTGGTGCGTCTGTATGGTGTCGTGGGACTGCCCACCGTGGAGTCCACATCTGATCCCTTATCTACGAAGTACATGGCTGCTGCGGCGACTTCCAACTCACGCCGTCGCCTGCGCGCGTGTGTATCGCTAGCAGGGGGACGCGTGACGGCACCTGTGCTGCCGATCAGACCTGCAATTTCTGCTGAGGAGGCTGCTGCGCCACCCTTGTTCCCGCCACACAGTCCGACAGCCACTTTCCACGATCATGTTCTCTTTTTGAATGAACTGGGCACGCCTCTCGATGTGTACCGGAAGCTCTACAGCACCCCATGTGAGGTGTCGCTATGGCAGTCCTTTGAGATGGATTCGCAGGGGACGGCGGTAGAAGCTGTAGGCGCTTCCGCACTGCCGGGGGGATGCACAGAGGTCTTAATCGGCAGCGGCAGTTTTTTGGTGCGCGACTTTTTGACAGACGATCAAACGCGCTTTTGTGAGACGGTGCAGCTGCTGCCTGGCCGCTCCACTGTGGACCTTGCAAAGGACTGCACGTGTCTCACCACCGGCTGCAGCGTTTCCGTGCGCCTCGACTTTTTCCAGCCCTTCACCCCCCTGCGTCATGTTGACAAGGAGGGGCAGCCGTTGCCGCGCAAGGCCTTTCTGACGCGTGCTCTTGTGCGCCTGCCATATGCGGCTCCGTGGATGGCTGACTTTCTCACTCTTCTTCTGCGCGAGGTCACGGCGTTGCCTCCCGCGACGCAGGACGTGCAGCTTTACCTGCCGCCACCGCCGCCACCGCCGCTTCCCACCGAAGTCATGGAGAAGGAAAAGGCGGTTGGGAGGCACAGAAGCGCCACGCACGGCCTCGGCGCCGCGGCGCCGACCACTTCTGCATCGTCAAGGCGACCGAGGAGCGACGGGAGGAGCCACAAGGCGGGAAAGTCAATTGGATGCTCTGCTCCACCTGACCTCATGCCAGCTTCGCCATCACCGTCTTTCGCAGACGAGCTGAAGGTATACTCGCCGCAGGGTCTCAGCGGGTTCGAGGTTGCAGACGGGGAAGAGCGACTGTGGTGCTTTGAGGCGACGGTGCTTGAGGTACAGCATATACTCAGTCAGCTTGGCAGCTTTGTGGAGGCAAATGGCGGTGCGCCGTCGAGGGTGCGCATGCATTTCAACGCCGAGCTGTTTGTGCCCCAGCGTGCATACATGAAGTTCCCCCCGTTGGTGGTTCCACCAGCTGGAATGGCAGTCTTATCATCACCCAGCGAGGTCGATGGGTCGTCGGTGGCCTTGGAGGTGGATCCGAGCGGAACAGGTGGACGGCTTCACCGCATTCGTTTCCGTAGCACCGTCGGATCCTTGTGTCGGACGCAGTCCCACTACGTCCGCCACAACCTTTCCGATGACTGCCTGCAGTGTCTGCTCTCTTTGGCAGCGCTGCTGGGGGCCGGGTCGATGCGAGAGGCCGAGTTGCGAGGCTGGATGCCGTCTGCGACGCTTCTCATCGCCGCAGAGCGCTCTTTTGGTCAAACGCTAGAAAAGGAAGACTTGTTCGGCGTCGCCTTGACCACCCCTGATGCATCGCAGACCGCAGTGACGGCGTTGGTCTCAAAAGATGATACTGTGGACGGTGCGCCCGAGGGAAGCGCTGGCGGTGCCGCTGTATCCCTGATGGCTGGGGCGGCGGTAGGGTCGCTGGTGTTCTTCGACGGTATCCTTAAGACTGGGGCTCGACGACCTGTGCCCGCCACCGTTCGCCTGCGTTTCCCTGTCTCTGCTTGGATGGTGGTGACCAAAACTAAGGAAGAGGTGCTCTGCACTTTCCCGCACAACTCCCCCACCGGCCTCGTGCAATACCACATTGAGGGGCAGGTAGTGCGGTGCTCTACTACAACCTTGCTGTACGTGCTCAAGTGCGTGTGCCTGGCGCGCAGTGTCACACAAAGCTACAACGCAGCCTACGCGCACCTCTTGCGCCAGCGCCAGCGTGAGCAGCGTGCGCTGCTGCTGGAGAGGTCGGCATCGTCGGCGACCGGCAAGTGCGTGCTGGCACGGCAGGCAGCATCAGATGCCGCAGAGGGTAGCCGAGGGGCCCTGGACTGCAGTGTAGACAAGACTCGTGTCTCTGCCGCCGGCCAAGTGTGCGGAGTGGACTCCAGTGATGGAGATGATGATGATGAGGCGAACTGGCTGGATTCCGGCATGGATCGGTACTTGTACGTGCCCTTTGGCTCCTCCAACAAGTCAACAACTCTGTCCCGGCGCTTGCAAATGGATCGCGCGAGTTCCCATAGGTCATTAGTGCACGTAGCCCAGCGCAGACAGGCACCACGCGCCGTCTCCTCGCCAACAGAGCTCACGTACGACGAGCTGTGGCGCATGTACGAGCGGCGTGCCCCCACCTCGGCGACAGCGGCATCTGCACGCGACCCCGAAAAGCTGCCGCCAATCCGATTTTGACAGGGAAAGGCGATGCAATCCTGCGTCACGTCTTCCCTTCCTTCGGCGTAATTTTCGCGCACCCTTAGTCTTTTTTTTCTCATTTTTACTCACTTGATCTACTGATGTACACTACCAACATGACGAAGCACGTGCGCTTCCCTCTGTTGCCACCCCGTGTGGCTTTGTGGTGTCCCTTCGTTTGGCCAGTCGGTATCTCGTGGAGTATCGTCCCGATGGCGCATTTTTTTTTTAATTCTTATCGGCTCTGTTTTTTGGGCTTTGGACTTTGTCCGAGGTGGTGCGGGCATGCCAGTGAGTCGACCTCTCTCTTGGCTCTTTCGCTTTTTCAGCGGTTTCTGCCGAAACAGTTCAGTGCCGCAAAAGAAGACCGAAGAAGGCAACAGTCGCGCGTGGACGAGCACAGCGTGACGCTCTTGTCCAGCAGAGTTGAGCTCTCCCTCAGAGGCCCTTCTCCTAGCATATGACTCATGAGAAAAGTGTCTGTGTATGTCTGTGTGTGTGTGTGGGTGCCTTGTTCATGCTTGAATTTGCTTCTAGATTCGTGCAGGTCCCTTGACGCGCGAGCATTGCTCTACACTTCCTCTTGGTTGGTGCGACACTTCCCTCCCACTTTTCTCGTCGGTGTTTCTCTTTAGATGAGATTGTACGCTTCAGAATATCTGCTCCGTTCCCCGTGCTCCCTCCTTCTCTTACTCGGTACCACTTTTCACGCTTGGCCTGTTTTTTTTTTTGCCATCTCTCCCGCTTCTTCCCGTCTCACTCCACGCCCCGCACTCTTCCTCTTCCCTTGCACTTGCCCTTCGCCTCCGTGCTGGCGCGGCGTTTCTCTCTCAGGAGGTGTGTCTTTTCATTTGTGCTACTCTTTTCGCGTGTGTGTGTGTGTCTTGTGAGGGTCCTGTCGTGGTGCTGCCCGGCCTATGTGTTTTATCCTCTTCTTCTTCCCTTTCTCTTAACCTTGCCTTTACTCACCGCCCACGTACATACAAGACGTATTTCCACTACAGCAGGAGCAGTCCTGGCACCAGTTCCACTTTTCTTGCTTCCCGTTTTCCCTCGCTGCTTTCTGCCCTCTTCCACATCGTGGAGGTCAAAGTGGCATCAGGATTTGGCGCACTGGCATCCGTGACGCACACGCCCGCAGACACAAAATGAAAGTAATTCTTAAGACAATTACTGGAAAGCAGCACGAGGTGGATGTGGAGGCGACCTCGACGATTCTTGATGTGAAGAAGCTGCTGGAGGACGAATACGAGCCGGCGTCGCTGCGATTGTGTTTCAACGGTGCCGTGCTAGAGGACGGTAAGATTCTGGCAGATGCTGGAATTAAAGACAACGACTCTCTTGTGCTCGCCGGCCGCAAACGAAAGATCCCGAAACCGGTGAGCTTGCCATCGGCGGAGCCGCAAAAGACGGAGGCGGTGCCTGAGTTTAGCGCACCTCTATCTGCTACTGCAACACCGCCGGCGATGCCCACGTCTACTTCCACCGCGACGTCCACCACCGACTCAGCTGCCCCCGCTGTTCCTGCTGCCGCTACAGCTCCAGCTCCAGCTCCAGCTCCTGTCGCTCCTACGCCCCCCGCTGGCTCTGCTATTCCTGTTGCCTCCGCAGCAAGCATCTATGGTGTGGCCCCCAACCTGATCGACGAGGTGGCGGCAATGGGCTTCGAGGACCGCAATCAAATTGCCTTGGCGCTACGCGCCGCCTTCATGAACGTCGATCGCGCCGTGGAGTACCTCTTTGACGGCATTCCTCCTCACCTTGTGGAGGAGCTCACGTCCCACAGTCTTCCTGCCGCACCCGCCACGGCTCCAAGAGCATCGAATCCGTCTGCATCTTCTGCAACCGCGGCTGTACCCGTGTCAACTCCTCCTGCATCCACAGCTACGCTATCCACCGCCGCGTCGGAGATGCGCGACGCCCTCTCGCGCATCCCACAGTTTGACGAAATCCGTGCCCTGTACAACCAAAACACGGACACGCTGCCAGTGGTGATGCAGCAAATTGCGCTGCGGCACCCGGCCGTGTACGAGCAGATCGAGCGCAATCCGGAGGTGTTCCTCTCCATCATGGGCGAGGTAGGGCAGCCAGGGACTTCGAATGCTCCACCCGGGTCCATCGCGTCGCCGACGGCAGAGGCTGTCGTGGGTGACACGGAAGAGGGCAGCTTCATGAACGAACTGCAGGCTGGAGTCGAGCTGACTGCCGAGGATCGCATGGCGGTTCAGCAGCTCGTTGAGTTAGGAGGCGGCATGTGGGACGAGCAGAGCGCTGTGCTAGTCTACCTTGCTACCCAGCGCAATCAAGAGGTAGCGGCGAGTGTGTTGTTTGAGCACGGTGGTGTTCCGGCAGAGTTGTTGGCGGAGATTGCCACCCAAATAGCCGACGAGGAGGCGGAGGACTACGAGGATGAGCAATGACGAAGGGAAGGAGGGTTAGTTGCTTTTGTCATCTTTGATACTCGTTAGGCTGCTGCTTTTGCATGTCTTCCTCTGGCACTGTTTTCTTTTGAATATCTGTATCCATACTTTCTTCACTTTTGCCGACCTTTCTGTTGTCTTGTGACGTGAGTCTCACGCTACTTTGTGCTTCATGCGGTGGCAGTAGTCGCATAAGTGACGGGTGGCTGGGAAGGAGAGAGACAGGTCGAGGAAGAGCGCCGTGACACACCCTGCCACTTCTCTGCTTTATCGAGCTCTCTCGCTGAGTCTCCTTTTGAGCTGCGGGTGTCTTTGCCGTGCTTGGCTGGAGGTGCTTTAGTGCATCTGTGCTTACCTGTCGGTTTGTGTCTTATTCACTGCATGGAGGCACAGAGGGGCGACCCTCATTCAGTTTCACCATTGCGCCGTCGTGCACCGCAATTCACTCTTGTCGTCTTGTTGCGTCGTCCTGCTACGATAGCAGACGCTGAGGGGGGGTGCGTTTTTTTCTTTATTATTTGCTGCACTTTTCTTCACTTCTCCCAGCCCACTGCGACTCTGATGACGGGGGATACCTCAGCGTGGGGTATCGCGGACCCGTACCCCTCGCTCTGTGAGCAAGCCAAACAACCCCTCTCTATCCCTCTGAATGCCGAGCCACCTCTGGTGGTGACAGGGTCAGGCATCTACAGCGTGAGGAGGCCAGAACGATGTATCACTACTGATGCCAGCGGTCGAGTTCTGCACGGCGTGGCCTGGGAGCGACCTGCTACTCTGCACACGTATGTACCATCTGCATGATGGGCAGAGTGGTAGCGTGGCTCGAATGCATCTCACGCCGCCCGCTGGTGTGGGGAACCTGAGCCACCCTAAGGATGCACTAGGTGACGATCGGCTTAATGGGAACGGCTGTCAGTCACCAGCACACAGTCCCTGCCTCAAACTCTGCCCTCTCCTGCGTCGGAGGTCACCCGAGTCGGCGTATTGCTGTGCTGCGTGTCTACGGCTTCTTCGCACCAGGTGATGGACCTCTGACAGGTCCGGGGGCAGAGTGGGGGTTGAACACACGTGTGGCAGAGAATGGGCACGCTGAAGGGAAAAAAGGTAACATTGCTGTGAGACCTTCGTTCTCTTTTTGTGTCTGTCTCACCTGTGCAGGTCGCGCAAGTTTTTTCTCGCGTCGAGGACGGCGCGATGCGCGCTAGCAGATGCCTTCCTTTGTGGTCTTCTATACGCTTCAGCCCATTCTGAGCACAGCGTCTCCTCATTCGCCCTGCCGCTCAGCTGTGCCGGGTGCTATGCATGTTGTGTTTCATTTGGAAAGTTGAAGAGGGCGGTGAGGCCGCAGAAAGTGAGAGTTAAGATGGTAGATGGGAACCGATAGGCAGGGAAACATAGACATAGTAATCTACCTGCATTGATCTCACAGCTGCTCTGCAGTACCATGCTGGGGGGCCCAGGGCATGCATCCATACGTGTATGAGTATCTCAGGCTGCATACCTTGTCTTGCGGGAGAATAATATTCATTAGGCTGCTGTTCCTCACGGTTCTCAAAGATAACGTCGTGGGAGTGCGCGACGGGGAGGCGACACGCCGCATGCACAGTTAGCTGCTCACTCGAACACTCCTTTTCTCTTTGCCACCTCCGTAGTCTCGGTAACCTTCCTGACCTTTCCTTCGCTTTCTATCTTCTTGCTGTCGACTTCGTGCCGAGATGGCGGTGCAGTGAGCAGCGTCTAACGCATTGATTGCCTGCCCGTGCCTGCTCTCCCTCTTTCAACCCTGTGTCGTATTCACTTCTCGTGCCATCCCTGCTTCTTCCTCAAGTTATGCATCATATGTCGTAATGTGGACGTGCGGACAAGAGTGGCGATGACGAGAGTGGCGGTGGTGGCGTGACCACAACCTGCGACTGCACCCACATCATAGGCCATATGCATGAGTTGGGTCTCCCACGTAGTATGGACCTTCTCCTTATCGCGAAGCTTCGTTTCTTTTGGTTCTTCATCTCCTGCTTTAGGTACTTGCCTAGCAAACTTACTCTCTCGCACACCCTCGATAATTTTTGGTCCAATCGACGCACCAGCGTCGCTGTCATGTGTTGACGGCAAGTCCTCGAGTTGAGAGTGCCGCGCTGCATTGACTCCTTGCGCTGCTGTGCGGGGACGCTGGTCCCGAGAGGGATGCTGGGCTACCAGCTGCTCAACATCGATGGCCCAGTGACCAAGACGATAATGCACGTGCGCGTACCGTTCCTCCTGAGCATGCTTATCGACGGTGGTGCCATCGAAAGATGAACCTCGATGTATTCCGATGCTGTTCCTTGCCATGCCGCGCTTGCTACTAACGCTGGGAGAGCTGGATCTTCCTGTCCCTCTCTCGCGTGCATCCTCGTTGGCACACACCAGTGGCAGTCACCCTCAGCTCCGGTGTCATCGGCGCCCTTGTCACCCGCATCTTGCCTGTCGACATACACGGCGAGTTCATCTCTTTCAGCACTCTTTTTGCCTTCATCAGGATTGTGTGCTCATGTGGCGGCTGTTCTACACCACCGCCGATGTGCTGAGAGCCTTCCGGTAGCCGTTCTTCTGCTTCACCGCCACTTAGGCCGTTTTCTCCTACTTGAGTGCCACTTTTTGCTCTGCCTTCGAGCACATGGGACAGTCGGGTTGTTCAGTCAGTCATCCCGCTGGTCTGATACTTTGTGCAAAATTTCCACCGCCAGCTGCAGAAGAGAGGTCAGGGGCAGGCCACTGGGGTCACTAGTTTCTGAAGCAGAAGCAGCGAGTGTAGAGCTCAGTTGTACCGGTGGGGTGGTCGACAGCACTGCCGGTGCGCACCTCAGGCAATCTACAATGGCGGAAGAAGCTCGTATCGAAGATACTGTGGTGGGGGAAGCGCCACCTGTGCGAGCATTCCGCCGGTGATGGGGAAGTAGCGTCTTGGCACCCTAGTGCATGTGGGACGCCCCTCAACGCGCTGCAAGCGCTTGACAAACATCCTTGTGTCTCCCTCTAGTTTTTCTTCGTTGGCCCCCCTCTCGAAGCTTTGCGGCATACAGTGCGACTCCTTTATGCCCACTTGCGTTTATTGTTCAGTATCTTTGTTTTCTCTTTCTGGTTTTCGTATTCCCTTTACTTCATGGATTGCGGGCCCGGTCAACGGCCTTCGACAAGAGGCTGACATCCCACAGCCACCGTCCCACGCGATGCGGCACGCTGCTAGAAGAGCTACTTGGCCGCTACCGCTTCACACCAAAAAACAAGGATGCGGTGCCTTAAAAGGGGAGAGGAAAGCATGCCCGTCCTGTTCCACATGAACACCTGTCCGCTCTTTGAATTCCTGCAGCGGCGAGTGAACGGTAGCGACGCCATGGAGTACAGATGATGTACTGCCTGCTGCATTGTTAGCAGTCTGGCACCCCTGACCCTAGGTGTGTTTCCTATAATGGCGACCGAACCGGCGCTGTGCTCGGCAAGCCATGTGAGGTTCACGGGTCGCTTGAAGCGCGAATCACACTCTATCTCACGCAATGACTGTGCAAATTGTGCTCTGATGACACACAATAACCCTGCGCTGCGTGGGATTTCTCTGTCGGGGATATGCCACTACGCCCATGTGCCCCTTCACAACGGCAGGCGATGACCTCTTTGTGCGTAGGCACACGCCTATGGACGGGGCCCTCCCGCTTGACACACTGACGCCTCTCAGAGGCGCTCAGATTCAGTCGAAGGCGGACTGCCCCTGCCGCCCGAGGCTCATGGCAGCGCCCCCACTTGTGGCATATGCGGGCAGGCCATCCAGGCACGCACTCCCTCCCCCTCGTTCGCCAGGCAGCAGCGCCGCTCTGAAGCAGGCCCCAGGATCTGTAAGTACGGGCACCGTGCGTATGCACGCCCAAGCGCAGCTGGCACGGTGTGTCGCGCCCAGGCATGGCACGCAGAGGTGAGGGGAGCAGGCGCGAAGAGATCCGTGCCACGGAGCCCCCGCAGTGCATGTGCGCGACACGCGCGGCGCCTCCTAGGTCCTACCGGGTGTGCTGATGTGACACAGACGCTGCCTGCATGACGAGAGCGCCCCGAAGCCCGCTGCCGCATTCGCCGGGCGCCGACGTGGGCCACCTCCACGCCGCGTTACGGCCTACGGACGGGGGCGGGGGTGGGTGCAGGGGCTCCGAGGACCCTGACCGGCGGCTGGCCGGCCTCCTCCCCGAGCTCATGCGGCACGTGCCGGGGCCACCCCCCGCTCTACCCGCACGCCGGGCGCCGCCACCGCCAAGCAAAAGGGCTCTGAAAGGGGGGGAGGAAGGGCTGGAAGTGCCCGCTGGCTGGATGGCCCGATTCGACGGCAGGACGGTGCGTGCTGGCCGACCAGGACTTAGCCGCGGTGCAGCCGAGGTCGGTGGGCTGTGGGTGGTATGCATGGAGCTGCTGACTGGTTCGTGGTGGAGTGGGCACGTTGAGAAGACGCCTTTCTGCTTTAAGATCGTGCATAGGAGAGGCGTGCGTGCGTGCGTAGGTGCATATGTGTGTGTTCAGAAATGAGCACTTCGCGAATGTCGACGGCGCGTCTTTGTCGGATGATAGGGAGGACGGGCCTTGTTCCCTCTTCACTCGGGTATACGTAGTCCTGAAGTGAGGCTCTTTCCGTACCTCCTTTGTTCCTACAGACGTACGTGTATGTACACCGTTTGTGCGCAGTTCAGGACTTCATTGCATTGTGATACGCGAGACGCGGCTTTTGGTTTGCAAGCCATGCCGTAACCGAGGAAGAAGGACCCCCAGGACGCATTTCCATAAGGTTGGGAGAGGTAGGGCCTACAGGAGGACCTCAACCTGGGGCATGAAACACGAACTGAAGAGGATTCTAAAAGCTGAAAGCCGTGACGGTGGTTGTCATTTTGGGCTCTCTTATTAGGTGTCTCTTCCTGAGTTCATAGGGCTTGAACTGAATGTCAGTGCCTGTCGGACGCAAAGGGTGTTTTACCTGTGTGTATGTGTTTTGCGCTGAGCAGAGAACAGATATTCCCATGAGGCGTTGACAGTCACTAGAGTGGATGCTGCTCTTCTGGCGCTGAGCTGCTTCTCGAATTGGACCCCGTGCGCGTGCGCAGACGCAGTCTTGTGGTATCCAGAAGCTAGCTAAGGTGGCCAGGTAGAGATCGATAGCATCTGCACGAGGTACCTCCCGCTTTTTCTGGTACTTTCTCTGCTCCCTTTACCAGCATCTCATGCGATCACTTCTCTATTCATCTTCCTTCTCTATTCGCACGCGTGCCTCACGCATTTTCGCACAAATGTGTATCGACTCCTCTGCACATACACACAGGAGGAGCAGCCAAAAAGTGTGTGTGTGTGTGTCCTCAGCTGTGTGCACTCCCCTCACACTCTCTCGCAGGTGCCACGGATTTAGATCGCGTAACATCAGTCATCTGGGCGAAGCAGAGTCTACCCCTGCATCCGCATCCACTACTTCATATAGAGCGCAGGAGATACCCTCCTTCTGTTCTTCCCCACCACCTCGCTTCGCGACTGCTACTTCTTTCCACTGTTTTGTGAAGGTCAAGACAGCAAAAATGATGTACACGGGCGAAATCGAGAACGGCCAGATGCACGGCCGGGGTTGCCTCGTCTACCCGAATAAGGAGAAGTACGAAGGCGACTGGGTGTACGGCAAACGTCACGGCCACGGTGTGTACACGTACGCGGACGGTAGCAAGTACGATGGGGAGTGGGTGGAGGATAAGGTACACGGAAAAGGCACGTGTTACTACGCCAGCGGCAACCGCTACACCGGTGACTGGACGTTTGGTCGCATCAACGGCCGCGGTGTTCTCGAGTACGCCGACGGCGACCGCTACGACGGTGAGTGGAAGGACGGCCGCATGCATGGTAAGGGTCTCTATTACTACTCCAACGGTGACCGCTACGAGGGTGAATGGAAGGATGATAAACGCCACGGCAAGGGTACAGTGACGTACGCCGGCCCCGACGGTAGCGTGTCAGAGAAGTTCGACGGCGACTGGATAGAGGGGCGCATGCAGGGCTGGGGTAAATACTACTACGCAGACGGCGGCGTTTACGAGGGTGAGTGGCAAGATGGCAAAATGCACGGCAAGGGTACATACATATTCCCAAACGGCAACAAGTACGAGGGAGAGTGGTTCGACGACGTGAAGCAGGGCTACGGTGTGCTGACTTACGTTAACGGTGAGCGCTACGAGGGCTACTGGCTGGACGACAAGGCGCACGGCACCGGCACCCTAACCTACCTTCAAGGCGACCGCTACACTGGCGAGTGGTACCAAGGCAAGAAGCACGGCCACGGTACCCTGGCCTATAGCAACAAAGACACGTACGAGGGCGAGTGGCGTAATGACAGCGCGAGCGGCCGAGGTGTGCTCGAGTACGCGAATGGGTGCCGCTACGAGGGTGACTGGTTGGACGATAGGCGCCACGGCGAGGGCCAGTTGCTGCTGCCGGATGGCTCCAGCTATGAGGGTGGGTGGGTGAATGGTAAGAAAGAGGGCCGCGCCCGTATCATCCTGAAGTGCGGCGCCATCTTTGTGGGTACTTGGAAGGACAACCATATCGTGGGTCAGGGCGAGTTCTGCCTCTCCGAGCACTGTGACCTCAGCAATCCTGACTACTAGTGCAGGCCACCGGGGGCGTCATTTTGTTTCGTTGAACTCCATCCTCTTTCACGTTGTACCGTCGATCGCCCATCCTTCCTCTCTTCTCTTCTGTGCATGCTTTTTTGGGGTTGCTCGGTTTTCCTTTCGTTTTACATGTACATCCGCCAAGCGCGCGGCTTTACAGCCCCTGCTATTGCCACCTCCTCCCATCTTCACACTTCACGTTTCTAATGGTCTGTAATTGTCTCTGCACGTGTGTGTGTGTGTTGGGGGAGGGACGTGGCGTGCAGTGACACTCTTCCTTTGTTTCCTGTTCCGGTCTAGCGTTTAGTGACCAGGATTGGGTACGCCTGTCAGCGCCTGCGTGTGTGCCTGTCTTTGTGTGCCCTGCGGGCCACGTGATTGAGTTTTTGTTTCAGTGTTTGGGTCTGTTGTTGGCGTTTAGTTTTCGAGCTGCGCACTGACGTGTGTACTCTTAGATCTCTTCTTAGTCTGGGGTCATGCGGTGGCTGCGACTGAGAGATTAATTCTCCGCATGAGTTTTGTGCATGCGCCTTTGTGTGCGCGTGCCTCTTGTGATGGGGGGAGAGGCGCGAAGGGAGGGACCACCCAGGAAATGTTTGGAAGGAAAGGTGAGCGCCAGAGTCAAGTGACTTCTTCCCCTTTTCCCCTCACCCTCCTGTTCGTACAGCACTGTCTACACCATCCCCTGCTGGTGCTGTGTTCCGCTCTGTTGGCGTGTGTGAGTGCGCCGCTTCTCCGCCCCACATCAGCGCCTCCGTTGCTGTGTGTGCTGCGGTACGGCACCCTTCCCCTGCGTGTGTATGCGTTGTTCGCTCTTTCTCTCCTCGTTCTCTCTCGTTTCATTACCTCTCCTCGCCTTTTATCATAGATAGTGAGCGTTACATGTTCTCTTTGCGTTTCGCACACTTGTGGGTGTAGGTGCCCTGTGCGTGCTCGTTTTTGAGTGGGTGTGGGAGGCGCGTATGTGCCGGGATTGCTGGCATCCGCCTGCCGCGCTCTTTGTTCTGTTTTTTTTTTTTTTCCTTTCTCGCTGTTGTGTGTTCCAGTGTGGTGCCTCTTTCTGTGTTTCTTTCGCGCTTTCATTTCATTCGCTGTGTGTGTACGCGCGCGTGTGTGTGTGTGTGTTCGTTTGTTTCCGTAATGAAGGGCGAAGACAAGAAGCGAGCACGCCTCTTACGGTGCTCCGTCTCTGAGACTACCTAGACACGAGTGATGCATACGTATGCGCTGACTCACATGCACGTTTCAGCAAACATGCAGACACACACACACACACACCCCTACCCACGCCCACACGGTCGTGCAACTGGATGAAGAGAAGAGATGGATACGGTCGCCTTCGGGCACAGTTATCATTGCCCTCACGATTGCGCCTTCCTTCTCATCCTTTCCTTTTCGGTTCTTCTCTATGTCTTTTGTTTTGTTTGGCTTCTTCCCTTCTCTGTTGATTGGGGCGGGGAGGGATCGTGGCTTACATCTTCGACCTGCAGAACTGCAAACGAGAAAAAACTCAAGGATGTTGAAACAAAACAAAGCACTCAAGAACAAAAAAGAATACAGCACAGAAGATGGGAAAGAATACGCATCAAGGGTGGATAAAGTAGGATAGATTTTCAGAGGCATGAGGTGTTTTGCTTTTGTGCGGAGATGCGAGGTGGGAGACACCGTCAGAGAGGGGGCAAGTGGTAAGGGAAGAGGATGAGTGAGGAGGACGCACTCCCGCCGCTGGTATTCCCCGCTTCATCTTTTGCTTTTCCTCTCTTTCGCTACTTTGGTCTCCCTCTCACTGGCGCTCTCGTCGCTGCATACAACGGGCTGTATGGCATTGCCCCTGGATGTGTGGCAAACCTCACAGTCGTAAGCGTCTCTCTCCCTCTTTCTCTACCTTCAGGAATCGGTGCAAGACTGCCCTCCAAACAAAGGAAAGCTCTGTAGCGGTATAATGTGTTGTGTCTACACCCAACTTCCACGATTGTCTCTTCTCACCACACTCACACGCGCATCTGTCTCTCTTCTCTCCACGTCTTATTTCTGTCTCTGTCGCCGCCCGCCTGGTTCCTTCTCTTGTTTGTACTGACACGCAGGCACACAAACAAACGCACCTCTTTCCGCCTTCAAAGACACAGACCCCCCCCCCCCCCCACACACACACACACACACTCACTCACTCACACCTTATCCGGTGCACAGGGTCGATCACTCTGAACCAAGGAAAAGAAAGCACAGACAACGCAACATGCGTTAGCTCCCCTCTCGGAGGTGGTCGACACTGATGATCCGTCTTCGCCCTCCTATCCTCCGGCTGCTGCTTCGCACCTGTGAATACTGTCTGGATGTGCCTCAGGGCGAGAGGGAAGGAGGAGGGGGGGGAGTATAGAGTTTGCCCCTGCTGCCCCCCTATCCCCTAAACACCTCCACCTGCTCGTTGCCCACAAAGTGCCTTTTCATCTCTTCGTTTTGTTCTTCTTGGCACTCTTTGCTCACTCAACAAGAATGTGCAATATGTCAGATGGAGGGGAGAGAGAGAGGGTGGTGGGGGCGAAGGCAGGACTGGGGACGAGGGGGCAGAGGGCTGAGGGGGGGGTACCAGGGCGCATGGATTTAACTCACCTATCCCTGCCGGTTTTTCGTTTTCGCACTGATTATCTTCTTCTTTCGAACTTCATGTTGCTTCTACCTCTTTCTCTGCATTGGCAGGAGTATGTTTGCTTCACGGAGCTTCCCTTTCATGCTCCTCGGAGGGGGAAGGCACTACGCAACACACCCCATCTCATGTTGCCTGTTTTCTTCGGTTCCTGCAGAGATGCATACGCGCGCCAAGCGTATGCATCTCTGTAAGCGTACAGTTACGACCCCATCTCGCAGCTCGAAACGGAAACAGTCAGGATCCCGCGGCCACTGAACCCTGCCGTGGAGCCACGAAACGTGAGGGGGACCACACATACGGCCCTCTTAGTCTCTGTTTTTCCGCCTTTCCTTCTTGTCCAGAAGGGGAACGATTGAAGGTAGCGAGGAAAGCGGCACGTGCGCAACTTTGCCGTTATGCATTCTCTGCTGATCAGCGCTCATTTTGTTGTGCGTGAGTGGCAAACGGGAAAGTTATCCTTCTTGTTTTTCTGCCTTTGGCGCGCCTCATCATTTTCTATCCTGAGCTCGTTGGTGTAGGTGAGAGGAAAAGGAAAGACAAGTCCCTTCACGTATTTCATTGTCGCGGCGTGCACCTGCGCACGTGCCCGCCCCTGTGAAGTTCGTGAAGGGAGGGCCCTCTAGCAGAGGGCAGGGGCATCAGTCGTCCGCTGTCCACATCGACAGAGCGCTTTTTGGGTCTGAAAGGGATCTTCCGCTTATTCACTTTTCGCTCCGTCGTTTTCTTCTTGTGCTCTTCCCTCTTACTTCGGGCTGTTGCGTTTTCCTCTCTGCGCCGCATCATCTTTTCAATTCACCGTTTGGTACTTTTTTATTCGTTGACTTGCGTATTTCACTCCCCTTTTTGGGCAATCGTGCAGAGCGGGGGGTCCAAGGGGGTGACATGGGACTCTGAGTTGAGGGGAAGGGAGTGGCATGTACTCATTCCTTCCACTCATAGGCCTCCCTTTTGCGCAGAGTTGAACGGAATAGTAAGAAGGCAACAGAGAAAATAAAAGGTTTACGTGGCGAGCAGTGGCGACCTTGGGCCTTTTTCTGCATGTACCTCTGTGTTGCGCAGGCCCCAGATGACTCTCGCTCAACTACTCTAGAAGAATAAAGGCGATGTCCATCGATGGAAGGAGGAGGATATGTGCACACCACGTTTGTATGTGTAGGCAATGGAGAGAGTGACTGAGCGTGTGAGTGTGGTGATCAGTCGTGGCTGTAGTAGGCAGTCAGCTCCACAGGCTTGAGTTGATTCCACTTTCTGTTGTTTGTTGCTCCTTTTGTTTTCTCAGAGGTGCAGCTTGCTCGTCTTGGCGCGCACACTCTTCTTTCCTTGTTTTTCCCCCTGCTCCCCCTTCTGCTTTCTGTTTCGCACCGCTCTCCCTCTCTCTCGTTACGCTCATCGTGAGGAGGAGGCAGAGTGGGAGGGGTGTAAAAGATGAAAACTAAGAGAACGAGAGGCAAGTTCGAGCCGTACAATAGCGACTGGGTACTATGTTTGCAGATTGAGATGAGGAGAAGAGAGAGAAAGTACCCTCCTGCGTCATAGCACCCTTTTCTCCTTGCTAAAATCTCGATTCCCAGAGCCCCCAACCCATCGCCTGGGGTCTCCCTAGCAGGGCCAGTTACACAGCAGCGGTTGCTGCTTCCTTGTGGCACTGCCTCCAACTTGTTTCTTCGCTTCTCCGTCTACTCGCGGGAAACAGTGCGGCCGGCGTAGAGCACCACGACGAGCTGCGGAGAGAACGTTTCAAGAGAGCAGGCCTGCGTGCTGTCCTTCTGTGCCTCTGTCCTTTGGTGTGTTTCACCCTATTCTTCGCTGCCCTCCTCCGACGTTCGTCGGCTTCTTGATCTCGCTCCTGCTTGACTGTGCGTGGGACACACATCCATACACGTGTGTGGGCGAGTCACGCCCAGGAGCTTTCTCACATGCCTACGCACAGGTCGATACACATCCATGATTGGCACCAACACCCGTAAACATAACACCCCGATACCCCACGCTATTTCGATTCTCGAATCCACGAACACACAAAAAAACGCGGTGGCTCGCTTCTTATCGCACTTTACCCACCTTCTTGTGTGAACGCCTTCGCACCTCACTTAGGCTGCGCGTCTGCAGGACACCGTGAGGAAACTTTTCCTGGAGGAGAGGAGAAGCTGAATCACTGCATCGTAGGTGAAGAAACAAAGAGGGCATATACATCTTTTGCTCGCTTGGCTATCGTACGCTGACAGCCGAGACGCATAAAGACGCCTTACACGACACCGTGATGGAGGCCTTGAAGGGACTTGCTCGCCGTACCACGCAGAGCCTGCGTGAGATGGTGTCGCGGACGGAGGTGACACCGGAGGAGATGCGCCTCACGGAGGTCATGGCGAAGGTACGCATGATGGAGACGAAGGGCGAGATGATATGCGAAAAGGTGATCCAAGTTGCTCGCCTCATGGGCGAGCTCGGCACGACGTTGCGGGAGATCGGAGAGGAATACAAGGGTGTGCCGGATTTACCGAAGGAGAGTCGTGAGCTTGCGGATGACGTCTTCGAGGTCGGTGTGAAGCTCGTAGAGACATCGCAGGAGCACCAAAAGGGGCTGAAGGAAAACGGGTTCGAGTTGCTACGCAGTTTCGTCAAGCAGTGCGCGCAACTGCGCGAGGTTGAAGATGCTCGACGGCACCACCAGCTTGAGTACGACTTCTTCAAATCCAAGGTGCAGCACCTCCGCTCATCCCAACAGAGGGACTTCACCCGTCTTCCACGCAACGAGCAGATCTTGGAGAATTGGCGTGTTGAGTTGTGGCGGGCGACGGAGTGCAGTAAGGCGATGTGCTCCCAGCTCTTTGTGTCTGGTCGACAGGCGATTGACCGAAGCGTGCTCACAACGATACAGGTGCTCCACAGCTTTGTGGAGATTGCGTCGACAGGCTTCTCACAGACTTTTCAGGGGGTGCGGCTCCCGACCTACCCAAGCGCGCCAATACTGCCTCCGACGGCGCTGCCGCCGGCGCCGGCGCCTGCACCGGGACTTAGGCCGTCGCTGGGGCCTGGCTACGATTCATCGGGGCCGTCAACCCCGTACACATACAGCGGCCAGGCGGCTGGTGGGGTAGCCACCAACGTCACGGTACCAAACTCAGCAGGTGCTCAAGTCTCTATGCACGGGGCGGCCTACCCCTTGGTGCCACCAGTATCGTCATCAAACTCTCTCGGCCCAGTTGCAGCACCACAATCGACGCCACTTCTCCCTGGAACAGGCACTTTGTACGGAGGTGCACCTCCGTATGTCTCCACACCAGGCGTTCCAAACAACGGCACTGCTGACTACCAACCACCGCCCCTCAACACTCACAGTTCAACCGACAATGGCTCCGCAACTTATCAGCCCCCGGCCGTGCAGTGACTTGGGGTACACGCCGTTGTTATGTAGTCGGCGGCCATTGCGGCATCTGTAAGGATGGGTCTGTGTAGAAGGTGTAGTGAGAGGGAGGCAGCGAGGAAGGTGATGCGCCAGCATTGAGCTGCTGCTCATCGACTTGCTGAGGTTGTTTTTCTGCTCTAGCTTTTTTTCCTTTGACAGAATGCCGCACGCCTGCTCTCGGTGAAAATTTGTGTCATTCTTGGTAGTCGCCTTGTGGCTGTGTTGTGTCTCTCTCTGTATCGTTGGTGCTTTTGTTGCTTCTTCCTCCCCTCACACGCGCGTCTGTGCGTCTTTCCTTTTCCCAGTGCTCTCTCTCTCTCTGCACATGGCGCGTTGCTGCCTTGCCGACCCCTTCCTCTTTCTTTTCCATCCTCACTTTCTGTTCAAGTCTCAGTGGCGTGTTTGTGTGTGCATTGGACAAGGTATATGCGTTCTGTAGCTGCTTTTTTTTTCCTGTACTTCACCAGCATTGCAGCTAACAGTTGTTATTCGTCGAGGTCTGCTGAGCGCGCAAGAAGGGGCAAATGGAACAGAAGGCGTCTTTTTTTTTGCGTATCGGGCTGCTCTCTTTTGGTTTCTCCAGATCGTCGCTCAAGTAGCCACACACTCATCACTGCCTCCTCCCGCCCACAAGCAACGCTAGAGCAGGTCGCGCATGCATGCGTACTAGTCACATACAGCGAAACATGTACTCTCCTCTCTTCTTCCGTCCGAAACGAAGCGACAAGAAGATAGTGCGGAACCCGATGCTGAAAAGACGTGCGTGTGCGTCTGTGTGTGTGTGTCTGTGTCTATGTGGTCACTGCCCTCGTATGAGAATGCGTCTAGGATGGCGGTTGAATAGCAAAAGAATATGATGACCGGCCAAATGGCCACGTTCTCCTCGCGACCTTCTCGGTACGCCACAGTACTTACCAGCGGTGTGCGGGTAGAAAGTGACAAAGGAGAACAAACTAGAATGCTGCACGAGCTGGAAAGAAGAAGGCACTGCTCCATCATATCCCTGGCTGTTGCTATAACTGTCGTGTACATCGCGTTTGGCTTCACTGATGTTGCGATCACCATAATGCTTCAGTGAAACGCACTGCCTTCTAAGGAGGCTCCACCTCTTCAGCATTTGTGTGTGTGTGTGTGTGGCCGTGCACCTGTGTGTACAGGGCATTTCCTACGTCTATGCTTGCCCATTGCGTCAGCCTGGGACACGCGCTCACTGCCGCAAATCTCAAAATTTACGTTCTTCGCCCTTTCCTCTCGGTGTGCACATCTGTTTCTCTCTCGTTGCTCTCTTCTTCTAACACCCTCCACATCCCCCATCACCCATTCCCCTCATACACACCCCTTCGCGTGTATGCATGTTTGTCACGATGTCCCGTCAAACTGTACGAACGACACTAAAAAAAGGAACGCACGACCCTACACAGCGTTGTGTAGCACAGCGCTGCTGCACACGGACGAGTGAGCATCGTTAGAGATTCTCCTTTCCTTCATTCTTCCCCTCTCCTCTCACTGTATCCTTTCATCTTCTTCGTGGAGACATACGCACATATAGGTGGGAGAACTTCTCACGTTTAGCATTTTTTTCTCTTTTACTTCCCCCCTCCCTCTCTCTCGGCTCTCTTCTTAGAAGATTCACACCATTTCTTCTTTCTTTGCCTTTGCCCTCGCCTTCTACAAATTGCGGTGAGCGCTTCTCTCCCGGCGTGCGTGTGCACTTGTGCGACGCCACTAGATCTCTCAGTCTTTTTTAAATCTTCGCGTTGCCCTGTTTGTTTACGTGTGCGCCACAGCTGCAGATTGTATCGTACTGGTGTGCGTGTGATAACTTCAGTCTATCCCTTCCTCTTCATTCTTAGCACCGCACTCTTGTCGTTTGCTCCCTACATCACTTGTATCACTCTACCCCTCCTGCTCCTGCCCCTAGCACCACTACTGATTCTCACGCCCTTCCCCTTCGCTCTGCATCCACAGATCTCTTTTTCTTTTGGACAGCGTTCCGGCCGGAGGAGTTGCTTTGCCTCTTTACGTTTCGATTGTTGTGTCGCGAGTGAGTTTCACTAGTGTGCACTCTTCTCCCTTTCTTCACCAACACACAACCCTCCTCCTCTTCGGAGGAGCCCGCGTGAGTCATCGTATTTGCCCATCTTTTTCTGCCTATTCACTCCATTCTGTCGCTTGACTGCTCTAAGCCCTGCACCTGCACCACTGTAGGCGTTCTTTCCTACACTAACAGAGTAGTGAGTTCATGTGTGGTCTTGATCTGGTGAAGCAGCAATGCAGACCTCAACAGCATCGTCAGCGGCCGCTTCTACTGAGCCACTCTTCGCAACAGTCACGTTCATAGCGGAGGATAACGCGCATGGCAACACATTTCGTGTGCCGATTGGCGCCTCCACAACGGTGCGTCGACTCGCTAAGGACGCGATGCAGCGCCTCGTGATGTCACGGCGCAACCTGAAGGGCTGCAGCGATACGTCTGCAATTGTGGTCACAGAGGTGTTCGTCGGCGGTACCGGTACGCAGCCTAAAGCGGAAGTCTTCGCGCAGGATTGTGTGACGCAGGTTATTTTGGTAAAGGAAGAGGTTGTGTACATGAGGCTGAAGGCAATGAATACGTCCGCAGCGCCGACACAGCTTTCCTCTCCGCCTCCACCGCTGCATCAGACAGGCGAGTCGTCAACGACACGCGGTGCTATCGTCGCTTGCAGCAATCACCTCACTACACCAACCGCCGCCGCTGCTCCGTTGTTCCCAAAGGAGGCTTCCCCATCAAAAGATGGGACTGAGTTCACGACCGTAACGCACACTGCACTGAAGACGACTGTGCTGCCGCCAGCAGCAGTGAAACAAGCAACGACCCAGAAGTCGACGAGCGACGGAACGGCCGCCGCAGCGGTACCGTCGACGGTGGAGCCTCTGGTGCCGAAGGCTGAGGCGCCGACGCATCGACTGGGCTGGGGCCTCGAAGCGTACGGGCTGTTTCCTGACAAGTACATGTCAGCTCCTGGCAAGCGTCCGCGGACAGTGCAACCCGAACCAAGTACAACGACGGCGCAGACAGAGAAGTTGAGCAAGACGGAGTCGAGCACCATTACTGCCGCTACTACTAGGATGAGGGTGGGGAGGAGTTTCTAGGAAAACAGGCTCCGGAGGCCAAGCGCCTAGGGTGGGGCCCCGAGGCGTCCAAGCACTTTGCCGACAACTACGTTAGCTCCCCAGATAAAATTGCACGTCTCCAGCGTGCGCAGAGGCAGGCTGTGAAAACGTCTGAGAAGAGTGCCGCCCCTGCACCGACTGCGAGGCTGACAAAGCCTATGCCCAAGACACCGGTGTCCCGCGCCCTTCAATTCCCGATGGCTAACGCCGAGGAGAGCCGTACCACAGTGGGCCACACCGTGGACGATGCCATCAGTGTTGACGAAACCTCGCCAACGGTGGAGCTTCCGAAGGGGTGGGGAAGGGAGTCGCTCAAGTTCTTTGACCCGAACACGTACTGCGACGACCCAACAAAGGCACGTCTGCTGCCGAATACGGACTACTCGCGCTCGCGTCGCCACCGCCGACCGTCCACCCTCTAGTCACCAAACGACACCGCACGGTGCGCGAGCGTGTGGGGCACACACACAGAAGCGGTTTTCTCAAACCGATGCGCCGCCTCGCCCCCGCTTCCTCCCCTTGTTGCTCTCTGCGTGTCTGTATACCCATGTGTATGTGCGACTACATGTGTGTGCGCGCGTGTACATGTGTGCGTGTGTCTTCCTTTCTACAGAGACCCCGTACAGTCCAGCAGCTGCAGAGGAGCTTCTTTTTCTCTATGTTTTAACTTCCTAGACTCTCTCTGTGCGCTGATTGGCGAAAGCTCATCTCATCGCAGCAGAATAGCCACCAACAAATAATCAAGGAGCTGCTTGTGATGTACGAGCGGTTGTCTCCTCACGTGTGTCCGGAGGGGGGCACCTCATGTAGAGCCGAGGGGGCAGCGATAGACTGTTGCTGCCGTGTATACCGTCGCTCTTGTTTCGCATGGCTCTTTAGCAGCTATTGCTGATAAGGGCCAGTGATAACGGGGTTGGTGGTGGCAAGGATCGAGCGATTGGGGAAAGGGCGGGAGGGGGGATGCGTGTGGCCGTTGACGTGCGCACATGCGAGAGTGAGCAAGGGGTACGCCGACCTGGAAGGGGTGGGGGTGGACTTGAACTGGAGCGGACCGACCTCCTACTACCGGACCGCGCTTTTGCCTTCTCTTTCGCTGTGTCTGGAGATGAGAGATGATCTACGTTCACCTCCTCACGTGTGTCACTGACGCCGCCTTCTCCCATCTCTTTCCTCTTATGATGCTTGGTCTTTGGACTTTCCACTTCTCTTTCTATGTGCGGTGTCTTCGTCACCGTGCACTTCATCATGTCCAACATGTGTTAGTGCAGTGCCCTCCAATTCAACTCTTATTCCGCTTTCCCTCTGTCCCCCTTTCCTGTCATTTCCATCTTCCTCTTTCTCTCCCCCCTCCACACACAGGCTAATCGTAACCCAACTTGCTTCCTTCGCAAGAAGATGGTCAAGATCAAGAGCCTCTCCACCCTGCAAATCCCCGAGGATGTGACCGTCGAGGTGCGGGGCCGCAAGGTCACTGTCACAGGTAAGCGTGGCACCCTCACGAAGGACCTGTCGCACCTGCAGCTGGACTTCCGCGTGGACAAGAAGAACCGCACCTTCACAGCGATCCGCTGGTTCGGCTCCAAGATCCCGATCGCGTGTCTGAACACCACCAAAACACACGTGCAGAACATGATCACTGGCGTGACGAAGGGCTACCGCTTCAAGGTGCGCTGCGCCTACGCTCACTTTCCAATCAACGTCTCTCTGGATGGCCCGAACATCGAGGTCCGCAACTTCCTTGGTGAGAAGCGCGTACGCCGCCAGACGGTGCCCAGCACTGTGAAGGTGAGCCAGACCGATCCGTCCAAGGTCAAGGATGAGATTGTCTTTGATGGCAACGACCTGGAGCAGGTGTCCCGCGAGGCCGCCGTGCTGCACCAGATGTGCTTGGTGAAGAACAAGGATATCCGCAAGTTCCTTGACGGTATCTACGTCCAGACCAAGACCAACATCGAGGCTGTTGAATAGAGAGAGCCGTCGTCTGCGAGCGAGCGCGTGTGTAGGTGTATAGGTGTGTGTGTGTGTGTGGTCGTAGGGGAGGGGAGAGAGAGCTGTGGATTCTCCTCCTTGTGCGTTGTTCTCTGTTTCCTCTCCCCGCCGCTTCGTGCGACACCCCACTCGCCCCACACGCACTCCTTACCCAGTCCCCATCCTTCTCTAGCCTTTTGTTTCCCTTGTCTCTTTTTTCATTTTTGCTCTTGTGCGATTTCCCCCCTATAAAAGTAGAAAAATGCAGGTAGATATGTGTCGAGAGCATGCCTGTCTCTGTGATGATGCGTGTGCGTGTCATCACGACAGCGATGAAGCTGGCACAGGTTATGCGTACGCAGCTCCACTCGCTCACCTCTGCCGCCGCACAGGTGCAGCAGGTCAAAGAGAGAAAACACGTGGCTGATGCCGTGCTAAGCAGTGAAGGAGTCGTTTTCTTCCTCCGGCACCGGTGTCACGCACTGGCGGCCCACTCGAGTATCCGAAAGAGAAGTGAACCGCTGTTTCGTCGTCGAAAGTGTGTATACGATTCTTTGGTCTGTCAGTTCACGTGTGGGGCTCTCCGCTTTACAACTCCCCTTCCCACCCTTCTATATTCAATGCGGTTGTGCCTCGAATATTATCATCGCGCACCTATGCGCACAAACACACATACCTTTCGTTGTCCTCCTTCACTATGGCGCCCCTTGATCTGCCTCCCTGCAGTGACAAGGGAGTTCGTGGAGGAGAGGATCCAGGTAGTGTCAGGTGGCGGCTGAGTAAGGGACACTGGCTGACACGCGTCCACGCATAACGCATATACTCACACCTCGCCTTTCTACCACTGCTCTCTTACTGCTATTTGGCCATATCCTGACCTCCGCGCTGCCCACACTTGCCGTCGGCAAAGCAATGCTGCCTGGTGTTGCTGCGAGCGCACAATGTGGTGCAGCCCCGTACGATGCATGTCCATGTGGGACAGCCCGGTGTTTGAGCACAACCCCCTCACTCGCTACTGGAAGAAGATGATGGACCGCACCGGCACCACGTTGTCCTCACAGAGCATCCCGCGCCACATCCACGGTTACCTGGAAGGTTCGAACGCACGGACGGAGAGTCACATACGATGGTTTCCGTACAAGCAGGAGATGACGGTAGAAGGCCGGTACGTACCGACCTTTAAGGATGTCATATACACTCACTACTTCCCGAAGGAATTCAACGATGATGAGCGGGTGAAGTACATTTCGATCAAGACGAGCCGGTCCGAGCTGGAGGTGGCGGACGAGATCTTTCTGATGCGCAAGATGAAGCTCTTCACCGCGCAGCTGCTGCGTAACAAGCTGCGCAACCGCCCTCTGCGGATGCCACAAGGAGTCGACTACAGTGGGATTGAGCGGCGCTACACCCTTGGGATCTCGAAGGTTGCGCAGGCGATGGGCATGAGCATGTATAGCACCAGCTCCTACGACCCGATGCTCATGTACTCGCCCTACCTTGACATGGGGGACTGCGTGGACCTCATCTTGACGAAGCAGCTTCGAACTTCGCTGCAGTACCTGTTCTGCGAGATTGCCGTTCATCGTGGCATTCATCGAGCGCGTCTACCTCACGTGAAAGGCGAGCCCAAGGAACCCTTGCACCAAATCGAGCCCTGCCTCTACGAGTTCATCAAGCTGCGACTGGCAGTGCTCTCTCTTATCGCCAAGCAGGAGCAGTACGTCGTTGATCATTGCTTCGACGGCAACCACCGCTATGGCGGCTGCCTCATCCACCTCTTTCCTTCCCCACTAGAACCCGACATCATTGACCACCACGTCGAACATATCGAGCTCGATCTCGAGCTAGCGCAGACCTGGATGAAGCACTACTACGACCACTACATCGCACCTCGGCGGAGTGCATAGGCTCGCAGCGGAGGTGAGGATGTGGGTACTCTTGAGCTGTGGTGAGCACACATGTGTTTTCATCCCGTAGTTTTATGTGTCTGTGTTGGGATAGGGAACGCACTGTCACCTGTGCATCAACCCACGTGCTCGTAGAGCCCTCCCTCCCTCCTCCACCCACGTCTCGACGTGTGTGTGTGTGTGTGTGTGTGTGTCTGTACGCGCGTCTTTGTTCTTGTCTTCGCGGGTCTTTACCGGTATTCAACCACCCTCGCACACATGCCAACACGCCGCCAACTGTCTCACTGATTTGCACCGCAAACTGTGCATGCGTGTCGTTCGTATGAACCACTGAAGCTAAAGCCGCCCAAGAGAGTTCCACATCAGTGGAACTCTCTTGGGCAGAAAAGGGTGGGGGAAATGTAAGAGCTCCACCTCCTTGGCAGGGTGGGGGTGGCGATGTTACTGCCTAATTTTGCGCCAGTGGTGGCCTATTGCTCGGCCGACGCAGGCTCTGCCGCCCTATCCTCTTCCCCGTGGTGTTTCCACCCACATACTGCGAATGCTTCTTCGTGCTGTTATGCACGCGTGAGTCGCCCCCGTCACTCTCCCTCCTTCTTTCGCCTTGTCTTTCTTGATTCTCTTCGTTGTGCCCACCTCCATCGCTCCGTGTCGTCTGTGCCGATGCGTTTCGACGCACAGTGTGGACTTCACTGCATTTGGGGAAGCCAGTCACGCATACCTGCATCAGCCTCCTCACCTTCTCTCTTTTTTTTCATCCGATACCCGCTGCTTCAAGGGCTGGGTCGATCTACAGGCCTTTTTTCTCCTTCACGCATCACAGTCGGCCCATCGGTCCGCTTCTTTGTGTTCTTCTGCGCATTCTTCTCTCCTTTGCTGCTATGTCGGTCTCTGAGAAGTCAGATGGCGTGATGGATGGCGCTGCGGACCGAGAAGTGGTCACCATTCTCCGCTCTCTGGCACCGGAGGAGGTCGACATGCTTCGTGATACGTTCATCTACATGGATCGTGACAGTGACGGCTTCGTCAGCCGCGAGGAGGTGATGATGCAGGTGGCTGCCTGCGTTGGTGCAGAGCGGTTTCCGCCGCTGCAGGAGTACCTTGTACCTCTGTTTCAGGTAGCTGACAAAGACCACGACGGTCGACTTAGCCTGACGGAGTTTCTCATGGCGTTCGCCAACGGCCCTGGCGTCGTGCCAGCGGAGGTGGTGAACAGGTGCGTCGCAGATGTGCGGGTGCGACTAACAGATGAAGAGATATCGGCTCTGCAGAGCAACTTCAGTCGCATCGACGCAAACCAGGATGGTGTCATCGATCCAGAGGAGCTCGAAATGGCGTTGCGGGCGCACCTGCTCGCCAAGTTTCCGGACCTGACGAAGGAGATCTTCAAGGAGATTGTCTCCGTCGTGATGGCCAGCGCCGACGCGGATAAGAATGGCGTTCTCTCCTTGTCAGAGTTTATTCGTAGTTACCAGGAGGACCAAGGCGTGCTGCCTGCTACCTTTCTAGAGCCCACGCAAAACAGCCTGATTGGTGCCCGTCAGCTCACCGACGACGAGGAGACGGTGTTGCGGGAGGCGTTCGCCGTTCTGGACCGCAACAAGGACGGCTATGTCGACCACGAGGACCTCTACCGCGCCCTCTGGGATACTCTTGGCAGCACCACCGAGGACCAGAGCCAAATACACGACTTGTGCAAACTAATCATGATGACCTCTGACCGCCGCAAGAGCGGCAAGCTCAGCATTACCGATTTTGTTCGCAGCTTCTTGCGCAACATACAGCTTATGCAGATTCCTGTGGCGGTCGCTCACGAGCGGGTGCGAGTGGCCTGCGAAAAGCTGCAGGAGATGCACGACTCGGGGGAACTTGAGAGACTCGTAATGGTGTTCGAAGATCTGGACAGCGACGGCGACGGGTTTGTGGCGCGTTCGGAGCTGGTGAGCCTGCTCAAGGTTCTCTTCTGCGACGCCTTTCCTGAGTGGGACAAGGAGATGTTGACTACCGTCATGACCGCCATCGTTGTCGGTGCGGAGACGAACAACGGTGGTCAGCTGTCCCTGGAGGAGTTCATTCGTAGCTTCGTCGAGGGCTCTGGTGCGCTACCTCTCGAGGCCGTCTACAACTGGGACTCCACCGCGGGGTGTGACTCTTCCTCTCCCGGAAGAGCTCCGATGCAGCCGCTCCGTCGCCTCAGCGCCGCGACCGACGATGACCTAATCCTCATTGGCGAAGCTGTACGCCGGCTCTATACAAAGAATGGGGCGGACGGCGCCATCACAGAGGACGAGCTGCACACCGGCATCGCTCAGCTCTACGTTGACAGCCCCCAACACGGAGAGGAGATGTTTCAGTTTGCGCTCCAGCAATTTGTCGTGCCTCGCGAAGATGGTCGGCTGATGTGGAGCGACAACGTCGTTTTCGAAGACGAGGGCGATGAAGAGGACGAGGGTGTGGAGGCAAGCAGCCGAAACAGGAGTAGCTCGGCGTTGACGTGCCCATTGGACAACTCCAGTCACCGGCCCCACGCCTTGGTGCCCGTCTCGGCTACCGAAGTGGCGGAGCCAACACCGTACGCGTCACCGCAGCTGGCAGGGCTGTCGTCAGGCCCATTGCCAAACCATCGGTTCTCGTCACCCCCGGCCGATGCTCGGGAGCAGACAGTCGCTGCACCGACTCAGGGCCGTAGCGATAATTCTGCATCATACACCCAGACCCAGCCAAAAGTGGGAGGCGAAGCAACATCGACGTCGGCTGCCTCCGCGCTGCAGGGGCGGGTAACGACGAGGTCCTCCAGGGTCTACAAACTGTACGGCTCTAGGGCCAATGATGGCATGCTCGATGAGGATCTGATGCGGCAGTTTGACCACTACGACGTAGAGCACAAAGGCTACCTGGATCGGGAGACCTTCAAGAAGATCTACATGAAGATGGAGAACTACGGACTCGACCCGTCCCCGATGGAAGTAGACATGCGTTTCCGTCGTTACTCCAAAAGGTCGGACAAGATCTTCTTCGACGAGTTCTGCATCCTCATGCTTCAGCGGGCGCGTCTTTGAGCGACGATCTGCATTGTTGCTGCTCTCTTGCAGATGTTTCAGCTCTTCCTTCTTTCTCTCTCCCTTTTTTTCCAACTCATCGGCACCAGCGTCGCGGTTAACGAAGACAAAAAGAATGAAAAGAGGCAACTCAGCCGTAGACCCGGCGCGCGGATTTAGGCCTGTGTGTCTGTGCACCTCTGTGGGTGTTGGTGTGGTGTTGGATCGCATCTCGTTCTGTTCTGTTCTCTTGGTGAATCTTTGGCAATGTAAGGTGACAGTGGCTTCTGCTGTCTCTTTCTTTTTTTTTTGCCCTTTGTTTGCTTCTGATGTGTTCAGTTCTGTGTGTGCGCGTACACCTCTTTTGCCGTAGAATGCCCTGGATGTACAGTAGACGCCCGTGTCCTCTCTCTCTCTCTCTCCGTCTCTCCCCCTCTTACCTTCCCACCCCTGTGGCTTCACGTTGTTCTTTTTTCTTGCCTTTTGTTCGACTCTTTTTGGCCTCTCGCACCCTTCCCCGTTCTGTCGTCTGATCGCGGCTTCGCACCGCTTTCACGTGTCGCCCTTGATGAGCTCATTGGCTTTCACACTTTTCGCGTTTGTCGAGCCGATTTATCGCGAACTTCTCCCCCTTCTCTATTGATGCCGCTGCTCTCGAGTGATTTGCAACTGCGCTTACTGTTAGCCTGTCTCTCTCTCTCTCTCTGTGTGGGTATGACTGGGTGCAGGTGCGTTCTTGATCCAGCCGTCGTTGTTGAGGGTGACGTTCACAGCCTTTACATCGCTATGCTTTACCTTGCGTTTTATGCTCTTGGCGGAATCCTAAGTCGATGCGCTCCGCCCTTCATCAGCTGGACTCTCCACTACGTCTACCTGTGCCGCTATCCCTCGCAGTTTCTGTGCGTGAGTGCATATGTGCATGGATAGGCGCTGGCCTGTGCTCGAGGGTATGTGGACGCTATTCTCTTCTACTGTTGCTCTCTCTCTCTCTCTTTCTCCTTTCATTCTTTTTACATATACAGCGCTACCCCCCGTTGCTCGCCATGTCGTTCTCCCCCTTTTCTACTTTGCTTGTCTCGTATCGTGCGTTTCTCTTTGCCCCTCTTTTCACGCCTGTTGCGTGAGCCCTCCACTAACAGACCCGAGGAAAGGGGTCGAGTCAGGGGAGCGAAGCGAGGAGACGAAGTCTGGTGAAAAAAAAATGAGTCATTACAGTAGTAAGTCAGAAGTAGAGAACAACAATGACGTGGAAACATCGCCTCATGAGGGCGGCGAACAAAAGAAGAACCGCTTTCTCCACACACACACACACACACACACACACAGAGTAATCCGCTCTGCAGATCCGTCCGTGCATGCATCTGTGCGGTCTCCACCCTCTCTTTGCCAATGTCCTTGCGAAAGACGCGTGTCAGCGTGCAAGCACCCTCGCCCTCCTACATGGGATGTGCGATTCAAGCGTCACTCAGAGGGGATATGATGGTGATGACGCCACAGTGTGTTTGTGTGTGTGACACTGTACTCTTCATACGGTTCATTCTCTGGCTGCATCTCTTCCTATCGTATTTTCCTTCTATTCATCTGTCAATCTCCATCGCTCCATCTCCTCCACCATGTGCGTTCCACATGTCTGCGCTCGATACCCAAGGTGCTCGACTGTGTACGCTGCAGCTCTAGCCGCTGACGTTGCTTATGTTTGCGCGCGCATTTCCGCACCACACTCAGCTGTTCGTTTTTTTTCCTCTTCCCTTTGCATTTTTCTTCGCCTTTTTCTCTCCCGCTCTCCCTCGGTTCTCCTTTCCATTTCTTGCGCTCTTGGGTAGTTATTTTCTGACACCATCAGGACTCTCTTCTCATCATCGTTTCCGCTCGCGTTTCTCTCTCCTTCCTGGTCTCTTTCTCTGTGTTGTGAATCGAAGTACTTGCCAGAACTCAACTATCTCAAGCTTTACCAGGTGTGAGGGAGAAGTACCTATACGGTGGCAGAGAATCTTCGTTAGTTTATTTTCAGATGTAGCTAGCAACGGTGGCACGTCGCAGAGTATATCTCGTGGACGGGACGAGATTGCTTCGTCCCCCGGTTCTCCCTTGCACAAGCGCTACGCGTATGCGACGCGAGAAGTTACACTTTGCTCACCTGCCCACATTGCATTCGTTTTTTTCTTTTTACGCGGGTGCTTTGTTCATTTCTAAGAGGCGCTACGTTGTGTGTCCGTGCCTGTGTGTGTGTGTGTGTGTGTGTGTGTGTGTGTGTTGACGAGTGCCTTTGCCAGTGTGTCACTCGCGGGTGTGTTTCTCTCTCCGGTAGACTTTCCTTCTGCTTTCTTTTTTTGCTGGATCTCTGTTCTCCGCTCTGCTTCTTGTGCTCGTGTGTGTGCGTGTCTCCGTGTGCGCCTGCTGTCGTCACCTCCCGCATCCCTGACAACAAAAACGACCCCCCCAAAAAAGACAAACGAAGAAACGAGGCACTAACCGACGTGCTGTGAAACTCTCAGTCGCCATGTTGTGTTCGGTTGTACGAGTTGTCAATCGTTTCATTTTTAGCGCCTTTTTTTTCGACTTCCACGCGTGCGCTCATACCTGCTGTGACTTCCCTTTTCTCTCTCTCTCTCCCCTTCTCTCTCTTTGGAAAGTGTGCGTATGTGAGTACGTCCGCGGCATTCATTTCCTTATAATCGAGGAACAGTAAACCACTAACTCACTCACCCCCCCCACACACATGCACGTATCGCAGTGCACCACAGCACAAGAACAGAAACACACACACACACACACATACACACAAGATAAAGTTATATAAGTGACCAGCGAAATAGCCGCAACATCTTCAATTCCGGACGTACCTGTACATACTCCTTCACACTTGCATGCCCAGTGGGCCCACGTTACTTCCCTCTCTTTCACACATCCTTCGAGAAATAAGCGGTCTCTCTCTCTCACTCTCTCACACACACACACTCATACAGAAGACACCCCATCTGTAGCCATTCATGCACACGCACGCATCCTCGCTGACAACCACTGGAGCTCTTTTTTCCCCGTTTCTTCAATTCTCTCCGTGCGTGTGTGCCTGTGCGTTGTCGAGTCCCTGGGCAGTGAGCCGCGTTGCTGCCTTCTAATCACTCCCTTGAGCTTTTTCTTATGTGTTCCTTTTCTGCGTATTGTAAAGGCTACGCCAAGGAAACAACTGCGTGGTAACACCGCGGCAACGTTGACGAAGAAAAAAGCAGGAGGCCAGAATTGCTATCTTGTTCCTTAACTCCTTTTCTGATCCTTTTCGGCGGACACATCGTTCATATCCCTGTTGCCTTGCCGATCCGTCTTGCCGTCTTATACTTTACCCTCTTCCGTCCACTAAACCCTAAGAGGCGTATTCTCCTCTATCCACTTGCGCAGCGCAGCTCGATTTGACCCAACCTTCACTCGTTTCTCTTCTTTTGGGCAACAAACACACACAAAACAGCCCCACGGAAAGGCACGTGAGAGAAGGCGAGTGACTTTGCAATCTTCTCTACTCCACTTCATTCGCGATACCAAGGCGCATACCATGGATAGCTCAAGTGCTCGCGCGCCGTCACATACGTGGCCAAGAGAGGACACGGTGGCCCAACGCCCTATCTGCACTTTTTTTGCCATGGGTGGCTGCTGCAAGGGAAAGCGGTGCCCATTTTCGCATGAGCTGGTACAACTGGCGCCGAAAGGCGTCGATGTGTCGGGTGGGTACTTCATTAGCGGCAACGTTGCGAACTACAAGGCAGCCGCGTCCAGCACAGCAGCACCGTCGTCGTCGTGCAGCTTGGCCAGCCGGTGGGATGATCCAACCACATCGAGCAGCACCGACGGCTTGTCGACACTCGTGTCTCCTTCCTCCTGCTGCGCGACGATGGGCACGTCTCTGAGCGCTGAGGCGAAGGAGTGGGTCAGCGCTGACAGTGCAGCCACCTCCCCCTCTGCCAACTCGGCCACTGCCTCTATTAGGCCCATTCAACCGCCGCGAGGTGCGACCTCCCCGAATATTTGCGCAAGGTTCAGCTCTGTTCGCTATAGGTCAGCGGCCGCGCGTCGCACTGCCCACGCAGTGTCACCGCTGCTGATGTCGCATGCTCAACTCAACTCAAAACCTCAGCCCCAACAAGTTCAAACGCAACCGCAGCCGCAGAACTTTCAGGTGACACTTCCGTCGCCTCCATTGTCACCATCGCTACAACCACATGAGCAGTACAAGCATCAGTACCAGCAACTTCCTCAACCACGCAGCGCCGCAAATACCCTCTCCGCCCTCCTCTCCAATCACGTGGAGAGCAGTGCCGCCGCAGAGGCACGCCCCACGTCCCCGGTACCCGTGCACCCCACTGCCACCGCGCGCACCGTGCCTTTCAGGCAGTCGTCGAGCGACTCTGGAGCGCTCCGCATAGCTACCCTCGCTTCCTTCAATGCGCCGTGCGCCTCCACGGCCGTCCTTTCGGCGACGACGTCCAGTGCCACGCTGCAGCCAAGCAATGTAGCATTTCTTCATCGCGATGATCAGACGCCACCCGCCGCTGCGGCCCAGAGTTTCACTTCTTCCCACACCGCCACCATTCTAGCTACGGCCACTCCGACCCCGCTCACGGCAGCCGCCGCACGGCGACAAGGGGACAGCATGTGGAGAGTCCATTTCCCCGCACTCGCGAGGCTCTGGCAACCGGTGCGGAGCACCATCCTGCTACAGTTACAAATGCTGCACTCGGCAGAGCACGGCTGCACTTGCCGCGGTGGCAGCTCCAAAATCATCCCCCCAGTATGAAGTGCGGACTGTATCCTCCGCTCAAACTCGCGTGATGCCGCCGGCTCCTCGCTCGCAACAGCAGCAGGCGGCGCACAAGGCTCAACAACACGCCCAGCTGCAACAGCGACAACAGGAGATTCAGCCTCAGAAGCAGCAGCAGACGGTGTACATGGTGACCACCTCGCGTCCACCTGCTACTACGCCCTGGCAAGGGAGTCTTGCTGCGCCTGCTCAGCTTCCACTTGGTTACACCCTCGCCTACGCTATCCCCGCATCCACATCGACCGCTCCCATGACCACCCCTGTCCTCATCTCGGAGCAGCCGAGTACTGCGCGTTCCGCTTACACGCTACTCTCCTCGTGCCCGCCGCAGTCGCAGCTACAAAGCTTTCGGACGACAACGGGGAGAGTGCTGTATGCGGCACCGGTGCAGGCGCTTCCCCAGGCTGCGGCACCTAGCGAAAGCGAGGCCCCTCGTCTGGTACTTGCCAATATCGACGGCATTTTCACTATCCTGTAAGCAGACGCATTGGCGGCCACAGCTGGCCCTAGCCTATAGCTGATGATGATGCAGACGGGCTAGTTCCTTGACTACTGCAAGCGAGAGCAAGGGAAACGTTCAGTTTACGGACGGAGGCGTTGCCGCCTATTGGCAAAGCGCAATGGAGAGGAGGATAACAGCAGGCGATGGAAGCGAGGCAGGACGTCTCTCTCTTCTGTCATGACATATTTTGCCTGCCACTTTTCTTTGTTCCTTTTCTTGTGCTTCTACCAATATAGCTCCACTGTAGCGTCTCCTCTCCCTAGGCTTGCTCGATGAATACCCCCCCTTCCCCCTCCTCCTCCTTTTGGACTCTGTTTGATTGACGTCTCGTTATTTTACTTTACGCCACCTTGCTACTGCTGCTGTCTGTAGCACATACACGTGTGTCTGCTGTTTGTTTACCCTCCTTTTCTGCCTTCTTCCTCACTTTTTTCTCTTGCTCTCCGTGGCGCTCTTCCCTTTAGCGTTTGTCTTCGCATTGACAAGTCCCCCCTCTCTCTCTGAATGGTGCGTTTCTTTTCCTCTCATTCTCTCTCGACTGCTGTTTCAACTCGTGTGTGTGCGCATCCGTGTGTTTTCCGATCTGTTCCATGCACTTGTCTCTTCTTCCCTGTCCATTTCTGCAACCGTAAACTGTTTTCCCCTTCTTCTCTCCTTTTCTTCATCCATTAGTCCGTCCCTCTGTGTGTTTTCACTTCCGTGCCCTTTTCAATTTGTGCTTCGGGTATCATCCGCATCTCTTTCTTGCAGCCGTGGATGTGCGTATTGATCTTCTCAGCGCCTATTAGATGCATACAGAAAAAAAAGGTCTCTCTTTTTGCTTCCGTTTAACGTGTGTGGGCCTCTCTCTGTCGAGGGTAAGTTGGGCTGGGCATGTTTGCACGCAGCTGTGGATGCGGTGCATGTTGTCTTCTTGTTTCCCCCTCCCTTGCCTTCTCTCTTCATGTGTGGCGATGCTTGTGTATGTTGTGCCCCTCAACCGCTCTCTGCTTCTGTTCTTGTTTGGCTGATGTTGTACTCACCTGCTGCTGCTGCTGCGGTCTCTATAGCTATTTATTCATATATATACTCCCCCTTTTCAATCTATCTGCGAGCGTGCTCAATCAGATATGCAGTACCCCCTTTTTTTCGATTCAGCGGTGGTTGTCTTGCGTCTAACGAATGGCGCGCACGTGTGTGCGTGTGTGCGTGTGTGTGTGCGTGGGTGGCGATGGTGATCAGCTTTTCAACGTTAGCGTTGTCCTGTCTTCGTTTCTCTTTTTGTGTTGTTGTTCGCATCTCCAACTGGAGCGCACGCATGTCTCTGTCGCGCTGTCTTTTCCCCACGTGTCATTCAGCCTCTCTCTCTTTTTCCTTTTTGCTCCTTTTGTGTCTCTCTGATGCTGAGCTGCGTGTCTCTTTATGACGTGTTTTTTTTTTTTCTTCTTTCAAGTGCGGTTCTCGTGCTATCGTGTTTTTTTGTTTTTGTTGTTGTTTGGGGGGCTTCGTCTACGCTCTCCTCCCTCACAAGCGTAATTTCTGTCTTTGCCTTTGTTCTTCTGGTCTTCTTGAGCTTTTTATTCACCTCGTCTCGAACGCTTTTCTTCCTCACACTCCATCGTCTGTTTTTTTTTTCTTCGTTTCTTCTCTACTGTTGGGCTCATACACAGCTAATGTGCGTGCCTGCACGTGTGTGTGTGTGTGTTTGTCTGGGTGGGAAAAGGTGATGCTCATATATGAAGGGCGAAGGATGTGGCGTGGAACGTGCTTCTCTACTCTCGTTTTGTTTTCTGGGGTTTACACTTGTGGATTCATCTCTGGCGAGACTATTATTTATACCTTTTCCACTACCTCCTCTCGCTTCCCTAGCCTTAGCCCCCCAGTCACCTCCCTTGTTTCCCTCTCATTTGAAAGCACTGCGTTGAGAGGCACGGAGCACAAGAAACGTGTGTGAGCGATGGGTGCACATGTCACGTAGCATTTATGCTTGAGTTTCTTGCTCTTCCTGCCCACAAATACTTCTTCCTTTGGCGCCTTCTATTTTCTTGTCGACATCGTCTTTCCTCATTTATTCAGCGTCGCTGACGTGTGTATGTGTGTGTGTGTGTGTGCGTTTAGCTCGCCTCTATACCTAAAGAATGATTCACTGCGCATCCATTAGTGTTTCTACCCCTTCTCCCCTCCCTCTCTGTTCATCTGTGCATAGTGTTTTCTTGTATTACTACAAAGGACCTGTGCGCGAGTGGGTGCCGCGGCTGAGGAAAAACTCACTTTTTTTCGATCTATTTCGTCTCTTCGTTCATGTCGTGCACTTCTCCTTTGGTGTGCCGACCGCGTTGCGAATTCGCGAGATGATGGCGCTTCCTTCCTGCGCGGTTGCCGTTATTATTATTATTATTTAGCAGTGATTTTACCTCTCGCCGCCCCCACCTCACACGCCTCACACGGACCCCTCTGCTGTCATTTCTTGTGCGTGCTCGTGCTTGATTCGCTGTGTGCCATCCTCTTATTCACCCACTGCTTCTTTCCGCAGGGGGAGGTCATTATGTGCGTACGGTGCATGATTTATCTTCAAGGCTGATAGATTTGTTTGTGCTGCTATTGATGTTCTTCTGTGTTTCTTTGAAGGATCCCTGCTGATTCTCTTTTTCACTCTATTCACCGGAAAAGGGGAGGAGGTGGCCGAGGGACGTGTCGGTCCAGAGAATAAAGGGGAAACGAAAGAAGGAGCCATGCTTGAGTGTCTCTGTGTCTTCGTGCGCGCGTGAGAGGAGAGGGCTTGTGTGTGTGTGGGAGATTTCAGGCAATCACTTGTTTGCCTTTGAGTGTTCGTGGCTCTCCAGCTTGCACACGCATCTACGCCAAACCCCAACACCAAACGATGCTGTACTACAAGGGGTCGCACAGCTCAACGACGTAACGAGAAGTACAACGCGCTCTCGTTGCTTCTTCCTCTTCACTCAAGCACCTTTTTTTTGTCTTCCCTCTTCACTGTCTCGATGATACCGGTTACCTCAGTGCGTGGGTACCAGCATTTCGTACCCCCGCTTCATGGGGAAGCCAAACAGCCTGGAGCCTACCCTCGGGTACGGCTGTGCGGTCTCTTGGTGTTGGCGGACAGGATGTGGATGGCGCGCCGCCGAAGAGAGGTGCAACCACGAATCACCTTCGGATCAACTCACGGCGAACCACGTCGAGGACCTCAACACATACAGGGCGACGGTCCCCCACCGCTGTGCCGCCTTTATTACGCTGCCGTGAGGTGGAGCGTAATTTTGGACTTGACTTGCGGCGTATGCAGTAGGGCTAAGGGATGTCTGCGCGACACTGCGGCTGGCGGGCTCCGGTTTCTTGTCAGCCACAGTGCCGCACAGGCATAAGTGAAGTGTTGCTGTAGGGACATTTTACTGGCGAACTCGCTTGTGAGGGACTGGGGGCGTTGTGAGCTGCAAAAGCTTCTTTTTACCGCTCGGTGTGTTGCGATGTCTGAGCCTTTTCTGTTGTTCCTCCTCTCTTCATAGTAGTTGGGATCCCCTGCGTGAAGATGGATATTGGCGTAACATGTGCCTTTCTTATCGGTCTCTGTGTGTCTATGTTTCCTGCCCTTCCCTTCTACGTGCGCGCTCGTGCCTCTGTGTGGTTGCTGTTGTCCTTCTCCACAGGTTTTTCTTTTCTTTTTCCATCATCGAAGGGTACAATGTAAATACAATTGAACTCCACCGCCTTTGCTTCTTCTTGCGCTTCTGAGCGTGTGTCTTGTTTTTCCTTTTTTGAAGTCTCGAGGCAATGAGGAAAGAGGAGTCATGGCGGCGGTGGATGATCGAAAGACCGCAGGATGGTGAGGGTGCGGGCCAAGGCACTCTGCACCGTTCTGCTGACACGCTTCACCCGCTGTTTGTCGCCTCTTTGCCCCATTTCGTTCTCCCAGTCATTTTGGATCTCGTGGAGCCGAGCCCGGGTAGGCGCCTGCTTGTCCCCCCTCCGACCCCACTCCTTCGCTACCCACGGCGACCGGGATCCCTGGGTGGCGGGAAAAGGGTATGCGTGAGTCCGCCTATTCGTGGGTTGTGTTACCCGGCGCTGACATCAAAACAACCGAACTCTCATCGATAACGTGGGCAGCGCGGGAGGCATCGAAAGCGCGGGTGGAGGAATGCCAGATTGGTACACTCGTTCGTGGAAGTGGGAGGCACGCCAGTCGGGAGGAGTTGGGCACGTGCGGTGCGATGCACCATGCGTATCTTTCGGCATCTATTCTCTCCTCTGTGATCCCGCCTGTTGTGGTGGTTGGTCGGTACTGCTTCTCTCTTTTCTTATTCGGGCCTTTGATGACAGCCACCCCCTCGCGTCGTTGTGCGCGTCTTGTTATTGTTGTTACTCTCTAGCGGCGCCGCGTTAGTATTGGCGTGTGTGTCTTCCGGTTGGGAATGTGTCACCTCTCTGGTTGTGGTTTGCTCACTTTCTTTTTCTTCTGCCCACGTCTCTCTCGTTGCGCATGCACGATGGCATGTGTATGTTTGTGTGGGTTTTTATTTATTTTATTTGGTTGCTTCGCTGCTCTTCCCTCCCCCTCGTGTTCTCTTCTCTTTCGGTGCTCTCTGTGATGCTCACATAAGGGACGCTGTGTTTTTCTCCCTACTTCTGCTCACCCATTATTGTCGCTGCTCCTGGACTCCACTGTATCAAACTCACCTGTCCCTTCCTCGTGCTTCACCTGCGCTGATCTTCTCTTTTCTGACTCCAGGTGACGGCGGCCTCATTTCTGTTGTGCATTTCAAGCCCTTTGTGTATCTACTGCTTCTCCTTTCCTCGTTACACAAGTGTTTCTTCTCGAGTGTTTTGTTTTTCTTTCCCCCTCTTCCATCAGACCGCTAAAAAAGGGGAGACCTCCTTCGTATTCTCCTTTTCCCCCTTTAACCAGCTTTCCACACTCCGCAGTTTCCCCCTTCCTCCCCCCAACACACAGACCTGTAGTCATACAACCGCCAGCAAAACATGGTCCATTGTGTTGCTTGATCTCACATTTTTCTCCATTTATATCTCTTGCCTGCTGTCTCGGCTGTGAGCATCTCTATACAACACCATCTCCTTCTGTTCTCTCTCTCTCTCTCGTGCGTGTGCTTGCCGAATCCCCTCCCCTCCTCCACACCCTAAAATGCGTCTTCATCTCACTCTCCCCTCTCTCTGTCTTCTTTCGGTTGCCTATGCGTTCTCATTAGCGATTCTCTTCCTTTTGGCAACAACAACACCCCCCCCCCACACACACACCCAAATGCCAAGGGCGGTGAACGAATCTGTGGCAGAGAGCGGAGGGGCGACATGTGCCTCCCACTCCCAAGGACACACCATGGCGTCCATGCCGTAAAGAAGCAAACATGGGACACCGCTCTTGACTGCGACTTCTCTCGCGACAGTTTCTTGTTTTTTTTTCTTGTGTGTGTGTGTGTGTGTGTGTGTGTGTGTGTGTGACTTCTCCGATTTCGACTATCACTACCGTAACGACGACTAACAAGCCCGACGATGGCTGTGAAGACTCACAATGGCTCTTCTGTCGAACAACAGCAAAACAAGAATGGAGACAAAACGCTCATCCCACCCACACAGACTAACTTGCCACATCACGTGCGTCCTCGGCAAATGACAGCTCGCTCTGTGACGGGTTGGGGTTTTCTCAGCGACACAAAAACTTCTTTTTGCTGCCTAAGTCGTGCCACTGGCGGCCCCAAGTGCACAAGCAGTGTACTGTGTTGTGTCCGCGGCGATTGAGCAAGTCTGAGGTGCCTCACCTTTCTCCCCCCTCCCATGTGTGTCGTTCAACAGACGCGGCCTCGAACGATGTCCTCCTCTGCTCCCTGTCCACCCCTCTTACCCTTCGTTCTCGGTATCTCTGTCGCGTTTCTTTGCCATTTTTTTTTTTGCGTGCTTCTCACCTCGTGATGGTGTCGGTGACTCACGCACAACGCTGTGCTGACAGTATCAGTGGCAGTAAACACACCATCGCGAAACATTTTACTTGTGTACTCGTTTCTCTTCTCTCTTACGCAAATCTTTCTGAAAGTTGATTCACTGCTGCGCCAGCCAGCACACACGCCCCGGCACACATAGCCACAGACTCCTTCTACAGCCGTACCCGTCCGCCTATACTTCTGTACTTCTCCTCGTTGCCACCCGCGTACCTCCAACACGAATTACTCTGTTTTCATCCTCATTCTTTTCTGGACGCTTCTCTTCCCACGTTTTCCCTTTTTAGTTCGCCCTGTTTTGTGTTTGCGCGCGCGCGTTGTTCTGCGTCTTTCCGCTTGGCTCATTCAGGCTTTACTGTCAGAGTACCGCCGTCCCGGCCGCCAATATTGACGTCTTTCTCTGTTTTATTAATTTGTCTCTTTTGCACATCGCATTTTTCTCTCTCCTACCCCCCCCCCATTTCGTTGCTTTCCAGCTCATCAAAGCAGACACACTCGCACTCGCACTCGCACACGCCCACACTCCTCAACACACATGCCCCTGTCCATTGCTCCCTCTTTTCTGATTACTCTGTTAGCGTGACACTTTCCTTTTCTGCCACGAAGGAACTCGCAGCCATGTATCAGGAATCGAAGATTTTCATGATATTCAAGTCACTGCGCGACATTGTGGTGATTGGCGACAATGATATGGTCATCACCGACATGAATGCGGCGGCTGTGGCCTTCTTTGGCTGGGCGGCCGATGATGTAAAGGGGAAGAGCATCGCCTTTCTCGTCCCCACTCATCCACTTGATGTGCAGGATAACACCGTCACCCTCATGGCCCACCTTGCCAACTCTACTGACGTACCCGTAGTGATTCAAACCACTCGAGATCCTCACGCGACAATGGTGGCCTGGACGATTTTGCCTATTCGTCTTCCCCGCGTGTACGAGTTCGGGGTGCACATGAACATCCGTGCCGCCCTCACCCCGAAATTGTCTGTCTCAGACCTGAATTTTAAGAACCGCACGGTGTTCCTGCGTGTGGACTTCAACGTGCCGTTTGACCGCGAGACAGGCACCATTCGAGACGATAGCCGCATTCGTGCAGCGATGCCGACCATTAACAAGATCATCAATGACGGGGGACGCCTGGTGATCGGGTCTCACTTGGGACGCCCTAAGATGCCCAACGAGAAGCAGTCCCTGAGGCGCATCTTACCTCGTCTACAGGAGTTGCTGGAGAAGGAGGTTTCATTCTGCACGGATCCTTTCAAGGCAGGCGAGAGGGTGAAGGGGATGAAGGACGGGGACATCATGCTGCTGGAGAACCTGCGGTTTTTCAAGGGCGAAAATAGCAAGGAGACTGTGGAGCGGAACAAGTTGGCGTCCGCGATCGCCTCCTTTAGTGATATTTTTGTTTGCGACGCCTTCGGTACAGTGCATCGCATGACGGCCAGCATGACCGGCGTGCCTCGCGTCTTGGGGGCTGGGGTGACAGGCTTCCTGATCGAAAAGGAGATCAATGCCATTAGTAAGGTGATGCGCAACCCAGAGCAACCCCTGGTCGCCATCGTTGGCGGCTCAAAGGTGTCGGACAAAATCAATGTCCTCGCCTCCATCTTCAACTTTGCACACACAGTGATCGTTGGCGGTGCCATGGCTTACACCTTCCTGGAGGCGCAAGGCTACTCCGTGGGCAAGAGCAAGGTGGAGCGTGTGGTGAGGGAGAAGGGTCGTGATGTGGATCTGCACAACACCGCTCGCGATTTAATGGATCTGGCCAAGTCCCGCAAGGTGCGATTCATGTTGCCCATCGATCACAGCTGCGCAAAGGAGTTTAAAGACGTGGAGCCATTTGTCACGAGCAACGCCGACATTCCCGCGGAGTACATGGGATTAGACTACGGCCCCAAGTCCATTGAGCAGGCGAAGAAGGCCGTCGCACAGGCCCGCACACTCATCTGGAATGGGCCTCTGGGCGTTTTTGAGTTCCCAAACTTCGCTACAGGCACGAATGCCATCGCCGAGTCTATCAAGGATAAAAAACAGATTGTGTCCATTGTCGGTGGCGGTGAGACGGCGGCGGCGACAAAAGACTACAAGGAGTACATCACTCACGTGAGTACCGGTGGTGGTGCCTTCCTGGAGCTACTAGAGGGCCGCGCACTGCCAGGTCTCATCTGCCTCACGGCTCGTGCTGCCCCCAAGCTGTAGAGGTGAGGCAGCACGGGCCTCGACGCTGGTGTGTGTGGGAGGGGGGGGGAGAAAGGCAAGTAGACGTTCTGCGGGTCTGTGCATGCAAGTGGTGTGAGGAAGATGGAGTGGAAACAGCCTCGTCGCTCCACGGCTCGAATGGCATGCCTGTTCTCTCCCCCTGTCATTCCCTGCCGCTCAACTTGCCATTCCTTCTCCCGTCTTCTGTAAAGGAACCCTGTCAGGGTGCGCGTGATGTGTTGAAGCTCTTTCATTTTGGGCAGCGCGGCTGCCTCTCTGTCCCTATCACGGGTGCCTCCTCTGTCTCGATCCTGAAGACTCGTGCCCCTTTTCTTTCGAGAAGATACCCCCACACAGACGCGCGTAGACACACAGGGGGAAAAAGGGTAGACACGACAGCGAGTGTTTGTCGAATTCCGTATTCCATCAGACAGCGTCACCGTCGAACCTACAGCGAGCGAGAAGGAGCCAAACTGTGCACATTTGGGAGAAGATACACCACGTAAGGCAGAGGGCAGCCTTTTTACTTCTTGTGCCTCTCGTCCCTGATGACGGAGGAGACTTGAGTGCGCTGTATCATCTCAGGGTCCTGCACACGCCCCTGTGGGGAGGCCAAGCAGCCCCCGTACGCTCCGCCAATGCCGAACCACCTCTGGCGCTTGACAGGCTCAAGCACCTACAACGTAGCGAGCTCCGAGCGATGCTTTGCGACTCACGTCGGCGGTCAGGTCGTGAATGGCGCCGCGTCGCAGCAACGTGGCACAGCGAGCATGTTTGTGCCACCCATATGATGGGCGAGGTGCCCATACAGCTCGAAGGTATCCCACCCGGCCCGCACTCTCCACTGGAATGGGGGAACCTGAGTGTGTCACCCCAGGGAGTGCACCAGGTGACGACCGGCATAATGTGAGTGGCCGTGAGGCAACCTGCGGAGCGGGTGGATGGGCAGAGTCTGAGACAGAGGTCGTGCTCAGATGATTGGGTCGGCGCATTGCTGCGACGCGCGCGTCTGCGACTGCTTCCAACCAGACGATGGGCCCCTGGCAGGCTGGGGCAGAGTCGGTGTTTAGCCCACGTTGTATGGCAAAGACGGGACGCGTTGGGATAAAGTCTGTTTTTTTTTTGCGTTTTTCTGACTGTGTGGGTTCTTGCGACGCATTTCTGTGCGGCATAGGTGCAATGTGGGGCAACCACTCTCTACGAGAAGGCCATGCATCGGAGGGGCTTCGTTTCAGAAGCAAGCAGACATGGCAGTCATTGTGGCTAGGTTTTGTCCTGGAACTTTTTACGTCTATGTGTGTGTGTGTGCGTGTGTGTGTGGTTTTGGTGTGTTGTCCGCTCCTTTTTGTTCCTTCCGCTGCCCACACTCTTTTTGCTCCTTCATCATTGTTGTGCCTTTGCTCATTGCTCTCTCCCTTCTCTCCTGGTTTCGTATTCCGCAATGCGCTCGCGTGCTCGGCAGCAGGCACAGCAGCAAAGTTCCTTGACGAGGAAAGCTTCTCTGCTCTCTGACGTATGCAGGCGTCTCGCACAAGCGGGCAGTCGAGTGTGATCAGTGGCGAAGGAGTGACTTTCCATTGGCAGTGATAGAGGTACTGTGGTGGGAGTCGAAGAAGAGGACGGTGAACATCGTCTTTTCTTCCTCTTTTGCTCCGCTGGTCTGTGGGCCTTTCCACCCCTTCCCTTCACTGCGCTCACTTTTATCTGGTCTTCCCTGCCGCTTGCAAGACGGTTATGTGGGAGTGTCACACGGGGCCCTTTGCGTGGCAGACGTGGCAGCTGATGTATCGACGTTGCGCTGGGAAACCTCAACTGCGCCCCTAATGTTGTCAGTGTCCCTTTGATGCGCATCTCTTCGCAGTTATTTCCTTCCATTTACTACTCTCCCCTCGCTCTCCTCTCTCCAGAGCCCTTGACTCGTCGTTCACAGCCCCACACGCGGGTGCCACTGCCTCAACCTTCCTTTTTTTCCTTTCGACTTCCGTGGGTGTTATTTCCGTTCCTCCTCTCTCTCGAGGCTGTCAAGGGACGGACGCAGCGTCCTAGGGCAGCTTCCGCACTCTCATTACAGTGTGTGCTTGTGTGGACGGTTGTGATCCTCACCTTTTGACCTCTATCTGTCAATAGTCTTCGCAGCGTTACTTGCATGACCGTATAAGGACACCGAGTGGGCTTGTCGCTGACCCTCACCGTACGACACATACACCCCTTCAGCAAGCGGACAATTCCCGCTCTTCCACACCCCGCCTCGCCTTTACTTCGATCTCACCGTTTTTTTTTTTGTGTGTGTGTCTCTTTGTTTTACTCTCCCTCCTTTTCGACCACCCACGGACGGTGGCATTGACGTGTACGCGCTTGGCGTGTCGGGGCGTCTTTTGCCGACTCGATGTGAAAAGGGACTTCATCGTCGGAAAAAGATTTCGTTGCTCCATCCGAGTGTGGGTGCGACCACTCGTCTATGTGCTGTCCATGTTGTAGCAGCGCACCGGCTTTCTATCCTTACATTCACGATGCAACCCATCAACCCCAATGACCGGAGCACCCAAGCGCAGTTCGTTGAGGTTGCTTGTAGAGCAGCCTCGCCGAACCCGGCGGTACGCACGCCGGCGGAGAGAGAGCTTCTTGCTTTTCTAGACGCGGTGGATCAGCAAAGTGGACTGCCGCAGCTACTACTGGAGCTTACGCATAGTGAGACTCCCCATGGCGCCTTCTTTGCCATTAGCTTCAAGAATATGGTGAAGAAGTGTTGGGATCCCTCCACCTCGGAGCACTGCATTCAGGACTGCGATAAGGCCGCTGTGCGGAGTACAATTATCGAGGTAATGCTGCGCTCATCGGGGGCTGTACAGCGGAACTTAGCCGAAGGAATCGCTCTCATAGCCCAGGTTGATTTTCCCACCGCATGGCCTGACGCCTTGTCGCTGATCGTAAAAGTGCTCGCATCCGGAAATGATGTTGCCCAGCTTCGTGCTGCGCTGTCCACGTCTCACAGTGTTTTGAGAAAGTACCGTCATCAGGGTGAGTTGACCGAGACACTTGTGCAAGAGCTGCGTGCCATCTACAGTTTGCTGTGCCCCGCGCTGGTTCGCAGCATTGAGTCGCTGCTCTCGACGATAGGGACACAGGGTACAAATTTGACCGAGGTGTACAGGGGCATTACGGACGCGGTTGAATGCCTGCGCGACATTACGTCACTTGACCTCGGTGACGAGTTCATCGAGCGCATTGGATCCATTGTGGGCATGTACAATCAATGCCTCACAACGTTAATGGCGCAATCGGCCTTGTGTGGAGGTCATGCAAGTGCCATGATCGAGATGAACTCTGCTGTGATAGCGTGCATGACACACTGGCTCAATTCGTTTGACGAGGACTTTGAGAATTTTGCGCCGCAGTTTATCGAAGTGGTGATTGGGATGTTGGCAAGTCACATGAGCAGCGATCTGTCCATGGATGATCTGGCAGTTTGTTGCCTTGAGTTGGTGAGCAGTGCGTGCCGCAGCACCACCCGTTCCCACCTGAATACGAGAGAGAAGCTGCAGTACATCCTGCAGTTTATCATTCTCCCCAACCTTGCACTCTGCGAGGATGATCTCGATACCTACACGAGCGATCCGGATGAGTATGTGAAAAGGAACATGGAAGGCTCCAACTTTCACACTCGCCGCCGTGCCGCCGTGGAGCTGGTGCGTTCCCTGCTTCTTTATCTTCCGGAAGTCGCGCGACCCCTGCTCGCCGAGGTGACCACTGAACTCCTCCGAACTGCACACGGCGACTGGAGGGCCAAAGACACTGCGATCTATCTAGCCTTTGTGCTGGTGGTGGATGGACAGTTAGTGAATACACAGCGCGGTGTGACGGCGCAGCAGCTCAGTGAAGTTATTCCTGTTGCTCAGATCCTTGAAGGACACGTTTTTCCGGAAATCAGGTGCGATCTCTCAGCGCAGAGCCCTGGCATCGTCAAGGCGGACTGCATGCTCGTCGTTGCAGCCTTCCGTCACCTCATTGCTCCCCCTGCATACGAGTTCCTCGTGCCAGCACTGACTCGCCACATCGCGGTCGGGGACGCGGTGGTGATGACATACGCCGCACACACCCTCAAGTGCTTTCTCTCCGTCACCGAAGCACCGGCCGCCGCTGCTATTGAGGCGGTCTTTACGGCAAATACCCTCAGCATTCTCGAAGGTCTCTGCGTGCGCATCCAAGGTGAGGAGACGCCCAATCCGTACCTCATGCAGTACCTCATGAGCATGTGCTTCCGCTTTCCGAAGCTCGTCACCCCCTTTGCAACACAGGTGATAGCCTCTCTCCATACACCGCTGTACAGGGCCGTGCGTAACCCTTCCAACGCGCTGTACAGCCAGTGCATGTTCGAGGTTATCTCCAAGTGCGTGGCACTGCAGCCAGGAGCACGGAGTGAGCTTGAGGCGATTTTGTGGCCCACCTTCGCCCACGTGCTGCATGAAAACGTTGTCGAGTACGTTCCCTATGTTCTTCAAGTGCTCGCCCAACTGGTGCGCACGTACCAGTCCGGTGACGCTGCGCAGCGGTGGGCTGAAACCCCTGCGGAGAATTACCAAGCGCTCGTCTGCCCGCTCACTCAGCCGCAGATGTACGAAATACGCACACACATCCCGGCGCCCGTTTGCCTGCTCTGTGCCTTTGTTGAGGTCTACCCCGGATACGTGCATCGAACTGGGCTGACCAACCCTGCTCTGAACGTCTTCAACATACTGGTGCGTCTCAAGAACTACGACAACGAGGGTCTGAACATTCTCACATCTATGCTGCTCGCGTACCCCGCGGACGTCATGGATGTGTACATGGACACTGTTCTCAAGGTTCTGATGGACCGCCTGGGGAGTTCCTCTACACCGAAGTATGTACGCATCCTCATACTCTTCCTCTCGGTAGTGGTGGTGCAGCGCCAGGACGCGGACTATCTGGTCACGCGCCTCAACAATATCGAGAGCGGCTTGTTTATGAGAGTTCTCGGCAACACATGGCTGCCTCGTATGCAGAAAATCACTGGAGATGTCGAGCGCAAGGCATGCGTGGTAGCACTGGCCAGGCTTCTTTGCGAGTCAACAACGCTACAGTCTGACACGACTGCGTGGGTGACGAGTGCTTCCAGCTGCCTCAGGATGCTGCACGGTGACGTGGAGCCGGACGACCACGTAAGCTTCACGCCCGCAGCAGGCGTCGTGCAGAATGCAGGGTCACTATGCGGTTATGCCGCCGGACCAGATGAGCTCACCAACTCGTTTCACCCTCTACGAGAGGCAATGCAAAAGCCACGTGATGTCTGCAGCCAAGTCTCCGACGCTGAAGTGTTCTTTCAAATCGAGTTGACAAGCTTTCTAAAGGGCCGCGGTACACACCTCTCCGCCCCGCTCAAGCAGTGGCTTGGTCCGCATACTCCTGCTTGGCTTCAGTAAGATGAGCACCACTGTCTCACGTAAATTCAGGAGTGCCCACTGCATCTTTTTTCTTATTCTTGGTTACTAGCAGTGAGTCCACCGCGGTGGTGGAAGAATGGGCACACGACACACCCATGCGAGCGAACACCCGTGGCATCGCAAAGCAGCGAAACGCAAGGGGGAGCGCCATGTGATTGTGTGAACCCCTTCCTCTCCTCCTCTGAATGGCGGAAATGTTTACGAACAAAAAACATATGCGGCTCGTTTCTCTTCGGATGTCGCGCGCTTTTCCTTACTCTCTCCTGTATCATCAATGCAGTCTCAGCTGACTCGACGTGTGATCTTCACAGCTGCGGATCCATCTTGGGTTGGGAATCGCTCTTCGTGAAGTCGCAACGCTTTAGGGACGGCGACCGTTTTGTATTGCGTAGGAGCGCGCCGCCCCTCGTTGCTCTGCCCGCCGTTTTGAGTGTCACGGGGTGTAGGCTCTGCACCCGTGCGTGTCTGCATGGCGTGTGCTTCTCCCTTTCTGTTTCGCTCTTCACAATACCACTAATGATGCCGTCCACTTCACCGCTGTATCAGGACGCAGTACCCACGTTATGGGCAAACCCAAACTCTGTGGATTGCCCTCGGCTACGGTAACGAACTCTTGGTGCCAGCGGTCAGGGCTTGGCTGAGGCGGTGCCGAAGAGATGTACGGTTGTGGCGGCCACATTCGTACTGCTCCAGTGGGACGCAAAATAACGAAAAAAAAAGCGCAAGCGAAGTGCGCGCTTTTTTCCCAACGCGTCCCGTCTTTGCCATACAACGTGGGCTAAACACCGACTCTGCCCAGCCTGCCAGGGGCCCATCGTCTGGTTGGAAGCAGTCGCAGACGCGCGCGTCGCAGCAATGCGCCGACCCAATCATCTGAGCACGACCTCTGTCTCAGACTCTGCCCATCCACCCGCTCCGCAGGTTGCCTCACGGCCACTCACATTATGCCGGTCGTCACCTGGTGCACTCCCTGGGGTGACACACTGAGGTTCCCCCATTCCAGTGGAGAGTGCGGGCCGGGTGGGATACCTTCGAGCTGTATGGGCACCTCGCCCATCATATGGGCGGCACAAACATGCTCGCTGTGGCACGTTGCTGCGACGCGGCGCCATTCACGACCTGACCGCCGACGTGAGTCGCAAAGCATCGCTCGGAGCTCGCTACGTTGTAGGTGCTTGAGCCTGTCAAGCGCCAGAGGTGGTTCGGCATTGGCGGAGCGTACGGGGGCTGCTTGGCCTCCCCACAGGGGCGTGTGCAGGACCCTGAGGTGATACAGCGCACTCAAGTCTCCTCCGCCATGAGGGAATGACGCACTACTACATAACCGCAAGTGCAACAGAAACAAAGCGGCGTGCAGCGTGTTGGCGGTGTCTTGGCGCGGTCTGACGGACTACGTATGCCCTGCGCCGATCATTTTTTTAATTTCTTGACAGACATCAAACTGCTGATTTGAGGTGCTCGCCGCCCCCTCTTCTTTGTTTTTTTGCCAGTTTATCGTGCGCGGGCTACTAATGTCGGGGGTCTCCGGTGGTGGAGGTGGTGGGTGAGGCGGCCCTGGTGGAGCAGCGGTGCGTGTCGATGCGGGTGTGCTCAGGGTTGCATGCGTATGACGTCGCGCTTATGTGTGTGTGTGTGTTTGTGTGTATGGCGATGTTTGAGTTTGCGATGAGACTTCGTTGTGGGGTGTTGCTTTGTTGTAGGCTTTTTCATGTAATGCTCGCTTCATCGGCTTGCTCGTGTGTGTCACTCCGAGGCACGGCAGGTAAAAGAGATAATCACTGTGGGTTGTGTTTTCTTTTTTGTATTGTGTCACCTCGATTAAACCCACAGCGACGGCGCTGGAAGAGTTGGAGTGAAGAGGTATCTCGCCTCGTGGAACGCTGCTTTGCTGCCGCACTGGTTGCGAGTAAGTCTGCGCTTGTGTGAGCGCGCTACGACTCACCAGAGGACGGTCAATAACGAGGGATGTCACAGGGATGGGTTCTCTTTTATGCGTTCTGTTTGTTCTCTCCGCATCACCCAGCTCTGCTCATTGTTCTTCGTTCTCCCTTCAGTGCGGATGCTTACATACGGTCATGAATTCGACCAAGATAGACAAAATTCCCACAAAGTTCAAAAGAGAACAAGTGTGATTCCTCAAAGTCCCACATACTCACCTATACACATCATCAACGGATTGTTAAACGGCACGGCGGAGGTCCTTCTCTTTATATCGGCGACTCCGTGTATCTGCTCTGTTTCCGGTGCTGGGCGGTGTGTTGGCTCCCTCGTCACGGCTTGGACTTTGCTACGTAGGTGAGCTTTGCACTCGTTTTGCATCACAACTCTCTGAGTGACGCGTCACGGACATGCAGACACACGCGAAATAACACTTCCACCGTTTCTGTTCTTTGTGTTGGTCAACACCTCGATTTTACCCGTTTCCCATCCTCTTCCCACACAGAGGGCTCACCGACGTGGAATCGTTCTCCACAGCCACACTCACGTACGTGCGTGCACCGTTGAAGGACATGAGCAATCCGTTGGCGTACTTGGCGCCGATCGCACCCCAGACGCAAAGCTCCAACTACCCAACAGTGCACAACATTAGTTTCCGCCCTTCGCCGCTGTCTCAGGCTTCAACAAGGCGGAACACAAAGCTCAAGTGTCCGTCATGCGGGGTATGGGGTGAGAAAAGCACAGTGTGCAAAGTGTGCCGTTCTGCCATACCGGGCCCGCACCGCATCCGCGCGCCTCTTTCTTCAGAGACCGCGAAGCTCCAGGCAAATGGCTCAGTTCAGTGCCTTGCCGTCTTGCCGAGAGCCACACAAGCCAGCGCGGCAGCAAGCGGTTCTAAGGCGAGCAAGAAGGGAAAGTCTCTCAAACATAATGCTTCACAAACCACTGCAACGGTGCTGGACCAACGTGCTCCTCGAAGCCTCACCCCTTCTCCCTTTCGTACGGCGACAGCCGACGCCGGGGACCACGTCATCGGCGGCAGTGCAAGAGCAGCAACGTAGCCAAGCCTTGTGAAGTACTAGCGGCATCTGGGCCTCGTCTGGTAAGCCGTCAAACGTGTGTCACGCCGTGATGTTTTGTTCGTACGGAGAGAAGCAGCAGCGCGTTTGTGTGTGAGAGTTGGGGGACCGCTGTCTGGTAAACGCAGGGAAAGAGAAAGGGGTTGGCGAGCCTCCCACTTTCGTGAGGTGATCTTCGTGACGTGATTGCTCTATCATGATCGCCGTACGTGAAGCAACAACAGTGGAACCAATGTAATGAAGGCATGGATCGCTGCTCACTTCTTTGTCTCGTGCTCTCTTCTGTTCTTTCCCTCTCCCTATCGCTTGTTGTTTTGGGGTTGTCTGCACAATCAGCACCTGGACCTTGGACAGGCTATCTATGAGCCTCGTGCGTTTCAGTGCGGTTTTGTTGTCTCTGCGCTCTTTTATCGGTATCCAAGCGTTTGGTGGTGCACAATAGCCCTACACCTCTATACGTGCTGTTCTCACCTTTCTATTCCATTGCACAGCTCTGCGGACGCGTCTCTCTTCACGCCTTTTCCTTTTTCTCCCCCCCCCCACACACACACCCATTGACAGTGACTCGGCGTGCGTGTCTGCTGCACACATGTATCCACGAGCGGAAGCTTCACTTGCCTTATCATCTCAAGTTTGAAGCCTTTCTCCCCCCCCCTTGAGGCGGAGAGGCTCCAGCTCAGATACACAAATACGCAAGCGCAGACCCACCTTCTAGCACACACAGTCAGGGCATAACATTGCTGTGCATGCCTGGGTTGCACAAGGCACACTGACACCAGCACTGCGCGCCTCACCTAAAGCCTTTCACGCGTCAACTCCCCGTCGTCGCCATTTTCTCACCTCACCGTTTGATGAGCAACTACATGTATGTGCGTGTGCGCCAAAGGAGAACAAGACACGGACAGCGGTTAACCACATGAAGCTTCACCTGGAAGATGCCTACCATGAGCTGTGTGCCGAGTACAACACCATGCCGCTATGGAACTTCCTCGGCTCTCTGCGGAACACGTATGTTTTGCCAGACGGCGAAGTCTTCATGGACGCCTCTTCTGTCGAGGGCAATCACTTCTGCGTCTTCGTCGAGCTTCTTCGCAAACTTCTGCTTCGACCCATTGTATTTGTCAAGCCCACTGCCGTGCATCTTGGCGCAGCTGCATCGACGCTGAGCCACTCCACTCTCTACAAACCAAAAGAGCGAGACGATCACGTTTTCTACGTCACGCCGCCTCGTCTACTGCGAATAAAGCTGCGCCTGTCGCGTAACGCGAACAACGTAGATGTTGAGCGCGTATGCCACCTGATAGTGGCGCAGAAGGTCTTGGACTGTGTTCCGTCCCCGACAGCGCGCGATAGCTCCACAGAAGAAAATGGTCAAGGTACTGGTTCCCTGTCGCAGTTTAACTGGCCGGAGAGGGCAACCATCGAAAGCATTGACTTGCACAGCTGTGTGTTTGTTTCCCTTCCGGGTGGGCGAGCCTTGCGCACAGCCGCGCGGCGCAATGTGTACCTGCAAAATGTGTTCCTGGAGGGGTGTAGCGTAAACGCGGCGGTGGTGGCGCACATAGCGCGAGTGACTCGAAGAAATCGGGAGCAGTTTCGTCTCGCATGTGCTTTGTCCTGATGCTCGACAACACACATGCGCGTGTGTGTACGTGCAGGCAGTACTGTGCGCTTTTATGGACGTTTCGGGCATACAACGAGAGTTTCTCAGTTTTTTTTTTCTGTGATGGAGGGTGGGGGAGGTGGGGAATAGGGAGTCGAGAGACGATATGGTAAGGAGTCGGGGTGCGGATTTAACGCGTGCGGAATACATCTGCCGAAGCCACCTTGTGACTTGCCTTGAAAAGAATCAGGGCGAGGAGCGCGCCGATCGATTCAATGGTGACTATGTTGCGTGGATGTGTCTTTGCATGTTCCTAGTCGCCCCCTTTCAGCTGTGTAGGGAGGTGCCTTTCTTCTTTCCCGCTGTCTGTGCGCGCGTATTCGTCTCTTCTTTTTGCTGCCGTCAGTCCTTTGCCGTTTTACCTTTTAAGCATATTTGACGCGTTTTTGTGCACTGGACCGTCTTTTACTGCCGCTTTCTGCTGCTCTTTGTTAGCCGCACGATGGTCGACTCGGCTTGCTTCACTCTCATCGCCAACTCCGCGTATTGCATGTCTTCTTTCCTTGCCTCACCCCCGACCCCTCGTGACATGTTCTGCTTGCCCTTCGGTGGTCTCCCTGGCGCCACTCTCTTTTCGTGCTTGTTGGGCTGCTCCCTTTTTCTTTTTCTCCCTCGCCGTGATCGCGGACATTGTGACAGCCGTGTTTACGTCGGCTGTGCTTCGGGACATGTGCGTGTCAGTCGGGGCTGATTTTTCCACTTTCATCTTCCCGTTTCATCCCGTCTTCTTCAGGTCTTTCGCTGTGCTTACAATAAGCGAATGGCACTGCGCCTCCACGCGTGAACGCATGTGTGCGTTTGTGTGGAGGCGCGCATGGTAGGAGCGGGATAGCCCGCGAGGGAGAGAGGTGTTGTGAGGAGGAGAGAGAAGGCAGTCAGCGCGGCGCTGAGAGAGGGTCGTGCAGAAAGCTGCTGGCGTTGCCTTTCCCAAAGACAACGGTGTGTGTGTGTGTGTGGGTTGGGGGGGCCAGCGCTTCAGCTGTAGTGGTGCGTCCAACCTGCCCATCTTTGGCTTAGTTCCCAATGGGCAAAGATTTGACAGCATCAACAGCACACACATACACATACGCTTGCGCTTCCACGCAAAGCAAATCCTATGAGTGGTAACGGGCAGGCGCTACACGCCGTGCGGCAGCCGCAGCACCAAGGCTTCTTCCATACCCCTGATAGAGCGTCGGGGAGATGCTCGGCGATTCGAGGGCAGGAGGCAATAGAGAGGAACACATCACCCCCTTTTCTTCACGATTGTGTGAGAAGCTCGTCTTAGTCTTCCTTGATGATGCTCGGGGCTCTTCATAGGTGCCACTTCTCACCTTCTGCTTTATGGTTCATGCGCGCGCTGCGTTTGCTCCTCTCCGCTGCTCACCAATGCCGCTGCTCATCTCTTCCTTCCTCCGTTTTAGTGTCCGTGGCTGGATGGGCCTTCTTGTCGCCCGCATTTGTGTGGACCCCAAGTGCAGGCCGCGCTCCTCTACTCCTCATCCCTTTCGTATATCGACACCACGGGTGATGGCTGCTTCCTCGTGAGGCACATCCTGCGACGTGAATGGAAACAGAGGGAAACGCAAAAGCGCAAAGGCAATCGAAAATGAAGGTTACGTTGCGTTTATGTATTTTGTGTGTGTGTTGTGAGCGTGTAAGAGAGACATCTGGCTCCTCGATTGTCACCCGCGTCGGCGAACGCTCTGAAACGCACCCATGCACAGCTGGAACCGCAAAGAAGATGAGTCCTTCCAATTCTGCATGATGGAGTGAAGATGGTGAGGAGAGTACTTTTTATCTGTGCCTTCGATACGTGAGGGTTTACTGCACAGCAGCACACTCGCAGACACACCCACATTGTTATAAACGCTCGGTGGGCTTTGTGGGTATGTGTCTTCATCTTCAGCTCTCTCACTGTCTGTACCATTTTGCCATGTGTTTTGCTGCTGTTTGAGGCTTTTCTTGCAACCACTCTGCTTCCTCCTTGGCGGTCTCTCATAGTCTATGATGTTTGGTTTGACTCCTCTTGCACTGAGAGGCGTGGGCAAACGTTAGCATCTCACGACCCTCTACACGCGCAGGCACATCGAATTTTTCTTCTTATCGTTGCACGGGTCTCTTCACAGTTTCGGTACTCGTCAGCGCGCGAGACGCGAATTGAGAAGTCCCTGTGCGTGTGTCTGTACGTGTGATTAGGTCTCTCTCTTTTTTCCCCTTTTGGAAGTCTCGAGGCAATGAGGAAAGAGGAGTCATGGCGGCGGTGGATGATCGAAAGACCGCAGGATGGTGAGGGTGCGGGCCAAGGCACTCTGCACCGTTCTGCTGACACGCTTCACCCGCTGTTTGTCGCCTCTTTGCCCCATTTCGTTCTCCCAGTCATTTTGGATCTCGTGGAGCCGAGCCCGGGTAGGCGCCTGCTTGTCCCCCCTCCGACCCCACTCCTTCGCTACCCACGGCGACCGGGATCCCTGGGTGGCGGGAAAAGGGTATGCGTGAGTCCGCCTATTCGTGGGTTGTGTTACCCGGCGCTGACATCAAAACAACCGAACTCTCATCGATAACGTGGGCAGCGCGGGAGGCATCGAGAGCGCGGGTGGAGGAATGCCAGATTGGTACACTCGTTCGTGGAAGTGGGAAGCACGCCAATCGGGAGGAGTTGGGCACGTGCGGTGCGATGCACCATGCGTATCTTTCGGCATCTATTCTCTCCTCTGTGATCCCGCCTGTTGCTGTGATGGTGGTTGCTGACAGATTCATGTGACTCGTTTCGCTACTCGCTACATTGCGCTTCCTCTCTCTTCTCTCGCTGTCTTGTTCTTTCCATTCCTGTTTTTCCACAGCGCTCTCTCTCTTGCTGTATCTCTCTCCCTCTCGACGACACGCAGCGGAGCTGCCATACTGAGCTGTAGACGGCTTTCTTCTTCGTTCTTTTATGTGTGTTATGTGTTGTCACTTGTGGCGTGCTCACGTCTCTCGATTATCAATTCTTCTACTTTTGTACGCCTTTCTCGCATCGCGGCGCTTTACGACGTGCCTTTTGTGCCCTTCCCTTTCAGTGCCTCCAGCCGTATTTTCTTTCTTTGCCTTTCCGCTTCCTCGCTCTACCTACGCATACTGGCCGTGGTGGTCCGTGTGAGAAGCAGCGCTTCCTCATCCTCCTGTCGACACGCAGAGGGTAAGCTGAACTGCGCCCCCTTTCCTCTTCTTTTTTCGACCCCTTTGCATGATCAGTGGTCGAGCTGTATACACATTACGGATCCTCTTTGTTGATCATGGCCGCCGTCTACGCTAGCGTGACTGGGAAGGAGTTCGCGAGGGGGGTGACACTGGACGAGGGGAACCGCGTTGTGCGCGTTGACGCTGCCCTGGCATCGCTCTCCGCCCTCCAGGTGGGTATGGTGGTGCGCTCCATTGGTGGGGTGCCAGTAGGGGATGGCCGAGCCGAGCAGGCCCGCCATCGCAGCAATCACTCCCAGGTGCTGGTGGTGCTCGCTGCGCCAGCCAAGGACGAGTTTGATCTAAGCTCTGACGAAGAGTCCGCAGCAGACTTTAAACCTCTGCCGGCCATTCCTCCGCTTCCGGCAGAGTTTAGTAATGCTGTAGCCCAGAACAGCTCGACTGTCGTCTACGAGGCCGCGGTAAAGTGTGGGCCGGGTGGTTGTGTCATCATCATGTGTGAGGGAGCCAACCCGGCTCTACCCATTACTCTGGCGGCTGAAAGAGCAAAGGCGGAGGTCATGTACATCGACACCGTGGCGCGCATGAAGACACGGCAGACTATCGAAAATGCCGGAGGGGTGTTGAAGAAGTCTCTTGAGAAGGGTCTGTGGATCTACGTGGAGCAGGCGACCAAGTCCATCACGCTACTACGTCAGATTAGCGACTGCATCATAGAGGTCCGGGCAGCGGGCAAGATGCATCCCCAGTCTCGTGTGTTGCTCATGTGCGAACCGCATCCCCACTTCCCCGAGGCGCTGATGCGCGGTAGCGTGACGCTTCGCAGCCGACTGCAGAACAACAATATGGCGGAGGTGGACATACGCGAAGACCTGTCGGAGAGCACACACCGAAAGCGAGCTATCCACGGCGATGAGATTCTCTCCAGCGAGGCCATTGCGAAGCCTGAGGTCACTGCCACGCGAAAGAAGGTACGCATCTCGAATCAGGTGAACATTGTCAATCTCGAGAAGAGCACCTTCATGGAGATGAGCGCGAGTGCGCAACCCATGGCGGAATCTACTGCGTCCAGCGATGGCATCTCGCGTGTGGCTAAATACTCTTTCGGCTCGAACGAAAACTTGATCTCTCTTGCTTACGTGAGAGACCACCGCTTTGCTATCGGCACGAACAGCGGCTACGTCGTCCTCATCGACCGCAACGGCCTTCCGCTGATCCAGTTCCGGCCACACAAGGCGTGCATCTGGGATGTCAGTTTCTCTTCTCAGTTCGACTTTGCCACCGCCTGTGAGGATGGCACGAGTGTCATCTACAACTACTCGCTGACGAACCAGGAGCTGACGACAGTCTCCGTTGCCTCCTTCCAAAACGACGTGTTTGCCGTGACGTATGCAAACCCCAATGATGTGACTAGCGTGGTGCTGTCCGGAGGGCTCAGCGCCACTGTCTGTGTGTTGCATTCAGACCGGCAAAACAGCTCTTTCATTGCATGTCGAACGTCTATTCAAGCCATGTGCGCTACCCAGGCAAACCAAGTGATCGTTGGCGGCGGAACCGGCGCCTGCACCCTTATCGACATCAACCACTGCGTTGTGACAGATATTTCGCAGTCCCACAAGAAGAAGGTACCAGCAGTCGGCACACACGGCAGCTTAGCTGTGACTGGCGGCTTCGACTGTTCCTTGCGTCTCTGGGATGTGCGCAACGGCTTCCATCTAGTATCACAGCAGCAGCTGAGCGAGGTGATCACAGCGGTGGCGATGAATGACCGCTATGTCGCCGCGTGCAGCGGCTCGAGCCTGTACTTATGGGACTCTCGTAAAATGGACCGCACGCTGGCGCTGAAGGCAAATGCCTGGAAGGACTTGACGCGTGGACTCCTGCTAGATGGCAACACGATTGTGACCGCCTCCGTGGACGGCGTAGCACGCATCTGGGAGGTAAACTAATGTGGGGTGTGAGGTACTGCTCTGATAGGTGCGTGGTATGTGGAGGAAAGGTGGCATAGGGGGATAAGAGCGAAGCGGCGCAGTTACCCCTCTGTGTGTGTCATCCTTTCTCGCCCCTCCCCTCCCCTACGCAGGAAGTACTGTATGAGGCACGCGCGCGGTGACCCCCACATGTGGGATTGCTTCCATTCTCTCTGCCTTACTAGCTGATGCCCCCTTCTTCCACCCACATTCATACGCACGCACGCACACGCACTCATGTGTATTTGTTTGCGCCTCTATACCTCAGGATCCACACGTGTACAGCTGTGTGTGTGTGTGTCCCTCGCCTTGTTTGCCAATAGCTGGGGAGAAGGCGAGGAGAAAAACCAGAGGGGACGTTGGGAAGGGCTGAGGTGGGTAACGGTGCAACGAGAAGGGCAATCCTCTTGTTTATACACGGAGGGGCAGAATAACCACAAGGGCAAACGATGAGGAATGACCGCATCATGCCGTTCATGGCACTCTTCTTATGTGTTACCCCTTCTCATCATTCTTTCTTCTTGATAGTGCGGTTTGAATTTGCATACTGGCAAGGACAAGGCAGTCTTGTTCCCACCCCTCCTCCTCGACTTTCCTCTCGAAAAATGATGTATGAGACAATCCAGTTGAGCCGTAGGGGAGACAAGTGATGCTGACGGCTAGGGCCGAGGAGGGGGCAGCAAGGCGCGGTTGCGATCACAGCTGCGTCACCTTGAGCCGATGCCAATGTGCGAGGAGGAGGAGCGGAGTCGAGTCGTCACCGCAGAGGGAGCACCTGAGTGATTAGTAGGGCTGAAGCATCGTCTTTAGCACGCAATCCTTCTGCGAGTGGGTAAGTTATACACCTATACAAGAGTATTCCCATACACACGTACGTGTCGGAGCGTACAGGGAGCTAAGTACGTTGGTGTACCGTTCGCAAGCCAGTGAGCCGTGAACTTTGGGCTGCGTTCATGCATTGTACCGCCTTGGGACATTCACCTACCGTTTTCCCCTTATTTTAGTTATGTCTTTTATTATGTTAAGTTTCTTCTTCTAGGGTTCCTGTTCTTCTCTACTTTCCCTCTCACAGTCGGTAGGGGCGCTCTTTACTCACAGCGTTGTCGTTGCGGCTTTCTCTCTCTCTCTCCCTCTTTCTTTTGATTTGTTTTTTCTTCCTTTGCCCCTTTCCTGCTTGTTATGACCTCCTTTTTATCCTTCGCTCTCCCCCTTCTTCCCCCCTCCCCCTTCCCACGCGCTCTGGTGTCTTTGTTTTGATGTCCGCGTTCTCTCGGCCTTCCCCCCTTTCCTGTTATGTTTCGCGTTCTTGGTTATTCGTCTGTTCAACTATCACCCCACTCCTCGTGGGTACATGTGTGGTAGAGAGCCTTATGGCGGTGTTTCGTGACTCTGTCTATATATCTGCGTACATGTCGTGATGTTCTTTCCGTAGGCACCTCGATACTGATGATTCGGTGCTGTGTGTCTTCGTATGTGTCCTCAGCCTTGCCTCGCTTGCCGAGTTGCTTGACCAAGCACGCCCACTGCGCTGTGTTGTTGCCTTCATCATTCTCTCTCCCTCACTCCGATTTCTGCATGTGCTTTGGTTGTGTTTCGCTTTGTTCAAGTGCTTCTCCTTCTTTTCGCTCTCTTGGCACGTCTTTTCATGTTACCTGCGCCACGCGATACCACTTCTGAAAGCTGCCATGTGAGGGCATACGTACAGTGATGGTGAGACTCCCACTGGTGCAGCAGCAGCAGCAGCAGCAGCCAACCCACCCCCATATTAGCGCTCCGCCGCTGCATTGGCCCGGGAGCGATACGCAACAGCGGGGAGACGCCTCGTGGTGTTTGTCGATCGCGCTTTTGCCAATTACATGCCCCGCGACGACAGTGATTACGCAGGGAAGCGGGCGACTGTCAGTGCAAGGTGTCCACATCTCTGATTGCAAGGGAGGCTGCCGCCCTCCCCCACTTCGTTTCGCGTTGCAATCATGTCTGCGCATCTCCGCTACCACTCCTGCGCACGCGCGAGCTTGTCGTGGTGATGCCCTTCACACTGTCTCTCGCGCACCCTTTTTTGCACTGCGTAACCTTCCACTGTCGCGTGTACGGCTGACTTCGTCTCTCTCTCTCTCTCTTTGGATTATTCGGCGCTCTTTTTCACGTCCATCGCATGTGAGCACATGTTGAAGTCGCGTGCGACCAGCCACCAGACCCTGTTTCGTCCTGCTGAGTGCGCGGCACCTTTGCGCCTCTACAAGGTGGCGGGGGCGGCTTTTGTTGGCCCAGTACTCCCTTATTTCTCGAGAGTTCTCTACTTTTTCTTTTTCCCCCCTTTATTATACAAATGCCCAGCGCTGCAGATGATGCAAGCGACGGCGGTGACACTGCCTCAACTAAATGCGCCCCAGCACCAAAGCAGCGTGTGCGGATTGCTGATAGCATGCGCGAGCTGAGCGCAGATATACAGCAGCTGGAGGACCTGGGTCTCTCACTCGATCCTCTGACACCACCGTCTTCAGACAGCGTAGAGCATATTCTCATAACGGATAGCTGGAGCTGCAGCGTGTGCAGTGCCACCAGTGCTGCTATCTGCCCCTTTACTGGGAAGCCGCATCGCAGGCGTCTTGTTACCATTGCTCAGCACGCTCTCGGACTGATTGAGCGGCATGTGGGAAAGGTCTACGTGCGACCAGCACCGCTGTCGCAGCGCGTGGAGGGCGAGGTGCAGGTGCGCACCCAGCGGCGGTTGACCATGAATCCGCACACGTTCTTATTGGCGTTCTACTTTGCGTCGCAGGCACCCGCTACTCCAGAGGTTGCAAGCGCTGAGGCTCAGACGCCGCCGTGTTCGCGAAAGTCGGGTGCATTCAGCAGCCGTGGAGGCTCCGAGTGGACGAGAGAGTGTGCACGCCACCTGCTCGATGTCGTTCGTGAGATAAAGGTGTACGGTACGTCTCCAACGGACGACGTATACTGCCACTCGCTGCTGAAGTCCATGCGGAGTGCGTGGCGGCAGTACTCACGACAGGTTAAGTGGGAGCTGGCGGAAGGTAGCGCTAGCGAGTCGGAGTCTCCGACGGCACGGTTGAGCGGTGAAAGCACGCAATCCTCGCCGCCCAAAGCCATGAAGGCTCGTGACGAGCTCGTGAACTGCACCCGTCAGACTCTGATGGAAGCGATGGCGCACTCCCGCAAAGATTCTGACAACCAGGACCTAAAGAGGTTTACCGCGCTTCTCTATCAGCGACTCTCCCGGCTCTGCACCGCCGACGAGTTCGCCGATGTCAAGCGGCGCGTTGAGCAAATCGAGGCGACTGACTCCACGCCGCGGATCGAGTACACAACACCTCCTTGTTTAATGCTCGACACGAACACAACGGCATCCGAAGACGAGGGTGGCGGCGCGGCTGCATCGTTGGTACGATCTTCCACATCTGGGGGTGCTGCGACGCCTGGTTGCGAGCGCCGGCATGCTGGACCGGAACTGCCGCCTGGGTGGTATGTCGATGAACGGGGTATATCACGGCCGCCGGCAGACCACGAGGAGCGCAAGCGGCGCGAGCGTTATCTCCAGAAGGAGTTCAAGGCGCAAAAAGCATATGAGGCGGTCATGCAGATTGAGACGGATAAGGACAAGCCAGAGCAGCTACAGGCGGAGGTTGTCGCAGCCCTTACCCAGGCTGAGCTGCAACTGCTCTCCACGGACCTCAATACGACACCGCCGAGGCTGCAGCGTCTCTTTCGTCTCCTGACGTTTGTGGAGGACCGCTTCGTGGAGGCGCTGCCATCCCGCCTGCGTCCGCGCCTGCGGCAGGAGTTTCACGATGTGCTGGACTGGAACGTCATTCAGCGCCAAGCTTTCGGAAACGCGCGCTACATCTCCAACTTGGTCCGGTTCGTTGGTGAAAAAGTGATTGAATGCAGCTCTCCAGCGCGTGAGGCCACCATGGCGGTCCGCATGACTGCTGTGTGTGGTGACATCGAGCATTGCACGCCTGACGTGGGCACCGCCGTGGCGAACGCGTTCGCTTTTTTGGTTGAAGCAATTCGCGAGCTGCGAGAGGACGTTGCGAAGTTCTCCCTGGTAATGATTAACGCATCACTGAAGCAGAACGCCGTGCAGTACATTCAAGAGTTCATTACTGAGTGCTTGCCGCTGCCGCGCAAGTGGGCTGGTTCGATCGCCTTTCTGCGGCGCTTCATCAACGATGAACGGGTGCTGTTGTGGTCCTCGACAAGTGTGCCTCAGGCATGGGTCTCCATCACGCCGGGGGAGCGACGGGTGCGCGGTGCGCTGCTGGTCGGGACTCTGAGTTTGTTGCGCAGTGGCCAGCACACGAGTCTCGATCGCTGGGTGGACCTTCCACCGGAGATCTTCTACTTCGAGAAGTCCATCATCTTCAAAGCAGCCAATACAGTGCAGGAATGCACACTGCTACTGTTACTGGATGGCGCAATCTCGAGTGTGCTGGCACACCGTGGGATCAAGGCGGCGACGGTGTCGGGCGTCATTCGTCATCTGCACAGTCAAATTATGTCGCTTCTAGCCGAGGATATCCGTCTCAATGCACTCAAGGACTCAGTGATTGACTTCGTCGAGAGTCAGCTGTACCACTTACATTTGGGAGAAGCAGCGCACGATGGCGAGGACTCCCTTGTGGCGCTTGCCCAGAAAGTTACCCTCACAGACACCGAGAGGCAGACACTGCGGTCGACCATTGACAAGATGACCAACACCGAGGACCCGCTCTACGTCACTTTTGAGCGTCGTGTGCTTCAGTTCATGGAGACTGTGCTGTTGACGAACAGCAGCGATGTGGCGCCTCTTGGATTGGTGACAGACACGCTGAAGCAACAAGTGCAACTGCTGCAACACATGCTGTTGTTCCACTGGGAGGTGTACATGCCATCGTACCGTGAATTGCTCCCGTTGTTGTCGCTTGAGCCAGTGGCTGCAGCGACGTGAGCCGAGGCCGCCTCATCCACAGCAATCTTTCTGACCTATTCGACGGAAGGGAGGTGTATGCGTGTGAGGCGTGTGAGGGCATGTGGTCGGTCTGGTGGCGTCATTTCGGTTGTGCTGACGTTAAGCATGTTTTCAGGTGTTTCCACCACTTTTACTTCATACAGTGTGCGTGTACGTGCGTGTGCGTGTGTAGGTGGGTGCGCCGTGTTGCCGAACTGGACGTTCGATGTCTTACGTGAAGCTATGATGCGATTGACTCAGTTGTGTTGAGCGTGAGCCAGTGATGCCATTGTATGTGTGCTTCTTGTATGTATCTGGCTTTGCTCTTCGTGCGTCTGTCATAGCGCCTATGCAGAACTGCACGCACGCCCACACAGAGCTAGACGAGTATACGCGCTCTCTCCTTTTTTTACAGTTGAGCTCCGCTTGTGTGTGAGCTGCACTGCCCTATGGTTGACTCTTTCCTTTCCTTTGTCAACGAAGTTCCGTGCCTCTGCTTCGCTTGTGCATGTTCGTATGTAATGATTCTCTCTCGTCGCGGTGTCGGTTCCACAGCCCTTCACTCAGCACGCATCACCAACGCAGAGTCTGACCTCTCCAACTTCTCCTCATTGCACTCGCGCGGTGTGCGTGTGAGGAGGCGTGCAGGGCGGACAGTCGCAGCGTATATTGTAGAGAGGGAAGAGGGCAAGGGCAAAGGGAACAGGATTTCAGTGCCTCGGCTGCTTTCATCTGTGCAAAGAAAAAATGCATTCAAAGGCTTCACAACAGCGACTGACTTGGGTGACTCGCACACTACCAAGGAGCGCTGGCTCACAAGTGAGGCGCGTGACGGACTGCATGTGGCTAGGGCCTGGGTCTATTGCCCCACTTTGCCCCGTCTGGTGCTGCTCTCGGTTTGCGTAAATACTTGCGCCACATGGTACCCAACGTGACCCCCCGAAGCAGCAGTGAAAGTCAGATGGGGTCGTGCTGAGTGTCCTACTCCCTTTCTTCGAGACCCCACGTCTCGCCACTGGTGCCTCCCTTCTCGTGTACTCCGCGTGCGCTCCAACGCGTATGTCATTCGACCCCATGTTACGTCCTTCTCATCTCTCTCGTTTCTCCTACTTGCTTCTTTCTTTGCTTCTCTCTGTACCTCCCTTACTCGCCCGGTTCTTCACTTGTTCCTGCATTGACACGCACACGCCTCTGCCGCGCGCTTTGTGTGTGTGGTGTGTGTGTGTGTGTGCTGCTGCCGCTTATCGCCTGCCGCACACGCCGTGTATTGGATTTTGTACCATCCTGTCGCACGTGGGCCTTGGACGGCACGCGCTCCCTGCAGATCCCTCCATCTGGTTGTTGAGTAGATCGACAGGTTTATCTTGGGTTTTTCTTTTTCTCTTTTCTTATTGGCGTCTTCTCTCCCCCTCTTTCCCCCCTCCCTTCACGTGACCCTGGATAGTGCAGCCTCCTTCTCCCACTTGTTCGTCCCTCATCCGTATTCGACTCGGGTTCAACTCCCCGCTTTGTTGCCTGCGCTCCCTTAGCCAAACAAACAAAACGAGCTGCACTAGCATCGAGGTACACACACGAAAGCTATAGCGGACCGCATACGCAGAGTAAGTCCATATATTCAAGTTACTCCCACTCTCTGTACCGGCGTGTACATCGGACGTTTCTCTCTCTCTCCACTTACAGTCGCTTTGTTTGGGACCACACTTTTTCAGTCTTCTGGACATCCCCACTCCTATCGTTTTTCATCGTGGTGGCGGAGCTCTCTCGCTTTTCTTTCTGGTCTCCGCTGCTTTCTCGACTGTGCGTGTGCACGTGTGGGCGACATTGGCCTGGTGAGACGGGTGTAATTTAGGTTTAGAGGAGCCATTCATAGAGTCAGCGAGCGAGAGCGCACGGAGTATCAAGTCCAGATTTGGCGTGGAGCTGAGCAGTACTGTGGAAGGTGCGTGTGTACCTTCCTTCTCAGTATTTCCCTTTCTTTTTAGCTCTCTGCACAGAGGGACCCCTTGCGTGGAGAGTCGTGCCTGCTCGCTCTTGCCCCCCCCTTCATCTGTGAGTGGTGCCAATGTACCCACACTCGAAGCAATCGGTGGCGTCGACCATCCAGAGCTTCGTTACGGAGAACAAAGTCGAGGAGAAGGGGCTGAAGCTCAGCGAGCTGCGCTGCTTGCCGTACTCCAATCAGGTCTCGATCGTGTTCGATGGCAACCGTGTGCTGGACGACGTTGTCCAAGACGTGCACGTCACCGGCCCTCTCACCATATTCACAGCTTCCACCCCGTGGTCTGCCTACACCGTCATCAGCGAGTACACGGAGATGGTGCGCAAGCTCGGCGAGTACTTTCGTGCCTGTGACGTGGACTTCAAGCCGATGTTCGTTTTCAATGGGTGCGGGTTTCATCCGATGGAGGACCAGGACACGACATCGCCGGCCCCGCCGATAGAGGTGGCGGCCTACAGCGCCTATAACAAAAACAAGACCGTTCGCAGCGTACCGCCTGAGGCGCAGAGAAAGTTCGCCTCGCGCTTTGTAATTGAGGAGGATGTCGAGGGCTTAATCGTTAGGAAGTTGTGCGAAGTTGCCGAGGAAACGATGCGGGCGCCGTACTTAGCGTGGAGCCAGATCTCTGCTTTCTTCGCTCCATCGAACACAATGACCTCCGAGGCCTATGGGTCGCTGGAGCTGCTCGCTTTCCCTGGCGTCGACCGTGTGATCACAAACATTGATACCGACGCCGGCACCTTCGATTGCGTGTCAAAGGCCGCAATGATGGCCGCACTGCGCCGCCGCTACGACGCCGAGTTCTCCGAGGACGACTTTAGCGCCATCGCCCTCTACGAAACGAAGAACCGACTCTTCCGCGTCAAGAACCGACGCGAGACCTTCGACGACCTTTGCCGCCTTCCGCGAGACCCGACCCGCGTAGACGCCTTCATGAAGCAACACCGCGTCAGCGACGAACAGAAGCTTCTGCTGCGCCGCAACATTGGCGCCTTGGATGCGCCGGTGTTCACCGTGGACGCGCAACTGGTGCCACTGTCGACACTCCACAACCGGCCACGCCGCTGCGAGATTCGCCCGATCTTTGGTAGTCCGATGCCCATCGTGTTCTTCTACCTCTTCATGAGCGGCCCGCTGTTGCCGTTGCCGTTCGCCATTCACAGTCAGGAGGTCCTTGCAGATGACTGGCCGCTCATCGACACCTCCGCCTACCGCCGCGCCGCGGAGTCCATCCTGCCACTTCGTGTGCAGGTAGTTTTTCAGCTGTTCCCAATAGCCCCCAAGACGAGCGACTTCTACTGGATTCGGCAGTATGTCGTGTTCAAGAAGCAGCAACAATCGCCTGAGTCACAGTCGCGCGTCTGCAAGCTGAGTAATCCGCCCACGATCGACCTGGCTTACTGGAGCTTTATCGAGGAAGAGTTGCTGCAGTCCACGCGCGAAGCAGATAACGTGTATTTCACCGACATTGTTTCCTTCTGCGGCTGCGCAGTGGCAGAGCCGGTCATCTACAAGTCTGTCCAGGCTACGCTGGCAGCCGTCTATCTGCGCTCTCTCGACTTTCTAGGCTATTTCACACACGCCACGGACGGTGCGGAGTCGAGCGGGCCGTCCGTGTACTGCAAGGCACTCGAGCGCTTCGACTGCCCGACGCTGAGCGAGTACGGTGTGTTGCTCATTGAGCTGATGCGCACCGGCACTCTGAACGATGATCCGTTGGTGGTGGTGCTCAATCGCGTCGACGACACCATTCCCATGGGCGTGAGGTTTGCGTCCCGGCTAGTGTCTATCATCCCCGCCAACTTATGTGGGCCGTGGTCCGGCCCCTTTGATCCGGAGATGGCCGCTTTCGGCGTTATTACCCGCCTGTTTGGCCGCACCCTACGCGTCCTACACGAGGTTGTCGCAATGCTCCTGTTTGCCAACCGCGCGACGACGGTGCCATGGGATCAGTTCAGTAGCGTTGTGCAGCGCCTTCCCTTCAACTTTCCGGCTGAATTCTCTGCGGGCTTCCTGATGACGTACGTGCTGTGCAACCCACAGTGCACGTTGGAGGAGCTGTGCATCACCTTCCCTGAGATGTACGCCCTGGACACCGACTTGCAAACGCTCTTCTGGTTTTTCACGATGGGCTTCGAGGCGATTCGCGTCATTAATTACGAGGAGCCGCTGTCATACGACATGGTGCAGGTGGTGAACGCCGCGCGGCAGCTGGTCGGCCAGGCATGCGAGCGCCTCTACCCCGATGTCTTCGTCTCACATTTTCCCACGACGGATATTCTCTTCGTTGCGCAGAATCAGGGCATGGAAATGGGCCCGATCGATCCGCAGATGGACGTTCCAATGCCAATGAACAACATGCACAATCAGATGCCGAACAATATGAACATGAATCTGAACATGAACATGCACCCTGGCATGAACTCCAACATGATGCAGTATCAGCCACCGAGGATGTACTAGACCGAACAAAAGAGAGGAAGGAGGAGCGCACAACCGTGACGTTGGTGCGCGAGACGAAAAGGCAAAGGAAACGGCAACACATGCTTACATTCCAGCAGGAAAAGGTCGTAGGTGGTGAACGCCGCCATCCTGCTACCGGGCGACGAGGAAGAGTTAGGCGACTGCCACTTGCTCACTTTCCTTGTTTCGCCGTTTCAGCAATGGAAAACAAGCACACCTGCGTCTACGTCGAGATCACCTTGTGAACGTGTGCTCCTCCGTGGCGACTGTTCTGAAGAGGTGAACATCTTGATTTTTCGAAATTGGTGGGGAACCGTGTGCCCCTGTGTACCCCCGTGTACCTATTGAAGGTTCCAGCACTCACCGGCCTCTTTGTATGGTGTCTGTGCCTGTGTGTACATGTGCTCGTCTGCGCGTGAGGAGGGAGGCGGTGGCTGGCTAATGCATAGAGTATACTAAACCCTTATTGCGTTCTTGTCTTGTTTTTTTTCTTTCTTGCGTATTTGCTGTCATTTTTTCTTTTTTTTTCTTCTGTGTTTTTCGTGTAGCTTTACGCCTGTTGTGCTTGTCTTCTGGTGAGTATTTTCTCCTTGTGTGTGCCTCCCCCTCCCCCTCCCCCCCTCTCTCTCTCTTCCTGTGTTTGTGCGTATGCGAGGTGAAGCTAAAATGGTGCTCGTCTTCGGTTTCTCGTGATGTGGGTGGACGTACGTACGTGTACGTTTGTGCAGGAGAAAGTACTTGTCCTTATTTCTCTTTCGATTATCATTGGGAGCTGCTTCTCCACATTTTCTTCGTTTATTTGCGTCTGTTTTGTGCTGTTGGATGGACACCGTCAGGCGGCTTTTCCCCACCCCATCTTTGCTTCTCCTCGTCCTAAGCTCACCTGTGTGGGTTGACATCGGCCCACAAATTTGCGCGCCGTCCACTTTCGCCTCAGCACCGTTTTTCGTTTTTTTTTTCGTTCGCACGCGTTGGTCTTGAGCGCTTCATCAGCGTCACGCTTTGAGGCATCACGCTCCGTCTCTCTGCCAGTTTGAGGCCTGTCGCGTGTGCGTGTGTGCTCTGCTGTTCTCCGCAGTTTATTTCTCCCCTACTTGACGCCTTCTTTGGTTGGTGGCATCGCTGGCTGAGGCTGAGGGAGTCAAAGACGACTTACTGCTGCTGCGATGTTAGCCTCTCTCTTCTCAAGGTGCTTGTAGAACCGTAGTTATCCGAATGGAAGTGTGTGTGTGTGTGTGTAGATAGTGTCGCGGTGCAGTGAGGGAGTCAAGGTCACTATGCGGAAAGAGCTGAATGGGAGGGGAGGGGGTAAGACTGACGGCAAATGCGGATTCGCGCACCCGTGGTCTCCCTTATTTCGCTATGTTGCTGTCCTCAATACACCTCTTAAAGATAACAGATGAGCCGATCAAACTTTTCTCTCTTTGTTTTCTCCTTTTTTTCTCGGTTGTTGTTGACGCTGCAAGCAGTACTGTACGGGTATCAGCGATGTCTCCCTCTTGTCACTTCGCGTCACATGTGCAGTTATGAGAGCATTGCGGCATCACCCTTGGCGTCTTCCATCGCTGTGACAGGGAGTTTAGGTTGACCTTCCGATGAAGGTAGAGAACGATATAAAGGGGGAGAGGGTTGCGGGTCGCTCGCTCGTCGATACGCACAGTCCTACGCACCGTCACCATGAATCTGTACTTCAGTACTTTACCTTTTCGTGCATGCAGCTAGATGTGTGTTCACCAAACGCGAAAGTGTGTGTGTGTGTGCGTGTGTGTGTGTGTGTGCGCATCGACCTCCCGCTCTCCGCCGTCGTTGTTTTTGTTTTTCTTTCTCGATCTGCGCTTCTTTCTTTTTTTTTCTGTGTTGTGTTTTTGGTTTCTTTACCACGTTCTTCGCTTAATTTCGCTTCCGTGTCACTGTTATCTCACTCGTTCTCTCACACTCACACTCACACTCACACCCCCACCCCCCTACCATTTATTCCTTCTCACTGGAATAAATAGTCTCGCACACAATCGAAAAAGACCAAAAAGCGGAGCAGCACCGGCGGGTCACGAGCAGCGTAAGTGAGGCGCACGTGAATTGTTGCGTGCACGCGTACAGATGCCGTCATCAACCAACACACCGATGCGCGGAGACTGCTTTCCAGGCAGCGTGTAAGGTGGGTTGGTCCATCGATTTGCCGTAAGCATCCATCTCCGTAGCAGGGGAGGTCGACACTGCCTTTCTGTTCTTTGATCTGCGTAGCAAAGAGGAGAGGAATGCACTGCCCGTGAAGGACGCCGAATCGTAGCCGCAGGTGATGTCACGAGGCAGGACACATTCACCCACCTTCACGGAGGTATGCTCACCAAGCCGACCTACTCACGACTCTTAGCAACTCTCACGTCTTTTTCTTTGCTATGCGCGTGCTTGCATCTGTGCGTGTGCGTGACTGTGTAGCGCACAACTGTCTCCTCCAACAATCTACCGCCCCTCTTCCTTGATTTTTCCCGTTCAGCACCAGACGACTTTCATCTGGAGATCTCGTTTGCTTTTGAGAGTTTCTCCTGTTTTGGCGTGCTCTTCCCATCACCCCCTTCCTCTGCCGATGATCGATAGCTGAAAGGAGGAACGAACGTATAACGCGTAGCACTTTTTGCTCCAAAGCGGAGGGGAGGGGGGAGGATGTTGCTTTGGATGGGTTACCATGTCGTGCGCGGCGATGGTAGCAGACACCCACCCATGGGGCATGAAGTGCCCTGCATGCGTGCCCCCTTTTCATGGAAGCAGAAACTAACCCATACTTGGAAACACTCACAAGAAAAGTGCGTGACCTCTGCTAGCGCCTGCCTCGCCTTAAAGAAAACAAAAACAAACAAACAAACCGAAAAACTCTTATCCGCCTGTGTCTTTCCTCCCTTCTTCTTTCCCTTATTGTTAGCCCTCTTCTTCCATCGCTGTTTTTCGTTCGTGCCCGCGTCGCTGCTGCTCGCCAGGTGTGATGCGTGCATGCGCGTGCGTGTATCCCTATGTTGTCTAGCCGGTGCGTTGGCTCGTTGGTTGTCGTCATCGTCTTCATTGTCATAATTGTCCCTGGTTGTCGTCGTCGTCGCGTTCGTTTATGTTAGAGATTTTCTTTTCCTTCTTTTTGTTTATGTTCTTCGTTGCTTCATGTGGTTGCTTCCCGTCTTCACGTGGTGCTGTTTGTTATGTGTGGCGGCACGAGCGTGTGTTGGTGTCGCTTTTTCTCTGTGTGTGCGTAATCTTTTTTTTTTTCTTCCGCTGCGGTTGACTCTCTCGTCATTTCGTTGTTACTCTTCAGACTACGCCGTGTCTTTCAGAGGAGGAGGTCTAACACAACGACAAACGTGCGCAGCTCAATACAATGTTGCGCTGTTGTGTTGTTTTTTTTCTTTTGCGCGTGGGGTGCCATCCTTTCGCGCTAGTGTTGGTCCGTTTGAATTGGAAGAAAACCGAAGTGGGGGGATAATGAAATGACCAGCACAATGGCGGCCACCTCTCACCTCCTGTATCCGTATCCTTGAAGGCCTCTTCGTCTGTGAGTGCACGCGTTTATGGCGAAAGGGGTGGAGTCGATAATCGAAGAGCGAAGCACTCACGCACAGGCACACTATGTGAGGTAAGTGACTCTTACTCTGTTCCCAACTGATGATTGAGACACGGGCAGGCAGAAGAGGTGAGGTGGCTAGGATGAAATAAGAAACAACACTGCCGCTTGCTCGTGTTTGTGCTTCTCTCTCCGTCTCTCTGTGTCCGTCTTGTTTGACTTTTTCGTGTGTGTGGCTTGCGCCTTCTATCCCTACCTTTCCTGGTCTTCTTTGGTTTATTTCTTCTTGCCGTGTGCGTGTGAGACCGCACCTGCCTTGTGCGTCGTATCTCTCTCTCTATATATAACTTCAGTGGTTGTTCTTTCTGTCTTTTCTTTCCCGTCATTTTGAGCTTCTCTCGGGGTTGTGTCTGCGTGTGTGTTGTGTGTCCGTTGGTACCTCATCACCTTGGCGTGCGTTCTTTCTTTCCCATTTGTTTCTCTTGGCCTCTTTTTCTCTTTTTTTTTTCTTTGCCTTTACTTTCGCTTCCTCTTTGTTGTCTGACGTGGTATCCCCATCCTCCCCCCCTCTTTTCCGTCAGCGCGTGAGACGACAAGAGCGGTGCAGACAGAAAGCAACGAAATAGAACGCCGCGCGGGTAGCGATGCTTCAACCTATGTTGTGACGGCGTATGCGTGTGGTTGATTTGATGCAGAACTTTACTTGTTTGATATTGGTATTGATGTGCGTTTGCATGTGCTCTGGTTTGTCTTGTGGTCTGTCAGCTCCTCGCCGTGTAGGTGCCACTCTTCTTGTCCCCTTTCTCTGTCTTCCGTCTCTTCCTCTCTTCTCTATATTAACGAATGAGCATGCAAGAAGTAGCACCAATGACAACTGGAGGCCGATGAGGCTGGCCTGCACTGCATTTGCATCCCCCGATGTGTTGCTGTCAGTGTGTGCGTGTTGTAACGAATCCCGTGACCCCCCTCCCCCTGCGTGGTGGGGCTTTCAGGGGCGTTGACACTGACGCTGGCACACCGCGCACTTAGGCTGTTCGATGGGCTCTTTTTCCCTAGTCGCGGGACTCCGGTGTTTGGTATTCTCTTGACACATTGCTTTGCCAATCCGCACCGTAGAGAATGACACGTGATCGCGGCGAAAACAAAAACCAGGTGGTGAAAGCAAGCGAGATTGTCTCCTGTTTCTTTCACCACTGTCCTCAGCGTGCAACTCGTGGAAGAGCTCTCCGCAGCGGACAGCCGATGCCTCTTCCATCCTTCCTCTGCACCTTTGGCTTCACACTGAGCACCGTTTTCCTTTCCGTTGTCGCACCTTCTGCGCTCTTACTCGTCGCACTCTCCGCCGGGGCGTTTGTGGAGGAGGCTTGCAAAGTGGACCCGTGCACGCACTCGAAGCCACACCCTCGAGCTGGGATGCACTCTTGGCCAACTGCCGTTCCTTCATGATCGCACCCTCTCTCACACCTTCAGCGGACTGCCAGAGGGCGCCACGTAGCACTAACACTTACACTGCGTAACGAACAACACACACACAAAAAAACCGAAGGAATCGATCGCTCTTCTTTGTGTTTCGTCGATTCACCCCCCGTTCGTATAGCGCATCAATACGACAGGCGAGCACAGAGAGGCGTACCTCTCTTTTTTCTTGCCTTTTCTTCGGCGTAGATTGCAGGTGGGGCACGTCATGCATCAAACCACCCTCGACTGCCTCTTTGCACCTGTGGCCTTGGTGGGTGGGTCAGACGAGGCCGACAATTTGCGTAAGGCAACGAAGAAGGTAACTACCGCTTCAAATCGAGAAGATCGAAAGCGACCCCGCGAGGAGGAAAAGGTGGCGAGTGAATGCGTATCAAGCACTCTGACCTCGGACACCGTCACTGGTCGGCAGACAAGGTGGAATGAACCGACGAATGCCTACTATGCACAACACGTTGCGGAGTACAAGGCGCTGATCGCCAATGTGCCGCCGCCTACGGCGACGTCCATGGCGAAGCTCTTCCAGGAGTCCACCTTCGATCCTGTGACGACATTCGAGTCAGTGTGGCTGCCTCCCCGGGATCCTGCCGCGCTGCCGACCGCTGGTGCATTGGAGCCGGTTCCCTTTGCAGTAGTAGTCGACGTACTGGCAGACATTAGCGCCACCGGCTCGCGGCTTGAGTGTTTAAAGCAGCTCACCTTTTTACTTCTCGCCGTCATCGAACGATGCCCAGAGGATTTGGTGCCGGTGATGTACCTGGTGATCAACAAGCACGCACCGCAGCACGAAGGTGTGGAGCTAGGCATTGGGGATGCGATACTAGTGAAGGCGGTAGCTGAGTGCTGCGGCATGACGGAATCCCGTGCCAAGGAAGAGTACCGGCAAAGCGGCGATTTGGCAGAAATTGCGCAGATGCACAAGCAGAAGCAAAGCACACTGATGAAGCCCAAGGCGCTCTCCGCGCGGAGCGTGTTCAAGACGTACAGGGAGATCGCGATGATGAGCGGCAAGGATGTGGTGCGGCGGCGGTCAGACTTGATCAAGGGGCTGCTGCGTGACGCACAGGGGCCGGAGGTGAACCTGATTGTGCGCGGGCTGCAGCAGAAAATGCGCATCGGCCTTGCGGAGCCGTCCGCCTTGGCAGCTATCGGGTACGCCTTTGCTCTTCACTTCGTCGGTAGCGCGCAAATGCACACCATGAGTGAGGTGCAGCTCCAGACGCTGCTGAACTGCGGGGCCGACAGCCTCGCTCGTATCTTCTACGAGGTGCCGAGTCTAGACGTGGTGCTGAGTGCGGTCCTAGCGAGCGGCTTCATGATTTTAATGCCCGGTAGCTGCATCGCGAAAGTGCACGCCAGGGAGCTGTCGATTCGGCCTGGGCTGCCGGTGAAACCTCAGCTGGCGCACCCGACAAGCGGCATCACCGTCATCCTGGACCGTCTACAGGGCAAAAAGTTTACGTCGGAGTACAAGTACGACGGAGAGCGCGCCCAAATTCACTACAGCAATGATAACGGCTTCCATATCTTTTCCCGCAACTCCGAGACGCACACTGGCAAGTACCCTGACGTCATCGCGATATTACCAAACGCCTTTGACGCTGCCGAGGTACAGTCTTTCATTCTCGACGCGGAGGTAGTGGCGGTGCATCCGGAGACCGGGGCCCTGCAAGCCTTCCAGGTGCTGCAGCATCGAGGTCGAAAGAACATTGCGGAGAAAGATGTTAGCATTTCGGTCTGCTTGTTCGTGTTTGACATATTGTACTTGAACGGAGAGCCGCAGCTGAATAAGACACTGCAGCAGCGCCGGGAGTTGCTCCGGCGCTACATCCGTCCTCTCCCAGCAAAGCTGTGTTTTGCAGCGTACTTGGACTCTGACGACGTCGAGGACGTGCAAAAGTTCTTAGAGAAATCCATTGCGGATGGCTGCGAAGGACTAATGGTGAAGACGCTCGAGGAGGAGGCCACCTACACCCCTGCCAAACGCTCACACTACTGGCTAAAGCTGAAGAAGGACTACATGGACGGCGTCACCGATACGTTGGATCTCGTTCCCATCGCCGCTTTCTATGGCAAGGGCAAGCGAACTGGCGTGTTTGGCGGTTTCCTGCTCGCGTGCTACGATCCGAAGGCGGACGAGTACCAGAGCATCTGCAAAATTGGTACTGGTTTCCAGGACGAAGAGCTGGAGAAGCTCACACAGTCACTAAAGCCCTTCGTGGTACACGATAAGCCACGCTACTACCGTGCAGGTGGCGAAGAGCCAGACGTGTGGCTCACTGAGGCGCAAGTGTGGGAGGTGAAGGCGGCGGACTTGTCAGTGTCGCCAGTGCACCAGGCGGCCGTGGGGCTTGTTGACCCCAACAAAGGCATTGCGCTGCGCTTCCCTCGCTACGTGCGACAGCGCGAGGACAAAAACCCTGTGGACGCGACGAACACGCAGCAGGTGGCTGAGATGTACAAGGCGCAGTCCTTGGCAGTGCAACGCGACGCGAGCGGTGATGCTGAGTGGGCTGTCACACGGACAGAGACGCCCTGATGTCTCCCAGAGTCTCTGCTCTTCATGGCTAACATCTCTCTGTTGCGCCTGCGTTGCTGAGGACTCTTTTTTTTGGTCTCTCCATCCTCCCCTCCCCCCTTTCTGTGCCCGTGGCGTGTGGGTGTCAAGAAGAGGGAGGCGCGCCAGAAGGGCCGCGGCCGATAGCGCACCATCACCGCTCGTATCCGCCCTCTTTGCTACGCACACATACATACATACAGCACACATTTTAACTCAACAACCGGTGAAGGTTCCTGAGACCATCAATCAAGGCGACAGTGTGTTTTCCCCCGCATGCTCATGGTGGTCTGCACCACGGTGAGCCGTAGCCTAGCAGAACATTCCCCGACTCATTGAGCCGGAAGGCGCTGGGCTCAGGGACTGCATTTCTTGACGTTTCTTTCTTTTTCGCTTTCATACAAACTCTCCTCAACCATACTTCCCTGCAGCACAGCCCCACTACCGAGCCGCTTCCTTCACCACATCGCTGCTTTTCACTTGGGCCAGTGCTGCAGCTGCTGCGAGATGGGTGCATCTTTCTAACGCGGTAGGCAAAACTGCGCTCATCGCCGCTTTGTGCCATCACTGCTATTTACTCTTGTCCTTTCCTCACTCCAACACAATCACAAGCACACACGTGCAGCAGGCGACTACGTCTCCCGTCCTTTGCGGGGCCGTTTCCCTCACGCCAATGGGCACATACCTCTCTCTCCTGATACACAAGCGACCAAGAGAGTGTGTGTCGTCCGATTCATCCACCGCAGACGACTGCAGTGCCTCCAATGCGGCGCTTTTTTCACCTTCCTCTCTCTCATGCCTGCTCCTGAGCTTGCGATATCGCTGCGCTTCACCAGACCGTATTGGGTCGGCGGTGTGCCGCTACATTGCTGAGGATGGGCCGATGCGCCGCACGTACGGCTGTCATGCACATATCTACGAGACGGACACTGCGGATGAGAGCCACGGCGTGGCGCTGGCGTGGTGTGTGGACGAATTTGCTGCGCCTTTGTCAGCGCTTTCCCTTCTTTCGCTGTGCCGCGTGGCTAACAGCTGCCGCAAGAAGACCCTCGTGACCTCGCCAAACGGCGAGGCAGTTGTACTGGCCTACACTGCTGTTCTGTAAGAGCTGCAGTGGGGCACAGGTGCACACACCCACAGGGCCGCAGGGGCGGCGGTGCTTGTTGTTTCGCTTTTTGCTCTCCTTACTCCCTTCTTCTGTCTCGTCTCTGCCAAGAGGTGGTGGATTGACTACCAAGCGGAATGGAGAGGAAAAATAAAAATCTATCGCCCCCCCTTCCACACAACGACGCCAATGGTGTTGCCTGATGCACTTCCACCCGCCTTGTTTTTCTCCACATCGCGCATTTTCTCTCTTCTACGTGAGATGTGCATCCGCGTGCACAGCAACACCGACTCATACCACATGTGCCCGCGCTTTCCTTCTGCTCCCACGGCATCTTTCCGCTTGCCTTTCGCTTCTCCCTCTATCCGCGCCCCCTTTTCGCTACTCACCCCATTGTCCATCAACGAGGTAGCCGTCACGTGGGGTAGATCATTCCCATATCTTGGTCCTTTTGCTCGGTACATCTCCGCCTCTGTTTAGCTTCTCTCGCTGTGCGTGTGCGTACTCGTTCGTGCCTTCTGCACACTCGTACACACCGAGACAACCTACAATACCAGCAGCAACACACACACACACACACACACACACACACTTTGCTCCTCCTTCCTTGTCGCACTGAGCCTCCTGCCAGCTACGACGTCGAGCTCCTACACGCAGCGACATCAGCCCGCCTATTGCTTTTTTTTTTCATATTGTTCTTCGCTTCCCCCTTGCGCCCGTTTTGCGAGTGTTAGACAACTGCACATCCCCCTCTCTTGCACCTGCCCATAGAGTCTCAGTTCCCCTCTGCCCACTTTTTGTCTTTCCTGCGAGTGTCCGCATTCAGTGATCTGTCGTGCCTTTATCGCGCCTCGGTGCCGCACCCTCTCCGCGTCTGTGCATCTGCCGTGCAGGCACACACGACTCACTGCTGTTTGAGGTACGACAGTGGTTCATCGACCGCCCCTCAAAGCCAAGTGAATACCGGCAGGACTTATAAGGCTGAGGTACATGGGCACGCAAGAGATGCTGTCGACAACCCACGCCGTGGCATCTCTCGCGGCGCTGGAGAAGGAGGTGGCCGACCTGAAGCGAATTCGCGTCTTCAACGAGACGGTGCGCGCCGGTGTCGACCGCATCCTGATGAGTCTTCCGTTGCCCGACGAGAAGGACGCGGCCACCAAGGTTCGAATTTTGCTACTGCGTAGTCAAGCAATGCTGTTGCTTCCCCGCGTCTCGCGAGAGGCGGAGAAGGATCTTAATTCGGCGCTGAAGCTGCAACCCGGTTCGGCGACGACGTGGGTCGAGCTGAGCGAGTGCCTGCTTCGTCGGAACGCCTTTAAGGAGGCCTGTGAGGCACTTGATAATGCGCTGCGCGTAAACCCGGCGCACACCGAGGCGCTATGTAAATACAGCCAAATCCAGCGCAACCGCTGCGGTGAGGAGGGAGTCACGCCTGAGCAACGCAAGGTGTACTTGGAGGACGCCGTGGCCAAGGCCCGCGCTGCCGTTAGCACCAACGTGGACGACCCAGATGCATGGAACACACTGGCACTGTCGTTGCTGTCGAAGGTGACGCTAGAGGGCATGACGTTTGACGGCGTGCGCAAGGCACTGGCAGCAATGCAGCAGGCCGAGAGGAAATGCCCCGACGATCCTGATGTGCCGTACAATAAGGCCGTGCTGGAAAGCCTTCTGGGCCACTTTGGTGCGGCAGCGATGGACTACTGGAAGGCGCACAGCCTCGACAGTGAGCGCCTCAGAGGTACCCGTCACCTCTCAGAGGAAAACGCGAAGGTACTGCTGCGGGCACAGAGCCGAATGAAGACGTCCAACAGCATCGGCAAGCGCGACTTCAAGAAGATCTGCACCCGTATCGAGCAAACCAATCGAAAGTACACCCAAAACACCTCCGCCAAAGTTGTCGGCGTAGTGGACGTAATCACAGAGCCAGCGATGCAGCCTGTCACGCTGCTGGTGTCTGATGACAAGGGGAACTTTGGGCTTCTGCTCTTACACGAGGTGCGCGCTACACACTTCAAGATTGGCGACGTCATAGCGTATCCTGTGGCGACTCCTGCCGAGGTTATTACTCACAACGTCGTTGCATGTCCAGGGGTCGAGGCTGAGCCGTTGAATCTCACCCTGACCCATGCGTATCCGAACCCCAAGGCCATATTGGTGAACGGACAGCCACTGCCCTCCTCTGCGCATGTGCCGCTGCAGATGACCTCTCGCCTCTTTGCGTGAGCTGAGCGACTATGACGAGCTGGTTTCAAGTGCATTGAGGTGGCACGGGGGATGAGGGGGGGGGCTGCATCGGGCGTCAGTGTCTTCCCCTCTCGTCGTCAGGCTGTTCTTCCCCACTACTCTTTTTTTTCCTCTCAGCGCGTTGGCTGTGGTGATGGCGGATGCCAAGGCAGGAGAAGAAGCGAGAAGGCCCATAAAGCGTCTGGCGGCCACCTTTTTGTAAGCTGTGCGCACGTGTGTGTGTGTGTGTGTGCGTCCACCTGCATCCGAAGTGTGTACTGTGGCGTCACACGGGGGGGGTGTTGAAGGACAGGAAAGCCAAAGAAGACTGACGACAACTATGGAGAGCAGAAAACGAGCCAACTTTTCCCTTGGACGTGTGTGGTGCTCACGCCTGTGTGCGTCTGCCATGCAGCGTATATGGGTCCACTTCTCTCTTCTGCTCTTCTTCTTTTGCGCTGCTTCTTGACGAGGAGGCTTCCGGTTCTCCAGGGGATTGTAGAGAAACAGGGCTGATGCATATCGCTCTACGGATAAAGAGCGTCTGAGCTGCGTCCCCCTCCAACCACCACTCATCTCACCCCCCTCCCTCTCCCCCTCCCCTGCACCCGCCTGTGCTGAGATTCTTGTGATGCTCATATTGGCATCTTCCACTGCCACCGCCACTCAAAAAATATTCGCATCGCTTTGTTTTTATTCTCTTCTCTTGTTGCGCACCGCGCATGCAGCACCCCCCCCTGCCAGCACCTGCGTTCCCTCTCGCTTTTCCCTCCCCTCTATTTCAGTAGCGTAGTCACCTTGTGCTTGAGAGAGAGCGAGCGCGACAGAAGAGAGAGGCCATCTCCGTCGAGGACCTCTCTGGATATACCCCATCGCGTTGTGGTTGGCGATTTCGTCTCAATCCCATTTTGTTTTTCTTTTTGGCCTATATTGAAGGAGGGCCTTGTCAGTTGCCATGGTGAAGCGCCTTCGCACGCGCCTCGCTGCGCCAAGTGGTGGGGAGGGCGGCTTTGGGTGCGCATTCTGTGGTGCTCACTTCTGCATCACTGAGGACATCGTCTCCGACAACTTTCGTGGCCGCCACGGCAAGGCTTTCCTTGTCTCTCGCTGCGAGAACACCTACTATGGCCATCAGGAGGAAAAGCAGCTGATGACGGGGCTGCACCGTGTGCGCGATGTATTTTGCTCTAACTGTGACCAGTACGTCGGCTGGGGTTACGACTTCGCGGTGGATGAGCGCGAGATGTACAAGATGCAGCGCTTCGTGCTGGAGCGTCAGCTCATTCGGACCATTGCCCACGGGCAGCTGCGCGGGGCCCTCGGCTACAGCATTCCTGAGGGCAACATCACCTTTTCGTTGCCCGTCGCCCAGTGATCGGCATTGGACTAGCTGCATTTCAGCAAGAGTGATTTGGCTGTACTTGTGGCTCCACGCCAAGCTGCCACGGTACTCTCTAGGCAAATTTCACCCTCTTCTGCCCAACGCCGTGGTACATCCACTGTGTTCTACACACGGGGAATTTCCTCATTTACCGTCTCTTCTCGCATTGTCGCGATTTGGCGCTCCTCTCTCCCTCTTCCTCGCCTCCCCACACCCGCTCACCACACAGGAGGAGATCACAGTAGTCGAACCCGTGGTGCCTTGCCGCATTTGCTTTTTCTCTTCCCCCTTTTTCTATTGCTCCACTGCACTGATGTGCACCTTCACGGTACTTGTTGCTGCTCCCCTCGACATGAGGCACGTGTCCCATTATCGACAAGCGCACCTGCACGCGTCTTCCCCTGAGCAAGCAGGCGAGGCCGTTGGAATAGGCAAAACAAAAAAGAGAAAGGAATGCAAAGTCATTGGGGTGCACCGCGGCGTCATGCTTTGCTTGTGCGACTCTCTTTGTATGACCTCCTCCTTACATCGGTGCGGCTCGCAGTCTTTTACCCTCCCGTCTCGCATCCGCATGGCGACCACCGGTCCTTTTTCCGCGCGCCTTGCAGGTGATGAGGGCTCACTTACGTATTGCTCCTCTCTTTTTCTTATGAGATGCTCTGCCGTTTGGATTTCTCCCTTGCCTCGACCATTGCCATCTTTCTTTTCATCGACGTATGAGTGGTATGTGGGATTGCTGCTTCCCTCGACTCTTCAGGAATCCATTCGTGTCCCTAAGTGTTTTCCTCCAGCTGACCACTCCTCAGTGACATAATGCAAGCGTCTTCTCACAGACAGATCCGTGATGAGACCGAAAGCTGCGCCACCGGTGCGACGAATAAGCGCGCCCAGGATGTGCTCATCGGCGGTCGCTTCCGCATTCAGGAGCGCCTGGGGGGTGGCGCCTTTGGTGAGGTGTTCAAAGGCATCGAGGTGAACAGCGGCCACCCTGTCGCCATGAAGATGGAGCTGACGAAGTATGCCTGCCGCTCGCATCTCAACTTGGAGAGTCGAATCTACAAAAAGTTCAACGAGTGTCCGGTGACTATCGGCATCCCGAAGTCTTACTACTGCGGTCGCGTGGGAGATTACACCGTCATGGTGATGGACCTTCTTGGTCCGTGCCTGGCGGACCTCTTTGACGCGTGCCACCACAAGTTCAACATCAAGACGGTCTGCATGATCGGCATCCAGATCATTCAGCGGCTTCAGTACCTCCACAGCGTCGGCTACCTGCACCGCGACATCAAGCCAGAGAACTTTGTTATGGGACTAGGGGCCAACTCCCACGTCGTGTATGTGATCGACGTTGGCCTGTCCAAGGCATGGCGCGACTCCAAGGGAAAGCATATTCCGTATGCGGAGGGCCGATCGCTGACTGGCACGGCACGCTACGTTAGCATCAACACCCACCAGGGCATCCAGCAGTCTCGGCGTGATGACCTGGAGTCGGTTTCCTACATGCTTGCTTACTTCGTGCGTGGCAACCTACCCTGGCAGGGGCTCAAGTCGCCTAAGAGGGATGTACACTTTGAGCGCATTCGCGACATTAAGATTGCCACGCCGCCGGCGGAACTGTGCAAGGGCTGTCCCCATCAGCTGACCGACTACCTTGCGTACACCCGCTCCTTAGGGTTTGAGGCGGAGCCAAACTACCGCCACTGTGTGGAGCTGCTTTCTGCTGCGATTAGAGACATGGGGGAAGAGTACGACTACTGCTACCAGTGGATCAACGGAAGCGAGGGCGAGTCCACGTCCGACGCACGTGGGTCCGTTCAAAGCCCGCGCGTCTCTGGGGCACACTCCGGTGTTGCTGTTCGCGGCTCCAATTTCATGACCTCCTCCGTCTTTATGGGGGACAGCGCGGCAAACGAGATGAGCAAATCGCAGCTGAATAGCAACTTTATCGAGGACATGCAAGACATCTATGGCCTTAACGACTACCTCTGAGCTAAGCACCCCAGATGAAGACACTATGCCGGTCTGCGCTGATGTACTGGTGTCCCGTGGAATTATTTTCTTGCTGTGCAGACTGCGATACAAGGGAGTGGCTGAGAGTGAGGTGGAGGGGAAGAGATGGACGTTGGTAGGACGAAGTGGAGCCAGTTCGTCATCGCGCGTGCCATGCGACTTGTCTGGCGCGCATCTCCAGAACGAACGCGTTTCATAGCGGCCCCATTCCCTTCTGCCTTCCTCACCTCTTTGGGGCTACCTGGATCTCTCCATTATTTAAGGGTAGTGTGCTTGCTGGTCTATGCGCACGCCACAATGTTTTCATCGCTGCTGCATTATGCCGCGGGCTTCTGCTTGTTATCTACATGCACTCGGTTCCTTTTCTCTTTGTCCACCTGTGAGCTTTGATCTTTCCCTCCTTCTTCCTCCACGCAGTTGCGCATGCTTGCTGTGCTGTGCGCTCTATCATTCACGCCTGTTTGCTCCTGTTACCAGGTTGTAGCTTATGTAATTTCATGTTCTTAGTAGCTGTCTCTTTGCTGCCGATGGACTGAGTTGGCATCCCCCCTTCTGTATGGTGCTGCACTGATCTGCGCTAAAGAAGGCGCGGTGCGTTTTCTATTTCTTTTTTTTTTCCCCGGTGAAACCATCACGTAATGTGAAAAGCCGGCGCTGGTGTGCCTCTCCGCATCTCTCCTTGCTTGGGTGTGCAGAAGGGGGCTGAGCGTCCTTATGACATTTTCGATGTGTAGACGCCTTAGCTGCTCCGTGTGTGTTTTTAGCTGTATCGTTGGCGTGAGGCCTCTCTCTTTCCGTCGAGCTACATGTGCGCCAAGAGGGAGGTGGGGAAGGCGTTGTCTCTGCATGCTGCTGTACTACCGGGGCAACGTCTTTGCAGCCCCTCTTTCTGCCGCTTGCTGCTCTGTGCGTTGCCGTTGCTCTTTTTCACGCTCGTTTTGTGCACCAGACGCTCTCTGTCAACGCGCTGTTGCTTTTTTTTTTTACCGTCTTGTTTCTCTGTTCGCTCGACTTCGCTACGCCGGCTGATCACGCCTCGCCCCCTCCCCTTTCCGCCGTTTCACCCTTCCGCAGCACGTAAGGCAACCGCACGCCAACGCAACATGAAAGTTGTGACGGCGCTCATTCTTTTTCCTTCTCTCTGCGACACAACTTCCCTTTTATGTGTGCCTCGCTTCCTTCAGATTTCCAACCGCGCTGGGAGTCTCTCTCCTACGGATCACTCGAGAAAGTGCGGGTTGATTTGCCGAGTTCGGCGTGAGGTTGAAAACAGACGAAGTGTTTACGCTTTGCTGCTAGTGTTTCATCGTTTCTGGATTGCTCTGCCCCTCTTTCCTCCTACATCGAGGCGTGGAGGCGAGACACGCTGACGGAAGCGTTACACTGACGAATTTGTGTGCGTTCGTAGTGCTCGTCATGCGTCATCTGTGTAGTTCCTAACTTAGTACTCTCCCACAGTCCTTTTCTGTGTCTTCATTCTCTTTTTCGTAGTCGTGAGTTGGACTATGACGGGTCTATTGGGCCTCAATCCCAACCGCGCACCATAGGCATGGGCAGCAACGACGTCTTGGTTCAGGAGTTGACTGCGGCAGTAGTTGGTCATATGGAGACCGAGATCTCGCGCTTGCAAGGTCACTGCATTGAAAGCCCATGCATGGCATGTGGACACCGCCTTCTTTCTTTCCTTCTACTCTTTCGTATTTTCTTCGGTATTTGGCTGCCCTTGGCACCACCACTGCCAGACCAAACACCCTATGCAGCGCCCCCCCCCTCCCGCTTGCCCCACCCTCGTAGTCTTTCTTTTTCCCTCAGGCTGAGACAGTCTTCGCCGCCGTCAGAAATGCCCACGATGCCACTCGCGAAGGTGCAGTAGTGCGACAACTTGACCAAGCGGCTCCTCGAGGTCCGGGTAAAACAGTTGGACTGCCTGAGTGTTCAGGCCCCTGTTGCGGGAGGGAGATCCGATAGGGGTGAGTACTGCGGGCAACTGATGGAAGGCGCACGTCATTGCGCAGGGTGGCATACAATGCCTTCCTACCCACACGGGAACCGCACCCACGAAACTGATGTGGCGAGCTTCTTGAATGACTGGTGCCACTCTGGAGGAGCGGCGCACGGATGTTCGCGCCCCTGGCATGCAGATGGCCAGTGCGCGAAGCGACAAAGCGGCTCAACCCGCCCTGCAGGCTGACCTTCGCGAGAAGAAGCGCACCAAGGTGTATGGCAGCGAACGGAGTGTCAGCGCACCAACCGAGGTGCATGGCAGGCCCTACTTCTTACGCAACGCTGCAGCGGTACCTGGGTTATGGGCCACCATCTTACGATGAGAGATGCGGCCATGCAGGAATCGTTGCCGATCTCCTCCACGGGAAGAGGAGTGCGGAGTGACCGTCCCGGAGCCGCAGGGTCTCACAAGCTGTGAAGCAGCGTTGCTGAACGTTACTCGCGAGACGGAAGGGAAGGCCCTATTGGCGCTGCCACCAGAAGAGGAACGGCGGCGACACCCGCAGCCGTCAAGGCTAGGCGACAGAGGGAATGACCTGCAGGCAGAAACGCAGCATGAGGGCACCCAAAATGCTCTTCAGCTGCGCGTACCGCTTCGTCCTGCGAGAGGCCTTTGCCGGTCTGCGAACTTCACGCACCGCCAAAAGCACCCCTCGTTTAGCATGTAGCTCGCACTCGAGCCATGGAAAGGAGCGAGACTTAAGCTCGCGCTCAGTGGGCGGAATCGTTCTCGTTTTACCCCTTTCGCGTGGCACACACGGGGCGTGAGCGCACGCTGCAGTGGAAGATGTGAAAGGTGGGTACGGGTGCACGGCTGCACTGCGCTGGAGCTCTGCTGTCCCAGAGAGTGTTGTCCCCGGTCTGACCCCCACCAGACGCGAAGGGAAAGCAGGTCGGCTTTGAGAACGTGCACGCGGCGTTTTGCCTTCAGACGCTGCTGCGTAGTATGGCGCTGTGCCGCTGCCTGCGAGGAGGGGAAGGAGGTGCATCTTCCAGAGGGGTGAGATGCATACTAGCGACGGCACACCATTCCAACGGGCAGGGGGGACGATGCAGCGTGGCGGTGGCTCAGTCGATTACGTGGTATGGGCTGCTGCCAGACTTTAGCCAAGCTCACAGCATATACCAATATTAGCGTGATTGCAGTTCTCGAAGGCATGCACGCGGAGTTTATCGACACGGTGCGGAATGTGCTGCTACATATTCGCGGCTCCACCCTGCTCATCACTCCCAATAGAGGTTTCCTCAAGGGGCAGCTGATGCCGAGCTGTTGCGAAGGGACATGACGATGCGGCTTACGTTGGTGAGGACTGTCGCTGGACTGGGTCGGAGTGAATCACTCGGGAGTCCTTGCGGACCATAGCGAAGGTCGAACTTGTAATGGAAAAGAAGTCGTCGCCAGGGGCGCCCCTTTGTTTCCTTCGTTTTAGTGGTGGTGTCTGCACCGCACACGGCGACCATGAGGCCCGTCTATGGCCTTTTTCCCGTCCTTCGGTCATGTTGAGGCGCGCTTGCAGTTGTAGCCCATGGAGTGAATTGCTGCATCGCCATACCTCGGGGATGCCACCGCGACTTTGCTGTGAACAGCCCGCAAGACATTGCTAGGGGAGGGGAATGCCACTTGACTGTGGACTCGGCAGAACCCTTCTACAGGGAAGGCGGTTGTGGTGGTGTTTACCTCACCGACGTCTTGGGTAGCGGAGGTGCTGTGGGCTTAGAAGAAGATGGTGAGGCACGCGCCTCTACCAGTAGCGGAGGTCGAGCCGAGGGAGGGTCCACCTGTGGATGCCGGCGTGTCGGTACCGCTTGTGACTTCATCGCTCTGCGCACCGTGACTGAGGAGGAGTTCACATATACCACGAGCAGCTCATGACTTGTGTTTAGCAGCCCTGCCGCAGGTACCCTTTGTCGCTCATCATCTTTCCTTGTGTGCGCACAGGCAAAGCACCGCGCCCTCGGAGGTGTTGGACTCAATTTTGAGTGGCGAACTCTGTTGAGTCTCCTCTGTGGCCTTTGGCACCAACGCGGCATTCAAGTGGCCTGCATCTGCGTCCGTGGGGGTACCTCAATCCAACCGACGCGTCCTCGAGGGAGTTTTGGGGGGTTTGAGAGGTGGCGCTCTAGACGCGAGGAGGCCGATGCAGTGCTGACAGTGTGGGAAAAGGAGGTGTTTGTGTCTGTGTGCCCCAAGGACGCCGCGGGAAAGGGCCGCGGGATAGATGGAGAGCTGTGCATGGCGTATACGAAATCTGTACCTGAAGCTGCTCAGCAGTTGAGGCGCTCAGCACATCTGCCGTACGTTGGCAGGCAAATCCGCCGCGAAATCCGTGCCGTCCTTTCCTCTTCCTCCTTTCTCTCCCCCGTAGTTTGGTTAGCATTTGCGTTGCCGAGCAACGTATGTTTTTTTGTTCTTGGGCACGCGCGTCTTTCCTGCGCTCACGCATGCCTCACTCGGCGACGGATGGGGAGACAACTTGTGGCCTTTTTCATGCATCTTTTATCAGGAAATCTGCAGCTACACGAAGGAGTTTTCCAATCAACGCTGTTGGTCGGGCGCAAGTTACGGCGATAGCGCATACCGTGTGCTACGAGTGTGTCACAGAGAGCAGCGTTTCGTATGCCGTTGCCTGAGTGTGTGCGGTGCATTACAGCTGAGCGTTCCTCTTCCGAGTGAAGACCTCAGTGTGGTAACCGAGAGGAGGGACAGAGGAGTCACTGTAGTGCGCAAGGGGGGGATAATGGCTTGGACTAAATGCGAAAACAAAAGTGAATAGCCTTTGCTCTGCCCGAAGGTCAGATTCAGCCAAATTCACCCATACGCGGTTATTTTGCTTTCCACTTGTCCCATGCCCGCCTGCACATTTCTGCAGAGCGCCGTGGCAGTGTGTTGCTTGCTGCGTCGCTGATGCGCTTCAAGACGAATTTTGTTGACCGATGCCCCCGCTGAATTGCTCCATGTACATGCCGGGCCGCGCCGTGTGGTGGGTCAGTCGGAGTAGCGTGGCCCGGCGGCCAGTGTGAAGCCGTGCGCTTTCGGTGGTTCCGAACTCTGTCTCTACGTTGCTCTGCCAATGGGCCAGTATATGTACCGCGCTGTTCACTTGCTTTTCTCGTCTTCTATGAACCCCCTCTTGGACCCCTCCACACGCACACGCCACCCAGCGCCGTTGTACATTGACATCGTCCACTCATCTTGGACGTTCAAGACAGGGAAGAGTCTCTCTTGTTGTCGTGCTCCCTCGCCCCTCTGACCCTCTTCTAACCCTTTGGCCCCTCTTTTTCTTCTCTCTCACACACTGCATGCGTGTATCGCCTCGACAGGTCGTTCGTGTTTGGCACTTACTTCTCGCGACCCCATCCACTCTTCGTCATTTTTCTTGTGCTTGCCTCCACCATGGAGGCTATGGTCTGGACCCCCGATGTGGTCGAAGATCTTCTCTTCCGGCAGTTTATCAAGGATGAGGACATCTCTCGCCAACTCCCCCCTGCTCCACAGGTGTCCAGCGAAAACTTTCTCGAGAAGTACGACCAGGCAACGAAGATTCTTTTTTCTTACGTGCGCAACGGCCCTGTGTCGGCGCTCGCCTCGCAGAATGTGAACACAGCAGCTATCGGCAAGCACGGCGGTGGCACCCCGCTTAAAGGCTTCGTAGGACGTACCCCGGCAACAAAGCCGGTTCCACCAGAGTCTTCACGGTCGTTTGCTCGCACGGCAACACCGACGCCAGCCCCCACTAGCCGCGCACCATCTGTGCAGAAGGCTAACACCAGCCCTCCCCCACCGTCCAAAAAGCGGCAACGTGTGGAGTGGCCGACGGACGTGCCTACGAACCAGATGCTGAAGAGCAACAGCCGCTCCAAAGTAGCGCACCTGACGGCGAAGCGCGTGGCGGCGCAGCAGGGCGTCGACCCCGACCTCATCTTTACCCAGAACTTTGGTGACCTTCCCCTCAGCGTCATATTTGCTCCGTACCCAAAGGCGCTTAAATCCGTTTCGGCCGTGCGCAACGCTAGCGGAGACTGGCGCACGGACGCCTTTACTGTTGAAGAGGAGGCCGCCTACAAGAACGACTTAGGCTATGTGCACTGCGGGCCTAGCCAGTGTGCGCATGACAAGTGGCTTCCTTCTTAGTTGTGAGTATGGCTGTGTAACGGAGTCAGCGAAGAAGGCAAAGTGACCCTGGGTCCCATGTATGCGAATGTGTGAGCAAGCGAGGGGAGGAGTGAACCCTCGATGAACACTGTCGTGGTGTGGCATATCCCTACACGAGAGAGATCTCCGCCATGACGCACACGCGCTCCTTGGCCAGCCACACGGTATCATCATCGTAGCACCATCTCTGGTGCTGTCAACAGAATATTACATGTTGCGCAATCTTGTTTGAAGTATCACGCAGGTGATGTGTTGGCGTGTCATCTTTGTCTCCTTATTTGATTTTTGGTGAGTAGAAGGGAAGCATCATGTAAGCGCAGTTGCGGCCTGCTTTGTGTCCCTCGGGGCTGCCACACGACTCATTGGCACGCCCTCTTTCTTCCCTACCGATTTCACGTGTTGTTCTTTGCGTGCGTTTCCTCTTTTTTTGTCTGTGCGTGTGCGTTTCAGCTTTGGTTCTCTCTCATTTCCTCTTTAGAACGTTAGACTTTACGCTTATCTTCACTGTCCTGATTGCCTCATACTCTCTCTTTTCCTTGTTCTCTTTCCCTCTCACCTGTGTGTTAGTGTCCCCAGCCTGTCGTGGAGGCGTGCAGATGCGTACTTTCCTCCATCGCCAGCAGAATGCGCTGTGTGTGCTCTAGAAGAGCACATCCAGAAAACCACCATTAACCAAAGTACCGAATCCAACAATATGTACATCACAGCTGTTCTCCCTTTTACCCTTCCTTCATCGAGTGCTTCGAGCATGACGGGAGGCGGACATCAACGGATCTTCTGCATGGGCGCCATAGACGGCAGCGCCATCTTTTGGATAGGCAGGCGACAGCACACCGCCATTTCTCCCTACATTATGCGCGCTTTATTCTGTTTTGTCTTTCGCCGCCTTTTCCCGCCACACCTCAAATCACGCGATCCTCTGATGACACACAATAACCCTGCGCTGCGTGGGAATTCTCTGTCGGGGATATGCCACTACGCCCATGTGCCCCTTCCCAACGACAGGCGATGAGATCCTTGTGCGTAGGCACACGCCTATGCACGGGGCCCTCCCGCTTGACACACTGACGCCTTCAGAGGCGCTCAGATTCAGTCGAAGGCGGACTGCCCTGCCGCCCGAGGCTCATGGCAGCGCCCCCACTTGTGGCATATGCGGGCAGGCCATCCAGGCACGCACTCCCTCCCCCTCGTTCGCCAGGCAGCAGCGCCGCTCTGAAGCAGGCCCCAGGATCTGTAAGTACGGGCACCGTGCGTATGCACGCCCAAGCGCAGCTGGCACGGTGTGTCGCGCCCAGGCATGACACGCAGAGGTGAGGGGAGCAGGCGCGAAGAGATCCGTGCCACGGAGCCCCCGCAGTGCATGTGCGCGACACGCGCGGCGCCTCCTAGGTCCGACCGGGTGTGCCCCGAAGCCCGGTGCCGCGTTCGCCGGGCGCCGACGTGGGCCGCCTCCACGCCGCGTTACGGCCTACGGACGGGGGGCGGGGGTGGGTGCAGGGGCTCCGAGGACCCTGGCCGGCGGCTGGCCGGCCTCCTCCCCGAGGTCATGCGGCACGTGCCGGGGCCACCCCCCGCTCTACCCGCACGCCGGGCGCCGCCACCGCGAGCAAAAGGGCTCTGAAGGGGGGGGAGGGGGAAGGGCTGGAAGTGCACGCTGGCTGGATGGCCCGATTCGACGGCAGGACGGTGCGTGCTGACCGACCAGGATTTAGCCGCAGTGCAGCCGAGGTCGGTGGACTGTGGGTGGTATGCATGGAGCTGCTGACTGGCTTGTTGTACAATGGCGTGCTGCGCAGAAAAGATAGAGCCTTTTGCCTCCTCGCTACGATTTGCACGACAATCGAGGGTAGGCGTTGGAGGAGCCGCATAAGTATTCGCATTCGCCAAATATCGATCGAGTGGTGGACGAAGCGAGTAGGGGCTTGTGCTTGTGCGCCTTTGGCGTGCGCGCAACGTGGAGCCCCAATGAGAGGCAGGCTCTCTGTTGTATGTGATGTAGGTGGTCTACCTGGAACGTTGCACTTTCCTTCCCTCTTACCCAATAACTTTGCTTTTTTTTTCCCAGCTTCGCTCGGTGGCCGTGAAATCTTCAGCTTACGGAATCGAGGCACGCCTGTCTGGCCTTGTCTATTCCTCACTTTTCGTTGATTTATGCGTCGCAGCGATGCGGGAGAGGGGAGTGCTCGCGTGTCGCTTTCATGAGGTCGTTAACTGACCATACGAAGACTGTCTGCCGCAGACTAGTGTCGATCTGCGCGGTGATAAGAGAGAGAGAGCGAGGCGGGTAGAAACTGTTTGCACGCTGTGTGTGTGTGTGTCCTCAGTTGTGTGCTCCTCCTCGTTACGATTCTTCCCTTTCCTTTCTGGTCTTTCATCCGATTTTGTTGGCGTATTGCGTTTCTCTTGCGATGCGATACCCGCCCAACGCGCAGGTGTGGGTCAAGTGCGACGACGGTGTTTGGTGGCCAGGCGCGGTGAGAGAGACGGACGCGGGGATGCAGGCCTTTCTTTGCGCCGGTGAAGACTGCTGCGTAGAGTTGTATCACAGCCCAGGGGAGCTGTATCCTCTTACTTCTGCTGACAAGGCACACGTACGCCCGTTGCACGCCGAGCCACACACCCGCACCCCAGAAGAGAATGCGTGGTTTGCTAACGAGACAGTGGCGGAGGCGGCGTCCAAGGCCCTGCGAGACTATCATCGTGGCCGTCTCCAGAGTTTGCCTCCTGCCAACCCACCTGCGGCGCCTGCCTCGATAACTGAGCGAGAAAAGACACGCGATGCGCTGCCGTTCACGGCTGCTGAGTTGCGTAACGTTGAGTCACTGCTGAACGCGGTGCGCGGGTCAACCGCAACGCGCCTCCGACAGGAGCTGCGGCAGGCTCGAGTCTCTGTAGCAGCAAACGGATTGCGCAAGGAAGAGGCCCCGAAGCGGCAGGGCCGAAAACGACAACGGCCCGCGGCGTCTCCAACCTTTCCGGTGCCACCTGCAGCTACGCACCGTAGCGTACTGGCGGCAGCTTCTCCTCCAGCGACTGAAGAGGCTTCAAAGCGCCCTAGGGTAACCCCAGCGGTGGGCTGTATGCTCGCTCAGTAACGCTGCCCGCGGCGCATAGTGTATCGGAACCCGCACCAGGCAGCTGCTTCTCGCCTCTGCCGACCAGTCTCCACGAGGGGCATGCGACGAGGGACGGTAATGAAGACGTCATACCATTTGTTAAGGCTTCAAGGCGTCACGTGCTCGAAGTGCTCCGCCACGAAGTCTTCGAGAATCCATCAAGGTTTGTGTTGTCCCCCGTGTACCGCTTCGTGGACATTCTCGGTGCGGTGGCGGTTGAAAACAGCAATCTAACCACGACACTGTCTGCTCCTCACGCGCTACGTGAGGGATCGGCGGAAGGCCTCTCGCCGCAGCTGCGCGTTCTTCTCGTGCCTTTGACAGAGAACTATGAGCATACTACAGGGTGGATGGTGCCAATAAAGATGGAGGGGTCGGAGCTTGCCATGTCGCTCTACGTTAACGACAGACCCGTCTCTCTTCCACCAAACTGGCAGCTTTCCCCCTCCAAGGAGGCAGCCGCCGTTAAGACTGCAATCACGGTTGATATCACGTCCCTTGTGCTCTCGATTGAGCGGGAACTCTTCGCCCTACAGGTGATCTTCTCCGGCGATGTGACCGAGATGGAGATGTGGCGCGGCGTCATCGCTTGTGTGCTTGTGGAGGAAGTGGGATTGACCAACCTCAGTGAGCACATCGTATCCACGTATCGAAAGCCTAGAGCACCTGTCATCCGACTATCGCCGTTGTCATCTTGCGGTGAGCGCGGCGCCGTGGCGATCACAGAGGCGTCAGTGAAGATCCAGTGCCCATCACCACGCTCACGATGGAGATGCCTGTGCGGAGCATTTACTGCGAACACCTGCAGTGCATGGAGCTGACGGCGGTGCTCATGCAATGTGCTCGTCAAAACGTGTGGAACTGTCCACTATGCGGGGCTGCCATGAAACCGGAGGACATCATCGTCAACTACCGCCTCAGGGACTGGATCGCTTCGTATTCGCAGCAGGGAGTGGCCCAGGTTGAGTATGTGGTGGAGACGGAGCTTGGTAGCCCCCTCAAGATTCTGTACAAGGCTGTGAAGCCAGAGCAACATTCCACAATCGAGGTCGTGGATGATGAAGGGGAGTAATGGCGACTGCCTCGGGAGGGCGCACATGGACAAGCAGCCACCAACGAGCGCGCGGGAGTGATAGGCCTTGTTCAACAGAGCTGCTCCTTTACGCACGCAGATGTGTTGCTTCTTTGTCTGCTCAGCTCCCTTTTAAATCCACGCAGTCGCGTTGGCTGGAGTTTTCAAAGACGAGGCTCAAAACTCCAAATACGAATAGACCCGTGTCACTCAGCTACGACGAAATCGACAATGGACAAACTCGCGAACGTGTTAGCTGTGCAGAAGCCCAGCTGGGCTGCAAAACGTGAGAGGTGTTTTCGAGGAGGCAGGCAGGCGGAGAGGCACTGAGAGTAGTGTCCTGTCTCTGCTTCCCCTTTACCGACACATGCGTGGAGCTGACTTCATCCATTCCCACCAACGCAGCCTGTCGAAAGGGAGGCGACAGCGTATGATGAGTGTACGGCGAGCGTGTGGGTGTCTGCTCGCTCCCTCCCGTGCTCGTGATGCATCTTTGTCAACGTCCTCTGCACGACCCCCTCTCTGCGTCCCACTCACGTTCGTCTCACATACTCATCGCTGTGCATCTCTCCGTTTTCTTTTCTACATTCTCACTGTTGAGCTCAACTCCAAATCTGCTGCTGTTGTTGTGCTCGTACACACACGCTCTTTCTTCGGCCCTACCCACAGTAAAACGCACTTCACTCACCTTATCACCTCACCTTCATAATGTCCCTCCACAGCATCCTTTTCTCCTCCGAGCACGTGACCGAGGGACACCCGGACAAACTGTGTGACCAGGTGTCTGATGCTGTGCTCGACGCGTGCCTCGCCAGCGACCCGTTCTCGAAGGTCGCGTGCGAGTCCTGCGCAAAGACCGGCATGGTGATGGTGTTCGGCGAGATCACGTCGAAGGCCGTTCTGGACTATCAAAAGATCGTCCGCGATACGATTAAGGACATCGGCTTCGATTCGGCAGAGAAGGGCCTGGACTACGAGTCGTGCAACGTGCTGATTGCGATTGAGCAACAGTCGCCGGACATCTGCCAGGGGCTGGGCAACTTCGATAGCGAGGATCTCGGCGCCGGTGACCAGGGCATGGTGTTCGGTTACGCGACAGACGAGACGGAGACGCTGATGCCGCTGACGTACGAGCTGGCCCGCGGCCTTGCAAAGAAGTACAGCGAGCTGCGCCGCGACGGCAGCCTAGAGTGGGCCCGCCCGGATGCGAAGACGCAGGTGACGGTGGAGTACGACTACGACACGCGCGAGGGCAAGCAGGTGTTGACGCCGAAGCGCGTGGCCGTGGTGCTGATCTCTGCGCAGCACGTCGAGCACGTGACGAACGAGAAGATCAGCATAGACCTGATGGAGAAGGTGATCAAGGCTGTGATCCCCGCGAACATGCTAGACGCGGAGACGAAGTACTGGCTGAACCCCTCTGGCCGCTTCGTGCGCGGCGGGCCGCATGGCGACGCAGGTCTCACTGGCCGTAAGATCATCGTAGACACGTACGGAGGCTGGGGAGCGCACGGCGGTGGCGCCTTCTCCGGCAAAGATCCCTCAAAGGTGGACCGCTCTGCCGCGTACGCCGCACGCTGGATCGCGAAGTCGATCGTTGCGGGTGGGCTGGCGCGCCGCTGTCTTGTGCAGCTCGCGTACGCCATCAGTGTAGCGGAACCGCTCAGCATGCACGTGGAGACGTACGGCACTGGCAAGTACGACGACGCGAGGATTCTGGAGATTGTGAAGAAGAACTTCAAGCTGCGCCCGTACGACATCATCCAGGAACTGAGCCTGCGTCGCCCTATCTACTACGATACGTCCCGATTCGGCCACTTCGGTCGCAAGGACGAGTCAGGCAAGGGCGGGTTCACCTGGGAGGTGCCGAAGAAGATCGTCGAGTAAGCGAAGGACTTTCTCGATCACATTTTCGTGCAATATACTGAGCGCGGCGCCCCGACTCTCCTTCCCGCTGAGCGGATCGATTCTTTTCTCATCGACTGAAAGGCGTGTCTCTACCTAAGGAAGATTGCTTTCTGACTCAGGGCAGCGCTATAGGAAAGTGTTGCCCCAGGCCCCCCCCCCCTCCCCCTCCCGTCTTCTTTTCTTCCTCACTCTTTCGTCCATTCTCTCTGCGTTTTTGTGCGCTGATCATGTTGGGTAACAGACATGTGAGGCATTTCCGTTTTCTCTTTGCCTTTTCGTTTTACTTAAATTTCTTTTTCGTTCAGTCTCGGCGTGTCTGCTTGTTCGCGCCATTTTCCAGTTTTTGCCGCTCTCCCCCTTTCGGATGTCTCTCAGATAGCCCGAGCGCCCACGTGGGCCGCCTCCACGCCGCGTTACAGCCTACGGACGGGGGGCGGGGGTGGGTGCAGGGGCTCCGAGGACCCTGGCCGGCGGCTGGCCGGCCTCCTCCCCGAGTTCATGCGGCACGTGCCGGGGCCACCCCCGCTCTACCCGCACGCCGGGCGCCGCCACCGCTGAGCAAAAGGGCTCTGAAGGGAGGGGGAAGGGCTGGAAGAGTCCGCTGGCTGGATGGCCCGATTCGACGGCAGGACGGTGCGTGCTGGCCGACCAGGATTTAGCCGCAGTGCAGCCGAGGTCGGTGGACTGTGGGTGGTATGCATGGAGCTGCTGACTGGTTCGTTGTATAACAACAACTAAAGGAAGAAAGTAATCAAATTTTTTTCTTGACGGTACCTACGGAAGCTTCATGATGCTGACCACTGTCGTGCTGAGTGTGGAAAGTGCAGTTGGTGGGAGGGTGTTGTCGCCCAGATTGCACGTCTGGAACATGCCCTGGTCTACACATGACTTTTCCGGTTTTGTGTGCTGAGATGTGGAGGACCGTTAAGAGGTTGCACTCAAAAGCGCGGCAATTTTGGACGTCCGAGTTGGTTGTTTTACCTCAACTTTTTCTTGGATGGCATGCGCAACTGTGTTAATGCCAACGGCAAATGGGAGCAAAAACAAAGAGCAGAAGGGAGGTGGTGTAGTGGCGTTTCACGCCTCGCTGTGGTTACTCGTGGTCATATTTCCAGTTGGGCTGAAGCGTCACGGGAATCGCGCAGTGCTGTGTGACGGCCAGCGCGTAGGGGATGACGAGTTAATGGGGTGGAGCTCTGGACTCGGCGCTTCGGCGTTACTTCCTGTTATGATATAAACATCTCGCACTTTAGTGAAAGTGTACGGTCTTTTCCTGCTTTCCGTAACCCCTCTTCCTTTTGGGTTTTGCACGTTGTGCTTCGCTAGCGCAGTGACACTTTGTTTCCCAAGGTGTTGTTGCCGGCGTCCTTTGCCCCGCATCTTGCCGTTCGCTCAGAGCGCACTAGCTGCACCAGGGCCAGCCATGAAAGCAGTACGTCTTCTTTTCCAGTCGGACCGGCGCACGCGTCACCACATGATGATCGACGGTGAGATCAACCCTAGAGAGTGGTTCAATTGGCATCCAAAGGAGTACCAGCCATGGTACTTTGATCGTCATAAATTCCTCTACGAGCAGGGCCAGTACGCCGCCTATCACCACCTGCTGTGCCATCAGGCCTATCTAAAAGATGTGGAGCATCTCACTCGCTATCCCGAGCCGCGCACAGTCATTATCGACTGCCGTATGTCACCAGCAAAAATGCACCGCTGGGTACCGCATAGCACGTGGCTGCCGCGTGATGAGGTGGAGTACGCCTTGCAGCTCACTAACGACGAGTTCCAAGAAATGTACGGCTTCCCAAAGCCAGCCAAGGACGACGACGTCATATTGATCTCGCACAACGGGCTGGCATCCGAGCAGGCTGGCTGGGAGTGGCGCAAGCAGTACTACCAACACGTGTACAACTACCGCGGCGGCACGAATGAGCTCTTCGGGGAGGAGTATCAGGATTTTGTGCTAAAGGACCGACTGGATCCGTGGAAGGGACCGTACCCGCAAAAGAGCATCTTTGTGGATAAGTGGAGCAAGCGCAAGGTGCTCACACGCACTGGTCCGTTTGACCGCGAGTACGAGATGCAGGATTTTGCGCTCCCAGACTTGGAACTAGAGAAGCCGCGGCACTCCGATGATGGGCCACGTCAGAACATGCCGTATGGTCTGCAGTAGTGCCAGGCATAGTTCGCTGCTGCACCAGTTGAGCGATTCATGGTTGCCCGACGAGCGCTTGAGTTAGTTCTTCAGGCAGCCTTTCCAGGGTTCCCGTGTCCTCTCTCTCTGTGCCCTACTGTTGTTTATGAATGAAACCGCGACGTCTTCCAGGCACCACCACGTCGTCATCTTTGCTAAGTTCGGACCATGACACTCCGCCTGCCCTACCTTCGGTCTGTGCGAGCAGAATTTGATTTCCACTTCTTCTGCGCAGCACGCCATTGTACAACAAGCCAGTCAGCAGCTCCATGCATACCACCCACAGTCCACCGACCTCGGCTGCACTGCGGCTAAATCCTGGTCGGCCAGCACGCACCGTCCTGCCGTCGAATCGGGCCATCCAGCCAGCGTGCACTTCCAGCTCTTCCAGCTCTTCCCCCCCCCCTTCAGAGCCCTTTTGCTCAGCGGTGGCGGCGCCCGGCGTGCGGGTAGAGCGGGGGGTGGCCCCGACATGTGCCGCATGACCTCGGGGAGGAGGCCGGCCAGCCGCCGGTCAGGGTCCTCGGAGCCCCTGCACCCACCCCCGCCCCCCGTCCGTAGGCCGTAACGCGGCGTGGAGGCGGCCCACGTCGGCGCCCGGCGAACGCGGCAGCGGGCTTCGGGGCGCACCCGGTCGGACCTAGGAGGCGCCGCGCGTGTCGCGCACATGCACTGCGGGGGCTCCGTGGCACGGATCTCTTCGCGTCTGCTCCCCTCACCTCTGCGTGTCATGCCTGGGCGCGACACACCGTGCCAGCTGCGCTTGGCGTGCATACGCACGGTGCCCGCACTTACAGATCCTGGGGCCTGCTTCAGAGCGGCGCTGCTGCCTGGCGAACGAGGGGGAGGTGTGTGCGTGCCTGGATGGCCTGCCCGCATATGCCACGACAAGTGGGGGCGCTGCCATGAGCCTCGGGCGGCAGGGTCAGTCCGCCTTCGACGGAATCTGCGCGCCTCTGACAGGCGTGCGTGTAGGCCTGGAATCCTCGACGTGATTCGCAGTGAGCCGACCCGAGCGTGATCATGGCCGCACGTTTCTTCTGTGCAGCGCCAGCCACGCCATGTCCGCCGGCATCAAGAGTCGGCAGCCACACACACACCCCAGGCCCAGGCTGCAGGCTGCTGGGCGTCCCCAGAGTGTGTGTGTGTGTGTGTGTGTGTGCGGGTACGACACTTGGATACCAGGGTGAGGTGCCCGGCGTCATTGGGAAGTTGTTTGGTCCATGTCAAAGCAGAGGCTTCTTCGACTTTGTTGCACCTTTGCGCCTCTCTTTTTTGGAGAGGGAGGGGGCCGGAGGAGTTATCAACAGGGTTTGCATCTTGTTGTGTCTTCTCTGACTGCTTGTGCCAGTGACTGTGCGCACAAGGATGCGCCGCAGGGATTGTATGGATTGTCGCATAGCTTCTCTGTGAGCGAGTCTCTGCAAATGGCCTGCTTCAACACTAAAAGATCACTTACCGATTCCTCCAACTATCGCACATCACGCACGTGGGAGTTTTTGCGGAATTTTGTGTGCCCCTTCACTTTTGTTCGTTTTCGTGTGTGGGCGTTGATTCACACTGTACTCTGCGTGTTTCTTTCCGGCTCACTTGCGTGGCTGTACATGTCGCGCTGACTTCACCGACAACTACATAATTAAGGGAGGAGAAGAGACACATTGCTCTTACGTTAGTGACTAGCGCGTAGAAAGAGGAGATCTGCGGCGTTCTCGCACTGTACATCTCTCATGCAGGCGCTGTTGGCACGCCGGGCTCCTGTGTTGCTTTGGTCCTCCGTGTTCTCGCATACCATCTGTGATGGTGCATGCTTTGTGCATGGTAGCGGGAGTGTAGAGAAGCGTCCCAGTCGGCGCCGCTATGCCGCCTCAACACGAGCGGACGCTGTGGGGAGGCAAAGGAGCTGGTGCACGCGATGAAGAAGATGTCAGCACAAGACGCGAAGGCATTCTACGATGCTCTTCATCCACGTGCCAGGCTGGACATTATGCGACTGCTCTCTGAAAAGCGAAGAAAGCGACAGAGAGACCGGGCTACGTCTAAGCTGACGAAGTACTACAGCGTGCCGTTCGAGAGGAACTACTTCTTTCGCGAGGAAGATGTGGAGGAGATGAGTACGCTGGGCAAAGGCCCAGGTGGGCAGGCGACGAACAGGCGAATGCAAACCGCTATCGTGAAACATGTACCCTCTGGCCTCATCGTGAAGTTCAGCCGCTTTCCTTCGCTGTGGCTGAATCGCCGAGCTGCTCGTGAGCTTCTCAGCCTGCGACTGGAGGAGCATCTCCTGGGATCGACCTCACAGCTAGGCAAAATCCGCGTGGCGCGGGAACGGCGCCGGCGGCGGCAGCAGCGTACGTTGAAGTACCTAAGCGAAAAGGGAGCCCGACTGCAGACGAAGGACACGCGGCGTTGCCACTGGCTGGCCTTTCTTACAGGTGAGTCTCCACTACCGAGCGCGGCTGTCTCTCAGATGGCGCTGGAGGAGGACGCCGCGGCGGTACCAGTGACGACGGCAGTGCTCTTCGGTCCAGAGTGCAACACGTGGTGGCCCAAGTTGAGAGCAGCCTCTCAGAGTACTGCAGCTGCGGCTCCCGACAGCACTGGTGATGGCGGTGTGCCGCTCTTTTTGCAGTATCTCTTCCCTGTCGCTTACGCTGATAGCAGCCCCGCGGAGCGTGAGGAAATGGCGGCATGCAAGTCGAACAAGGCGGTGCGCACAAACGTGAGGCGAGCGCTGTCGTGCTTTTGTGAGCTTTTCGGTCTTCGCTTGCGTCGTATTGCGACATCGGCGCCGATCGAAGCATCACGAGTGGTCCTCGAGAGAGACGGGCTGAACTGGGTGGAACGCAGATCACGCTTGACAAAGAACGGTTCCATGACTCCGTTGGCTCGCGCGTGTTGGCCACGCGTGTATATGAGTGTTCGCGAGCTCGGCATGACACCAGAGGCACGTGCGATTGTCGTCTTTTTCAAGAAGGAGGTGCGGACCGCCTTAGGGTCAGCATCAGGGGCGTGGGCAGTGGAGGCGTTACAGTGTCTTACCGAGGCAGTCCGGCGAAGCAAATCGGCAGTGACCGTACAGCTGTCCAGCGGAACCTTATCTCCGACAAGGGGAGGTGAGTAGTTCACTTCTTTCGCTCGTCTTCGTTCAGTGTTACCCCTCTTTCATAGAGATCGCTGTGATAAGGTGCAGCATTCCCACTGACGACGTGTGTGAGTTGAGCACGGCGCTTTCTCCGTGCGGGTGAGCTATGTGAACCCATCGTCAGAGACACCCCCGGTGGCGAATCGCAGATAAACAGACTCCCAGCACACGCCCCGCCAATTGCACTTTTTCCCATACTTTTTTCCTCTTCTGCTGTAGTCCAACCCACCGGCGATGATGCTCTGCGATACGCTCCTCCTTTTTACATTCGGGTACGTATCGACAAGGCTGTGGTGGCGCTGCGTAATGGTGGAAAAGAGTGATCTCTGAAGTAGGCTGCTGTGAGGGTCAGTGTGAATCTCGTTCGAGGTAACATTAACTGCCCACCCTTTTTCTCTCCCTGAAAGGTGATTTGTGGAGTCGTACTCATGGCTGATGTAACGTGTCTGCCTTAATCCGCACGCAGATCACGTTCCCTTTCGCTTCTCCGCGTGCTCATTGCCTGCATGCAGCTGAGAGGCCGGATTCGGATGCCACGGAAAGTCCTGCTCACGGACCTGAAGTTTGTCTCTACCTGAGACACATGCGCGCCCTCACCTCCATGTTTATCTGCCCTGTTCTTCTTTGCTTGTTCTTGTCGCGTCTTCTACCCACACTTCTTTCACTGCGCACTACTCTGCGGAGAAATACCGGCACACATGTGTGTGTGTGTACAGTTGCACAGCTTAAGTCAATCATTTCTCTGGTCATACATTTCCTAGAAAGAGCGTGAACTGTGTTCACCAATCAGCAGTGCACCCCTTTCACACCCGCACGTACACTCGGATCATCTCTGTTCGCGCGGTGGTGCCTCTGTTTCTTGCAATTTCCCCCTTCCCTGCGTGTGTGTGTGTTGTGTGTTTCCACCATCCGCCGCTCTCCACCTCTCAGCAGTTTTATATGTACTGTAGCCTCGTTTGCATTCTATTTTCCTTTCCTAATCTTCTTGTTCAGCCATTCAGGTGTTATTGGCATTCGCTGCTGCTACCCCCTCTGTTCTTGTCTGCTTCTACACAATGGCTGCGTTTAGTCGTCTTCTCGGTGTTCAGCTGCCGTATGTGGTAGAGGTGGTCATTTTCCTGACCCTCGCCTACGCCACAGCGCACGCGTTTACCAGCATTATGTTTGCGCGCATTCACAAGTTCAAGATGGCTGGACCGCTGACGGCGACCCCGTTTCTCGGCGGGGTTGTTACCATGATCAAGGATCCCTACAGCTTCTGGGAGCGTCAGCGGCAATACGACCCGCACGGCTACAGCTGGCTGGCCATCCTCACGCAGTTTGTCGTGTTCGTGACACGCACGGACCTGTGCCACAAGATCTTCGCCGTCAACGGCGATGATACTCTTAGCCTTCAGCTGCACCCCAGCGGCAAGGTGATTCTCGGCGACAACAACATTGCATTCCAGAGCGGCCCCGGACACAAGGCGCTGCGCTCTAGCTTCATGAACCTTTTCACTACCAAGGCCCTTTCCCTTTACTTGCCGATCCAAGAGCGCCTCATTCACGAGCATATAGGCCGCTGGGTGAAGGACTACCCGTGGGGTGGCACACCGGAGGAGATGCGCACGCACATTCGCGAGTTGAATTGCGAGACCTCGCAGACGGTGTTCCTTGGTGAACACCTTCACAACCGCACGGAGTTCACTCACAACTACAACACCATCACCCATGGCTTTCTCTCTGCCCCAGTGTACCTGCCTGGCACCGCGCTATACAAGGCGGTACAGGCCCGAAAGCTGGCTATGGTGGAACTTCAGGCTGCGGTGCGCCGCAGCAAGGCGCGCATGGCGAAGTCGGATGCCGAGCCACACTGCCTGCTCGACTTTTGGACAGCAACGATTTTGGAGAAAGTCAAGGAGGCGGAGGATGAGGGCGAAGATGCGCCGGCGTACACGTCCGACCACGCTATGGCAGACACGATGCTCGACTTTCTCTTCGCTTCGCAGGATGCGTCGACTGCCAGCCTGACAATGATCACGGCGACAATGGCCGACCACCCGGAGATTCTGGAGCGTGTTCTCAAGGAGCAGCAGCGCCTGCGCCCCAACAACGAGCCGCTGACGTACGACTTGGTACAGGAGATGACGTTCACGCGTCAGTGCGTGATGGAGCAGCTCCGCCTCTTCCCCCCAGCGCCGATGGTGCCTATGAAGGTCCACAGTGACTTCCAGTTGGATGCGAAGACGGTCGTGCCGAAGGGCAGTATGATCATTCCGTCGCTAGTGGCGTGCTGTCGAGAGGGCTTCACGAACCCCGATACGTACGACCCTGATCGCATGAGTGCCGAGCGCCAAGAGGACCGCAAGTTTGCGAAGCAGTTCATTCCATTCGGTGTGGGGCCGCACCGTTGTGTTGGGTACAACTACGCCATCAACCACCTCACTGTGTACCTCGCGCTCATCGCACATCACGTTGAGTGGCAGCGCATACGCACTCTTAATTCTGACAAATTCTGTACCTGCCCACCTTGTATCCCCACGACTGCCTACTGACATGGCGCTATCGTGGAGGGATGGAGCCCACGGTTGAGAAGGTTATGTAGACGGAATAGGGGACGCCTGGGAGGGTAACACATGACCTACATATTTCTTTCACTGTACCTTGCTGATGCACTTGCGCTTGAGCATATACACTCATGGAAGACCAGAGGAGATGAGAGCGCGACAAGTTTGTCGCCACTGCGCTACTCTCCCTCCACCTCTCTCAGGTCTCACCCTCTAACAGGCGTCTGTGTCTCTGCACTGATCTCGAAAGTGAACATAATACACATGCCAATAAGGTGGCGGGTAGGAGCGGAAATGGTAGAACAAGACACTTCCCTCCCGAGAATAAGTAAATGAAAGATGGGGTAGTAACTGGTCCAAGAAAATGGAAAGGGGAAGTGTGTACTGCGGATATCTTCTCCGAGCACCGAAGCAGAAAGGGTGGAAGAGAGGAGGATGAACGTGCTAGAAGGCTTGCTTGTATAGGAGTAGGGGGGTGATGGTGCCAGCCGAATCCCCAAATAAAAGTGGGGGGAGGAAGAAGAGACGTTCATACGCCGTTGCCAAAGCATCGGTGCCGCCACGCATCTCTTGATTGTGCGCATTCAGGGGGTGGGCCGCATCTCTCTTTGTTTCTTCGTTTCGCCTGTTTCTCTTTGTTCCCACACCCCGTCTTCTCTCTTTCTTTTTTGTTTAGTTGTTCTCTTTCAGCCGTGTAGTTACTGTACCCGCCTGAAGAATATACGCCCTTTTATCTTTTACCTGTTCTTCTTCCCCCTTCAACCAGTCTTCTTCGTTTTCCCACGTCACTTTGGCTCTCCTTCACCCACTACGTGGATAATCTCGGCGGTTTTGCTTTCCCTTTCAAGAGAAGTTTGTCCATCGTTCTTCTCTCCTTCCTTTCATATTATTGCCCTTTCTACTGTTTCTGCCGGTGCCGACCTAGGAGGCTGGCATAGTGTTTCCACGTCTTCTCTTCCCCCCCCCTTTTCCCTTTTTTCGGCTTGTTGTTGCCTCTCGTAGATTTCTCTCTCTTTACCGCTGTGCTACATACACTCCACCCCGGTGCTGCTCCCCCCTTCCCCGACAACTCGCTCTATTGTTCTGAGTCACATGGGCTGTGCACCCAACCGAGGAAGGGAACAGCGAAGGGAGCGAGACGGGGGATTAGGCGGCAAGGGGAACGCCATGTTGACTTTCGGTCGTTCTGGATTCGATTTTATAGTATGATTTCCGGTCACTATGTCAGGTAGTGTCTTCCGCAGTGGAAACAACGCAATACATGGGAAGCAAGAGAATGAAAGGCGCATCAATAGGGGCACAAGCGGCTGCTACCAGTGAGAGCGGGAAGGGCAATTGGTGGCCTTAGCCTTGCAGAAAGGCCATATGGTGCTCTCGACACCCATTGCAGTGCGGTGCGGTCTCGGGTGACTTGGCTTACCCCCTGGATTCATGGATACTCACCGAAGCACCCTTCGTTGGTTTTGTGTCTTGGGCCCTCGTGTTGCTTTGCTTGCGGCCACCCCTTCCATTTCCGGCCAAGAAGACACTAGTGGTTGGATGGAAGGGCACTGTGATGTGGCAGAAGGCTAGCACCATGATGACCCTACGTCACGCGGAGTAGAGTTACGCCGCTACTTAATCGATGCATCTGGAAAGCGAATAGAGAGGAGAGGGGGGAGGGACGATTTGGCGCAGTTGTATGGGATCTGTCATTCTTAGCACAGATCGTGTTATACGGCCTTGGCAGTTCTCGGCGTTTTAGCTGCATCAGCTTCACACCTGTTATTTCTTCTCACCCCGCACATGCTTACCCACACCCACACACTGTTCTTTCTGTGACTTCTCACATTCGCTTCCCCTGTTTCTTTCCCTCCCTTCTCCGCCCCGACTACCCACGCTCGAGTAAACACATACTTTCCCAAAAGGAGGGTATTCGCCTGAGCAGAACGGGTTACCACCTGCATGTGTCTTGTTCACAACCCATTCCAACACGCGCACAATCGCAGTCATTAGCAAATCAGCGGATACCCCCCCTCCCAGAGCACCACAGCACAATGGCGGAAGAGAAGGGTGTGGCTGCAGTCTCGCCGGCGGAGACGGTTGAGTCTCAGTTGTACTACGTGCGGTATTACTCAGGGCATACGGGTCGCTACGGCAATGAGTTCCTCGAGTTTGAGATCTCCGATACTGGTTCCCTTAAGTACGTCAATAACAGCAACTACAGAAATGACTTCATTATCAAGAAGCAAGCTCGGGTCTCTCCAGCGGTGCTGGAGGAGGTGAAGAGGCTTATTCTGCGGTACGCTATGTGCGAAAGTGACGATGAGCGGTGGCCAACTCCGGATCGAAATGGGCGACAGGAGTTGGAGATTCACCTCGGCAACACCCACATATCGCTGGTGACGAACAAGTTGACGTCTATGGCCGACATCCCGAAGAGTTCGGAGACCATCGGTCTGGTGAGGTTCTACAACTTTGTGCGGGACATTAAGGCGCTCATCTTTGCGCTGGTCTCCATTCACTTTAAGATTAAACCGATCTGAAGTAGAAGTGACGTTTTATGTCTCGAGTGGGGGACGAGAGGTCGTTCAGTTGAAGTTGTCCGCGTGCGGTGAAGTACGCAGCGCTGGGGAGCATTGCTTCGTAACACGGAGAACACCGGAACAAAATTGTGCAGCGTGGCTACTGTGAGCCGCATCTCCGTGTGTGCGTTTTCTTTTCTGCCTCTGCCATGACCCTCATGCTGGTTTGTGCGTGTAGCAGTAAGTCTGTGCCGCGATGCCCAAGAGCGGTCGAGAAGGTGCGTGCTTGCAGGCATGGTAGATGATGAAGGGATACTCTAGCAGAATGGAGAGTGGCAAAATGAGAGCAGAAGACTGTCCGGTACACTCCAACGGCGATCAGAGTTCTCATGCGATTTTTGTTTTTTCTTCTCACAACGGTGCCTTGCCGCGTGTGAAGACGCCTTTCTCTTTCCCTCCTATTTGCTGCTCGTATCCCTGCCCTTTGGCCCTCTCGTAAGCTGCAGCATGACTGTGTGTGTGTGTGTGTTGTACTCTCGTACTCCTTTGTGTCCCCATATGTTCCTCCCCTCCTCTCACTAACCAACGCCGACGCGTCACCGCTGTCGCAGCGAATCAGCACGCTACAGTGCCCCCCTTTTATCTCTGCATAGAATACCAAGACGTGTACGACGCACCCGCACTTGCCACCCTCGCTCACAAATACACGCCGACGCGCACGTACACGCCAATACCGTCTCACAGCGCCTCTCATTCTCTCTCAGCCGACAAGCACCGACAAGAGCGACCCCCGCAGTAGAGCACAAAGAAGCACCACGTAGAGAAAAGGACAACAGCGCGATACGCCGTTGTGGACCCCTTTCGCTTGCGCGATTGGAACGGGATCGCAAGCATGCATGCCTACCCGGCGTGAGCTGTCCCTCTCCGCTTCTTGTACTGTATAGGCCTGCTCTCGTTGATTCTGCCGTCGGTTGAGAATACCTGTCTGCGAACGGCGCCGTTCGTGTTACATATTCTCACAACAAGCATCCATACCGGACCCATGACCTTCTCCGTCAAAGGTGGCAACTACTCGTCGTCGCATCCCAGCCCTGTGATGCACCCCTACGTCTCGCCGTCCTTACTGCCGCAGTCTCACGGACAGCAAGCGCCACCGTCGTTCTCCTTGGGGGACGAGCAGTACGTAGGGGTGCCGAAGCGTGTCGGTGTCGACCTCACCAAGTACAAAACAACCATCTGCCGCAACTGGGAGCAAACAGGGACGTGCAACTTCCGCGGCTGCACCTTTGCCCACGGCGTCGAGGAGCTCCGCGCGCCTTTACGGCCTGATGGGCACACACCGGTGCTGCGCCCGCAGCACCTCTCTCCTGGCAACACGCCTCCTCTGCGTTCCTCGCAGGCACCGCCGCCGCCGCCTTCGTCAGGCCACTACACACTCGAGCAGTTGCTGGATATGTTGTACAAAGAAGTCCTTCATCAGCGCGAGCTCGTGGCAGTGCACGTTGAAGCCAACACCACACTGGAGGGCATGCTGCGCCGTGAGCAGGCCCAGCATGGTGTGTCTAAGAGGAAGTTGGAGGAGAAGACGCAGCAGTGCGAGCTACTCGCAAAGGAACTGTTTGCCCGCAATCAGCAACTGCGTAATGCAGTGGATAGCTCTCCAGAGATCAAGGGGCTGCTCGACCAGTGGGAGGCGCAGCTGGCGAGCCTCTCTGAGGCGGATACGAAGAAGGATGATGCATTTTACATCGCCCCCGCCACATCCTCAACTGATGACGGTGGGGAGACTGGAAGAGAGTACGAGAGTGCGCGTATTGAGGAGCTACTACGTGCGTTGCAGCGGTGAGCGCAGCGTCGCATTCCTTTGCCGACGTTCTTCAGCACCTCTACCCCTCCTTCCTCTTTTAGCGCGCACGTCGGTGTTGGAGGAAGCCCAGGCGCACATGTGATGATGAAAAGCGGAGACAAGGAGTGCCGCAGGAGATGACTGACGAGCAGTCATTAACCCTCTCCCCCCCTTTTCCGTCCGCCACCAAACACGACACGCAGCGAAGAAGGAAGGAAAGAGTGGGTGAATGTGTCGTTGTCGTAAGTGGCGCATTGTCTGTTTTCGAAGTCCTTTTGGCAGAGTTAGCGGGAGCGGTGCGTATTCTCACCGGTGTGCACTGTTCACATGCCTCCCGCATGCACGGATATCCCTGCGGAGATCATGCGGTTTCTTCTCACTTCTTCGTAGCGCTCCGTCGGTGTTCTCGCATTTTTGCTAAAATGACACAGGGCACACGTTGATGTAGGCGCGATGAATTCGATAGGGGCGTGTAGGACAGGCCGTCTGTCGCGAAACATATGATGCGTCGGGGACGGGTGGGGTGGAGGCGCCTCTTCTTAAAAGTTGTCCAATCTTGCTGTTTTGAATTCGGTGTTGCCGATATGTACAGCTGACACATTCACCCGTAGTAACGTGTTTGCGCTTCACCCTTCGCACCGCTGCTCTGCCTGCTCCTGCTCCTGGTCCTCTTCCCTTTATTTTTCGTCTCTGTCTACCACTGGTTGATGTTGTGAACTGCTCTCTTGGCCCGTCTCTCTGACCAGCGCTGTCACGCGCATATTGCCCCCTTTCCCATCTGCACAAAAGTCAGCCCCCTTCCCCCCACCCTGGAGCGGATATAAACGCAGCTGCCAGCTCTATCGTCGTGCATCTGTGGAGATAACGCCGCGTTTCACTCGTCTCTTAGTGGTCGCGTGTTTGCTGCTCGTCTCGTTGATCATTTTTCTTTCGCTGTCTTCTGTGACGTTTGTGCTTGTGTCGCTGCGGCCTTACCGGTCTCTCTCTCTTTCTGGCATTACTGGAGAGGCTCCATGGGCGTAGGCGCCGCTGAGTTCACATGGTGGTGTCGTAGCGTCTGTCTATGCGTGTGTGATCGTTATTGGGCGGTGACCGGTGCGGAAGGCATGAGAGGGCTTGCCAGCGCCGCTGGTATGCGTGTGTTTCTGCACGCAACGACCACTGTTTTCAATTTGCGCTGCTTTTTTTGTTCTCTTCTCATGACCTCTGAGGAGTGACGTAGCCGTGGTGAAAAGAGTGGGCCCCCCACACTGACACACGTTGCGGTGCAGGTGTGCATTGCGGTGTATCTGCATGTGTGTCGCTGTGTGCTCCTTCTCCTTGTTGTGAGTTCAATACTAAGACACGGACATTGTCGAAACCAAAAGAGAAAAATTGGCACATGACAAAGAGCGACATTTTGCCTTTGCGGCTCCTGTTTGAGTTCCCGACTGCCTTGGACTTTCGCAATCACTGCCAGCGATGCAGTCGCATTACCTCTGGCGTGGCGGCACTCTACACCTGAAATGGATCTTTCTGTCGTGTGCTTGTTTTCTCGCTCCATTATCCTCGCTGTTCGAACCACTCGATTGCGCCACTGTTGCTATTTCATCATACGCGCTCTTCTCTCTACCGGGCCGGCCCACGCTACGCCCTTCAGCTATTTTTTTTTCTCCACTCCCTCCCCTCCCTCTTTCACACAGTTGACACCCACACAGAAATACGCACGCAGCGACAACGTGTCGAGGGTACCGAGAGAGTTCGCGCTGTTCGCTTTTGTGTATGTTCGCATTACCGATCCGTTCGCACCGCTACGCATCCGCCTGTTCAGTTGTCCTTTGAAGCGAGAATACACATTTTTTCGACCAACAGACGGTGTGTATACCATAGCCATCTTGCTCCCTTCCTCTCTCCGATGCTCTTGTCAGTTTACCCTCAGACCCTCGCGCCCTTCCCCACACATCTGCTTTTCACCCTTCACTGGAGCATTTAGTGCTTGTCCGTGTGCCTTCTCCCTTTCGTCTTGCCTTTGCGCTCTTTCTTGTGTCGATTCAGCCCTCCCGCCTCCGTTCAACCCCTCCCCCCTCCCTCCCGCCTCCGCTTTTGACGCCCTTCTGCCTGTGCCGGCACTGCCACCCACACGACCGCGGCGATTTTCCATCCCGTTCTTCTCTCTCCTCTCCCTCTTTCTCTTGTGCGTTGATCTCATCTGCGTCCTTTCGAGTGTCACAAGACCCTTAACCAAACGCCCCCCTTACTGTGACACCCCACCGTTGTGTGTTGTGCTGATTTCGCTTCATCCTCCCTTCCCGTTTTGGATCCGCTTCTCCATTGTAGCGCTGACTATTCGCTTTCTCGGGTTTTAGATTTCGTTCTGCGTCCCAGCCGGGCCTCTTTGCTCCTCTCTCACGACAAACATAGTACCAAAAAACGTCTCCGCAGGCACGCACGCAGCCGTGGGCGCACGGAAATGGGGAAGTCAAAGAAGCACGGTAAACCAGCAAAAGGTGTCTTGAAGAGGAGAAACAAGAATGACAAGTGCAAGCGCAAGGCTAAGTTCATAGATCCTACAAGCAGCGTAAGTCGCGATAAGCGTGAAAGCGTGGAGGCCCTCGTTGAGGAAATCGAGCGCGAGGAGCTGGCGGTGGAGCCGCAGCCCCTTACCAAGGCAAAGAAGAAGCGACAGGAGCGGGCCGAAAAGGAGATCGGCCTTTTCAAAAGTGGTGTGACAAAGGAGCAGGCGCACGCGATCACCCACAAACTCCAGCAGCAGGGCACAACGCACCGTAGCGATGGCGAGGGCGACGAAGAGAGCAACGACGGCAACGGCGGTGGCACTGAGGAAGACTACAGTGACACGGCAAACGAGCCCTCTCGTGAGTACCGCAAGGGAGGCTACCACCACGTAGTCATTGGTGAAGTCTACAACGACCGCTACCGCGTCGTCAAGAAGCTGGGCTGGGGCTACTTCTCTACGGTGTGGCTGGTGTGGGACTACCACAAGGAGCGCTACCAGGCGATGAAGATTCAGAAATCGGCGGCGAGCTACAGCGAAGCCGCCTACGATGAGATCAAACTGCTCACGGAGATTATGGAGGCGGATCCGCACAAGACTCGTTGTTGTGCTCGCTTGAACGACTACTTCAAGCACACGGGGCCGAACGGGACGCACGTTTGCATGCTCTTTGACGTGTACGGCGAGAACTTGCTCTCCCTGATGGAGCGCTACGAGTACCGCGGTATTCCTCTACCCATTGTCAAGTGCATTGCACGGCAGGTGCTCATTGGGCTTGACCACATCAACTCTATCGACATCATCCACACAGACCTGAAGCCAGAGAATGTACTCTTATCCACCCCGAAGCATTCTATAATATCGCTGATGAAGCACTTTCACCCTCCTCCCCTGCATCAGCGCCCAAAACTTACGGAACGCGACCCCAAGACCATGACAAAGTCACAGCGAAGGCGCTACTACAAAAAGCTGGCAAAGGAGGAGCGAAAGACGCCGCTGCGCGAGAAGGATGGCGAACATACATCTAGAGGCGATGAGCGCGGCACGAACGAGATCGAGGATACGGATTCAGAGTTGAGCAAGACAGATCCGGAGTGGGAGGTCGAGCGTTTTCACCACGTCATCCTCGCCGACTTTGGTAATAGCTGCTGGACATACAAACAATTCACAGACGAGGTGCAGACACGGCAGTATCGCTGCCCGGAGGTCATTCTAGGCGAGTCGTACTCTACTTCAATCGACATTTGGTCTTGCGCCTGCATGATTTTCGAGCTCATCACGGGTCAGTTCCTTTTCGACCCAAAGAAGGGCGATGACTACTCGCGCGATGAGGATCACCTGGCTCTGATGAGCGAGCTTCTCGGTGATCTTCCGGAGAGCATGCGACTGGGCGACGGCAAGTACCGCAGCTACTACTACAACTCCAAAGGAGTCTTGCGCAACATTAAAGATCTGCAGTACTGGATCCTAGAGGACGTACTGCATCAGCGGCACAAGTTCACGAAAAAAAAGGCAAAGGAGATCGCCGACTTCCTGCTACCCATGCTCAAGTACTCCCCCGACACCCGCGCCACCCCTGCCGCAATGCTGCGCGATCACGACGCCTTCTTTGATATCCAGGAGGATGACTACGCACCGCTGTGCTTTGTTGATGAGGGGGGTGGTGACGAAGAAGACTCTGCGACGGACGACGAAGAGGAAACTGTCAGCGGTAGCTCTTTGGATTCCTACTCGTCCTCCTATTCCAGCGAACAGAAAGCGAATCGCTCCCGGCAGCTGAACAACGGTGCCGACCGCGCTGAGGCCTTTCGGTACTGGGAGGAGCATCCGATTCTGAACCGCACCTACCTAGAGGAACGAGGGTTGACCATTGCTGACGTTCAGTCAGTTCTCGCCGGGAACTTCTTAGACGACGCCGCAAGCCATAAGGCTGCCGCGGAGGTGATTCGTCTGCTCTCAGAGGAGGCGGACCGTCTCTCGAGCGACCGTGGCAGCGCTGGAGATGAAGCGGATAATGAGGACGATGGCGACAGCAGCGATGATGACATGGAATCCACGCAGGGCTCTGAGAAGTCAGTTGAGGTGGCTGTGGGTGGCGTGGCTTGTAGCAACCATGGCGCTGAAGAAGGCAAGGCAGACTCTACAGATAAAGAAGATGAGAGTGACGACGACACTGACTAGAAGGTAAGGTTATTTCTAAGATGGACACAAAGCAAGAAACAGGAAACGCGAAACTGCACTCACGGTGCCGAGAGGCGCAGATGCAAGTGTGCGCACACTTTCAGCAAAGAACGAAGACAACTTTGACGCATCTTGGCTACTGAGCTCTGTTGCCTTCTTTTCCGTTGTCGCAACAGCCCGCTGGCTTCGAGGGGATCCTGTTTACCACCGTAGTGTAATTGCACGGTGCGCGCTGCTCCGCCTCCGATGTGTACGGCAGCTCAGGGCGCATCTCAAGGGTAACTGAGGTGGACACGACTGCATGGGAAAAGTACGCAATTTTCATCTCCTCTTTTGCGGCCAACGCGAGGACGACGGCTGTGCACTCGTCCGCTGCTAATGACAGTGGCAGGAATGTAGTACTTGTTGCACCTCTCCCTTGCTCGCCCTGTAATGTCTCCTCTGTTTCCCTGTGACTCTGCTCTCGGTGCACGTGCCCTGATGGCTTCTCTCCTTCTTTTTGCGTACTGGCGCACTTGGGACTGCATTCCTCTCGTCCTGCACTTCCCTGTCCTTTTCGGCGACACACATACACACGTACAACTCCACCTCTGACGTTTGGGCTCTCGGCGGTGCAAATCCAAACACTCACTGCCTCTTTTTTGGGCTTTCGGACTGTGCACTGTACTTCTGTGTGCCTTCCCCATCGTGCGCCACCCCCACCCCCTTCTTCATCTTTCTGTGTTGACTCTCGTGTAGGTTACCAGCATGTCCAAGAAGCAGGAGGTTAAGGAGTACGGCCCGAACGTGAAGAAGGGCGAACTCGTTTACGGCGTCGTGCACATCTTCGCTTCCTTCAATGACACGTTCGTGCACGTGACGGACATGTCAGGCCGCGAAACGTACGTGAAGGTCACAGGCGGTATGAAGGTGAAGGCCGATCGCGATGAGTCTTCCCCCTACGCTGCCATGATGGCCGCCCAGGACGTTGTGGCCCGCTGCAAGGAGTGCGGCATCAATGCCCTGCACGTCAAGATGCGCGCCGTCGGTGGAGTGCGCACTAAGTCCCCTGGCCCTGGCGCCCAGGCCGCCCTCCGCGCACTTGCCCGTGCTGGCATGAAGATTGGCCGCATCGAGGATGTCACACCGATTCCGACCGACTCCACCCGCCGCAAGGGATCCCGTCGTGGTCGCCGCCTCTAGAGTTCTTCATAGCGCATGCATTGCTGACTGCCCAGCCGTCCAGACCAAGGCAACAGGCAGCACATTACCGGTGTCTTTAGCTTTTTCATTTCTCTTCCTTTCACCCTTGAAAAAATGAAAAACTGTGCAGAAAACAACAGCCGTGGCGCTTCCCATTTCTTTCCCCATATGAATGCCGAACACCAGCTGTGGCACTGGTCATCTAACGGCCCTGTTGAGAGGACCGATGTTCTTGTGATGTGCTGGTTGCAGTAGGTAGAGGAGGAGGAGACAAGGCGCTGTACTCTCGTGGGGTGGTGGCAGCGTGGCGCAGCGTTGGGCAAAACAGAGTCCTCTACGTTTTCCATAGCAGAGTTGCCATGCTCTTCCTTCCCGCTTCACTACCTGACCTCTTCGCGGCCTTATCCTGCCTCGATGAAGTGGGGCCACCACATCACAGCCTTGGGAGCCATGGGATGGCATGGTGATGGCAATGACAAGGTGTCCCCTCTACCAGAAGGAAACAAGAGGACATGGGATGCAGTGTCTACGCAACTCTTACTTTCCACGCATAACGCTTCCTCAACTTTCTTTTCTCTGTCGCATTCTGCCTCTCCTCTTTTGCATCTCTCCTAACTGCCTCCTTCCTCTTCTCTGCCTCCCACGGTGGCGCACAGCAACGTGAGCGCCATCTATCGCGCACCAAAGAGGAGAGAGAACAGTGGTGAGCGCGTATTCTGCTGCTTTCATTTTCTCACCCGTTCACGTCCCTCCTCTCGGCAGCATTTCCGCACCCCTCCCACCCACCCACCGTGTCTTGCACCACCTCATTCATTTTCTGTGCAGCACGAGAGAATGTTCCGGTTCTGTGCCCGTCGCTTGGTGGGGCGTACGTTGCCCCTGCTCGCCGATCATCACGAGCTACCTGAGGCATTTGAGTTCATGGAGCACAAGGTTATAGACAAAGATATCCACTCCGCTTACGAGAATATGGAGACACTGCGCCTCACCGTCACCCGCCAGGACGAGTTTCTCTTCAAGGAGGCGCCTGTTAAGTGCGTCACGGTCATGGGCGTTGACGGCGAGATCGGAGTGTACCCCAGTCACGCGTACAAAGTCACGCAGTTGGCCCCGGCGCCACTGACGGTGGAGATGACGGACGGTACGGTGGAGAAGTTCTTTACAAGCGGCGGTTTTGCACACATCAACAACGAAGGCTCCTGTGATATCAACTGCGTGGAGTGCATCCCACTCTCTGAGCTTGACGTCGATGCCGCAGAGAAGGCGCTCGCGCAGCAGCAATCAGCTTTGAGTAGCGCCCATGACGAGAAGGCGAAGGCGGTGGTTGAGATTCGCATCAGCGTGCTCGAGTCGGTCATTCAGAGCCTCAAGCACATGTAAGCTGGGTGCATTTTATGGAGCTGCGCCTTGCTACCACGTGGTCAGAAGTGCCCGGCTACGTTCAGCACGAAGGTGGGAGTCTGATGGACCCATCTCTGTGTTTCTCACTGCAGGACTTTCAGCGTCGAAGCGTATCCCGTTTCGATCCTCCGAGTGTACCCACTGAAGAATGGCTTCTCTTCGAGCCTGCCATCGTTCTCTCCTCCTCCCGCATGCAGCGCCTACGAAGTTGGCATATGACACCTACTGCGATGCATTACGTTTCTTTTGTCCCACTTCGCTTGCAGGGTTCAGAGGCAGCGCACACCAGCTGCGCGGAGTACTGTCACTGCCCATTTTCTCAAGCGCGCTCCACCAGACCCACAGATGCATCTTTAGTTCGTAGGGAGTTGTTAACTGTAGGATAGTAAGGCAAAATAAACTGCACACACAACCGCATGCAGAAAGGAGCGTGTCGATGCACAACAACGACGAAGCGCAGGTCTGAAAACTGCCGAAGCATCGTGGGCAACTCATACAAGCAGTGACGCTGCTGACACAGCAAGAGGGGAAAGGAGAGATGCGAGACGTCATACTCGTTGAGCAATGACAACGGAGACAACCTTCTTCGGTACGTTTCAGTTCGTCCACTGGAATAAGATGGCCGCACGTATTCCCACGGACGCACCTTGCTTGTACCACGTTTATTTACGCGCTATTCGTTTTAGAGGGGCACAGGCACTCCTTTCCTACCTCGCTGTGTGTGGTGACACTGATTGTTGGGCCTTTTCTAATATACCTCCGCGATACCCAGCGTTTTTGCTCTTTCCCTGCAGCTCTCCTCCCTCGTCTCCCCACCCTTGACCATCACATTGCTCCTTCTCTTCGTCTCTTCATATACCTTACAGGCAGTCAACTTTATCCTGCTCTTCTCGTCATTGCAGTCCGTGATGACGCCGGGCACCTCACCCTGGTATCCAAGTGTCGTACCCGCACACACACACACACACACACTGGGGACGCCCAGCAGCCTGCAGCCTGGGCTTGGGGTGTGTGTGTGTGGCTGCCGACTCTTGGTGCCGGCGGACATGGCGTGGCCGGCGCTGCGTAGAAGAGACGTGCGGCCATGATCACGCTCGGGTCGGCTCACTGCGAATCACGTCGAGGATTCCAGGCCTACACGCACGCCTGTCAGAGGCGCGCAGATTCCGTCGAAGGCGGACTGCCCCTGCCGCCCGAGGCTCATGGCAGCGCCCCCACTGTCGTGGCATATGCGGGCAGGCCATCCAGGCACGCACACCCTCCCCCTCGTTCGCCAGGCAGCAGCGCCGCTCTGAAGCAGGCCCCAGGATCTGTAAGTGCGGGCACCGTGCGTATGCACGCCCAAGCGCAGCTGGCACGGTGTGTCGCGCCCAGGCATGGCACGCAGAGGTGAGGGGAGCAGACGCGAAGAGATCCGTGCCACGGAGCCCCCGCAGTGCATGTGCGCGACACGCGCGGCGCCTCCTAGGTCCGACCGGGTGCGCCCCTAAGCCCGCTGCCGCGTTCGCCGGGCGCCGACGTGGGCCGCCTCCACGCCGCGTTACGGCCTACGGACGGGGGGCGGGGGTGGGTGCAGGGGCTCCGAGGACCCTGACCGGCGGCTGGCCGGCCTCCTCCCCGAGGTCATGCGGCACGTGCCGGGGCCACCCCCCGCTCTACCCGCACGCCGGGCGCCGCCACCGCTGAGCAAAAGGGCTCTGAAGGGGAGGTGGAAGGGCTGGAAGTGCACGCTGGCTGGATGGCCCGATTCGACGGCAGGACGGTGCGTGCTGGCCGACCAGGATTTAGCCGCAGTGCAGCCGAGGTCGGTGGGCTGTGGGTGGTATGCATGGAGCTGCTGACTGGCTTGTTGTACAATGGTGTGCTGCGTGCACGAGAAAACATGCGTGATATACACAAATGATCGAATGGCCTTTGTACGTATGAATGGGCCCGTGCAATTCGTTTATCAGAGACGTGTGCCGAGACCCTCTCTCATCCCTCTGAATGTCCTCTGTATTTCCTTTGTCTGTTGTCCTCTTTGCTTGTTCTCTATGTACTGTGGATCTGTGCTGTGTGCGTCGACAGAACCCGTGAGTCTCAGCATCTTCGCCGCAACGGCTGTGTGTAGCGTGTTTTTGTTGGGTACTTTTTGTCGAAGCGCGAGTACAGTTAATCGATGGTGAGCTTTTACGATCGGGCGCAGCCTATTTTTTCTTTCTTTCCTACCTCTGCTTGAGCTTATGCGGAATGGTGCTCTTACTGCCGATCTATAGGCGCCGATTTCGTTCCGCTGCAGTGACGTGTAAAACCAAAATAACCGTAGGTTAAGTGCCACCAGCCGGTTTATCGAGCAGTACTTGCTCAACTGCGCTTGTGCCGCGAATAGGAGTCGAGGGAGTGCTGTAGTTGCCTAATTGGTGCCTCCTGGTACTCTCATGGCGTCGCAACCGATCTGCATCCATTACAAGCAGATGGAGGAGTGGCTGGAGGACCGCAAGGCAGTTTTTTCTCGAAAGTACAAGAAGGCGTTCAACGAGCTCTTGTCTATTGCCCCGCAACTTGTGCAGGTGGCGCAGTACGACATTCCCGCTGTCGAGAAGCAGTTGAAGCGAAACGAAACTGCCATCGAGGAGTGCCACCGTGTCTGTGATGAGTCGCAGCGGACACAGCTCAAGCTGTGGGAGCGGCGCAGTGACGTGCTGAAGGAGTACGGAGTCGAGGTCGCTGCTCCCGACGGGGGGGCTGGTGTTACCTCTGCTGTCGATCAGCGTGTGAGGGAGGCGTGCTCAAAAGTGAACACCGCCTTTCACGAGTACACCCGCGCCCGTATTAAAGGGTTGAAGCTTCACTACAACGCGTTCTTGATGAGAAATGCGGCTGGTCGTTATGGCGCCGATCCATTCGCTTTCCATTTTCCTTGGCTTCAGCGTGCTTTTAGCGAGGTGGAGTACTTGCCTGTGAACGCCTCCTCTCTGACTACCTGCGCCAGTGGTGAGGACGCGGATGTAGCAGGACCTCATATCGATTGGGGCGACGATGGCGACGGTGCCGAAGGGGCGGTGGCGGGGTTGGCAAAGGCCGCCGTGCATATCAGTTGGGATGCCACCGAGATGGAAGCTCGGTTAGTGGAGGATGATAGCCTTCCAGCTACAGATGGGCTGCACTTCTCAATTGATATCGGCTCCACGAAGCATCGCGTCAACGTATTGGCGGAGCTAGAGGCGGCGGCGTGCTTCTGCCGCGAGCGTGGCACCGCTGACCTGCTGGAATGCGCAACGGAAACAGAGTCTTTACGCGACTTTCTCTCCAACTCCAAAGAGGGTGAGCTTGCTCGGATGAAGGAGAGCTACCGCACAAAGAGCAGCTTGGTGGATCGAATCGAGCGTTTTGAGCACCAGATTATGGTCGCCAAAAACCGCTCTGTGGCACACGCGGCGAAGATGCGCGACGCCAGCGACGAACTGGAAAGAATTAAAGTGCAGAATGATGAACTGGTGTCACGCCTGAGGAGCATGCGGGATGAGGCACTCACTCACCTGGAGCATATGTTCCCGGAGCGCAAGATTCTCATCGTTGGTGACCTGAACAAGTACCTGGCATGATGCCCTATCGCGTCTGTAATGCCTTTTGCACTCCAATGGGCGGAGCAGTTACATACGCGTGGGGCGCACGCTACTGGGGGCTCTGTTGGCGTGGTATGTAGCCGTGCGCCTGCAGGTGTCGATGGGGTCTCGTTTTCTGAGCGACGTGCTGTTTTGTACGGTGTACGTTATGCATCTCTCTTTCCCACTCTTTTGAATCCAACTCCTCTGCCAGATGCCTGTCGACTGGTGCGCAAGCCCTCCCTGTGTTTCTCTTTCACACGATCGCATGAGTCGTGCCCTTCACCTCTCACTCACAAAGCGCGAGGGGGAGAGGCTCTCATGGCCGCCTTCTCTTCTTCCCTGCAACTGTGCTCGCTTTTTGGTAATGTGCAGAGATGCGCGCGTGCGCGTGTCTGTGTGTGTGGTGTCACACACAAGAAAATCTTCATTGCTGTTATTAGCAGCAGCGGACGAGTGCGTGGTGGCGTTGTACTTCCTCCGCCTATTTCTCTCTTATCCATCCTCTCTCTCCTCGCATGATGCAACTGTGCGGTGCGTTGCCTACCCTCTTCCTCTGACGCCAACTCCTTTATTTTTCCTTTTTTTCCCGACCAATACACGTCACTTGTGTTTCGCCGATGCTTGCCCACGACATGTGTGTGTACGTGGGCATTTTGCTTGTCCTCTGCCTTGTATTCCCACACGGGACTGCGCAGGGGAGAGCTACGTTCTCTTTATACTTCACGTTTCCGCGAAAGTACCCCGTCCCTCACGTAACATTGTCACCAAACCCTCGCTACTTGCAACGGTGTTAAACCTCTTGTTTCCACCCCACTACGCTTCTCTCGTTTTTCCCAGCTTGCGCTTTTCGTCATCTTCGTTTACTTCCCGTGGCGGTGCCCATCTTGTTCAGTAGTGAACTCTTGATCGCGGCTGCGCACAGAGACAATGGAAGGGCCGAAGAAACACGAGGATGCCTCCCTGCGGGGCATCACACGCCATCATGTGTGGAGGAGCAAGACCGGTGATTTCACAGTAATCAACCTCCGGGACCCGAGTGAGCTGTTGGGGATTCAAGAAGCGCCGGCCCTAACTCCGCCAGCTGAAACGAAGCAGGGATCCGCCGCCTCCCCGCCACCGCCGCTGCGACAGTCAGCAGCACGACAGATGACCGGAAAGCAGGAGAGCCTTAATGCCCTTTTGGCCAAACTGCAGCTGTGCCGTCCAATGCAAGAGTCGGCGTCGCAGCAGCCGACGGTTGCCAAGCAAACGCCGCTCCCGACGCAGTCTCCAGCGAGCACCGTGCCTCCTGTTGCACCCAGTGTGGCGGGTTCTTCAGCCCTACTGCCGACGGCCTGTGCCCCCTCGCCGACTGCTGCGATGTCGGAGGCGAACGATCCCTCCTTTCCTGACCCTAAGGAGTCGTTATCGAGTCCCTCCGGCCAGTTCGAGTTTATCACAGGCACAAACATTCCTGGCCAAGGAGTTGTGAAGAGGACTGAAGCCGTTGATGAATCATCCAGCATGGCCCTCTTCCACGACCCGCTCTGGGGAGGCTCTGTGGACGCGTTCGCGCTGCCGCAGCCCTCGAAGCCATCCCCTAAGCCCCAGCTTCGTGCCTCTCTGTCGGAGCTGTACGCTAGCGGTGCCTCCAACAACGCCAGCGCGTTCGCGTCCCCGCAGATGCTGGCGCCACAGCCCCAAGACGTGACATCCCCTTCCGTCACCACGGTGACAACGAGCCCAATGCCGACTACGATGGCGTCTCCGACGATGCCGATGATGGGCGGTATCATCCAGCCCCCTACTCCACCGCAGCTGAACACATCTTATCCAATGTACACGCTGCCTATTCAGTACATGGTGCAACCGCCGCAGTTCCTCACTGGGATGGTGTACAACGCGCCGAACTTGTTCCCCTACGGTGCTACTTCGATGATGATGACGCAGCCGCAGCACATTCCGCACGGTTATGCAATTCCCACCGCTGCAATGGTGAGGCCTGGCACCAATGTCAAGGCGATGCCGTTTGTTCCGGGAAACAAGATGTGAGAGTCGCGGCGGTTGTGTCTCGCAGATACATATCAACGTACCCCTACTCTTTAGCGGATTCCCGCGAGTGTAGTGACGGGCGAGTCTTGCTGTCACGCACACAGTACCAGTGGCAACAGAGCGGATGCGATGAGATATTTCTCGCTTTCCTCGCGTTAATCTGTGCTCTCTCTTTTTGTTGTTGTGTGTGTGTTCTCTTCATTCCCTTTTGTCTCTCGCTTGTGTTGTTCTTCTCGCTTCGCTTTGGTTTACTCTTTTTGGTCTCTGACTCATCATCTTCTGGATATCACTATTGTTTCGGTTGTAGTCCTTCTCCTCTTGTCTTTTCCCTTCCTATTGCCGCTTCACCACCGCGAATACTGATCCGTCTGTGCCCCGTGGAGACCACCGCTTCCGCTGTGGACGACTGACTTCAGTGCAGTCTCTCTCCGGTGTGCACATGCCACTCCCGCGGCGTCGGAAGATGAGGAACGGCAGGCAGGTAAGCGATGACAACGTGTGTGTGTGTGTGTTGGTGTGCCATGGACGGCAATGGCATCCACTTTTTCTCTCACTTTTCTTCTCTCGTTTACCGACTCTCCTCTTCTTTTCTTTGCTGTACGATACTGGACAGTGCCTGTGCCCTCCCTCCATCGCTTCCGTAGGCGACGACATGGAGACGCATATGACTGCCTCAAAGGACTACGACCTCCTCGTTTTTTAAAGGAACAAATGTGTACTGAGAAGTCATATGTGCGCGTGTTTATGAGTTCGTGAGTGGGTGCATACTTGCTGATGTGCACCACACACACACACACACACACCCAGAGACACAACAAACAATCGCTCGTACGCACACGAGCGTGCTCATCCCTTGTTTGCCCTTCCTCTCTCCGTCCCCTCTCCCTTTCGTGCCCTTCCCCGCCACAACGAGAGGAGTGAGACAGAAGAAAAAACGGAAGTGAATGCAGAGCGAGAGGAACCGCTGGAGAAAAAAGTGTGACAGCTTATGAGTCATTGCTGCTCTGTGAGGTACCTCTCGAGGCTCAAACCTGCAGTGGCATACTCACCACTCACTAGTGCGGACGTGCACTCCAAACCCCTGTCACCACCGTTCTTCGGTCTTTCAATGAAAAAAAAAACTCCTCGCTTTCATTTAATCTTTTGTTTGTTCTCTTGTCCGTGCTGTTGTTAGCAATACCGCAAGAAAAAAAAACAAAGGAAACGAAGCGGCCGGAGGGGGGGGGAGGGAGAAGGGATGTGCAATGCCATGCAGTCCAATGATATCTGATCCCACTGTTCTGAGGGAGGGTACAAGGAGGCCGAGAAGCACCTTCATCACAACAGTGAGTTTGAGCGTATCCCCCGTTGTTCTGTCGCGTCGTTTCTGACTCACCTTGAGGGACTTGGGGCGCATGTTCTTCCCCCCTAAGTAACCCATGCGGCAGTTGTTAACAAGTGCACGACTTCCACAGACCTCAGTTACTAGCCGCCAGTCGCCTCTTTCTCCCTTTGCAGGCCCTACACGCGGAAGCGAAGTGCGTCGCTCCATGCCTTTACTTCCTCCTCTTCACTGCTGATTTCCTTCGTTGTGCTTCTTTTTGTCGTTGCTGCGCCTGGACGTCGTGCTTCTCACATGGCGGTACCCGGTCTGCTCTTTCCCTATCCTACTTTATGCTCTCCCGCCCGCGTCATTGGGGTACCAATTTCGCGTTTTCCAACCTGAAAACGGCATCAACGGATTACGTCCACACGCGCTGACAGTAACGAGTGTGCCGGGGCTGACGTACTAATCTTTTTTTTCTGTTTTAGATTACTCTTCGTGTGCGTGTTTTCCCCCTTCGCACTTCAGGCATCAGTAGCGGACCAAGACTCTCATATTTCATAACGCAGCGCTTGAGATTCCCATTCGTTGTCAAGAAAGCCGCGGTGTTTCGCACAGCCATGTCGTTGCGAGTTCGCCCATACACGACGTCGGCACAGACTCGCTTGGCCGAGATCGTCGCCGCTTATGTTCAGCACCTGATGGATTTGCAGGCATCTGGCTGTGCTGAGGCCATCCTGGACGGATCTGTGATTCCCCCGCCGAACGCCCAGTACTCTTCTCACGACTTCTTTTGCGCGGCACACACGCCGCCGATTTCGGTGAAGAAGTATACGGCTCGCCTGGTGACTTACATGCACTGCTCACCCGAGGTATTTGTGTTTGCCGTTGCCTACCTGCGGCGACTCGTGCTTAACGGATTCCCGGTGCACATACGGTCGATTCATCGTCTGCTGCTAACAGCCGTCTTGGTCGCACTCAAGTATCGAGATGACATATACTACCGCACGAGCTTCTACGCTGAGGTTGGTGGCGTTACACCGAAGGACTTGTGCATAATGGAAATGCGTTTTCTCTTCGATCTCATCCGCTTCGAAGGCGAGGTTTCTCTAGCAGATTATCACACTGTCATAAGGGACATTACGCGCGTGGCGGAGGGACATATGATAGTAAAGAGTATAAGCACCGAGTCGGAGACGTGCAGCCAATGCGGCACCTCTGCCAGTACCTCCACTACCTCGACGCCAGGCGATCTTGACTGTCTGCACGAAACGAGTGACACGTCTGCACACGCCTGGACACGCGAATGCAAAGTATTTTGGGGCCCCTAAGCTCTTTTTTTTTCGCTCCTTTCGCCGGAGATGTCTAAAGGGACTCCCAATCGACGTCGGAGAGAGGAGCGATACCAAAGAGGATCCAATGAAGAGGCTCCATGTGCGTGGTTCCTCCTTTCCTCCAAGTTGAAGGCAACACAACGGAGTTTTTTTTTCAACGGGTTCATTCTTTCGTATAGAACAGGAGATCAACACCACACCACTCCCTGGTCTGTCCCAGGGTCATCGTCAGGTGCCAAGCAACTGTAGACACAGGTGTTACAGCAACGCGCCGAGTCAGTCATCTGGGCACAGTCCTTGCCTCAAACTTTTTCCCACTCCCACCACTTGGCAGATCGCTTCACAGTCGCGCCCAACATGACGATCGCCACGTGACGCATCTCTCGGGATTACCCGAATTCCCCACATCTGTAGGTGGTAAGGATCAGGTGGGTTACGTTCGTGAGTGCCGCTGATACCCTGCCCATCAGCTAGATCGTACAAATGTGCTCACTGTCGCAGGTCTCCCCGATGCCACGCCATCCACGACCTGGCCGCCAAAGTCAGTAAGGTGATATCGCCCTGGTTTACCCACGTCTTAGGTACCTGACCCTGCCAGCACCAATAGTGACTCGGCATGTGGCAGGGATATGGGAGAAGGAGGTTGCTTGGCTTCTCTCTACAAAGACTGGACAGTCGTCCTAAGTACCGTGTTCAGATGTCCCTCATCATCAGGATCTCCCCAGCGAAGAGCGAAAGCAAAACGGTGCACCGCCGTGTTCTTCGCTAATCTCCTTTTCAGACCTTTTTCTTTTCGGCTCATGGTGTACTACGACACGTAGAGCTACGAAGCAGGCCAGTGAACCAAAGGGCGCAGCAAGAGAAAGCGGGACTCCTCGTAATAGAGCAAAGCACACCTTTTCTGTATGTGCGCATTTGTTGTAGCCATGCTTCAGCAGGCGCGCATTGTTGCCCTTCGCTCCTGTATGGTCTTCCTGAGAGACGTGCGTTTCTGCCCCCCTCCCCCACCCCCCATTTAATACTCTTAGCCACATTATGTTCTGTTACGACACGTATAACACACTGCGAGGCTTTTGTCTTCGAAGTTCTTCACCCCTCTTTGCCAATTTGCTTTGTTGTTCTTTTTTCAGGTTTTCTTTTCGCTTTACTTGTAATTCGCTTCTTTTAGACTTTTCTGTTTTGCTCGCCAATGCAGTCCGTAATGACGCCGGGCACCTCACCCTGGTATCCAAGTGTCGTACCCGCACACACGCACACACTCTGGGGACGCCCAGCAGCCTGCAGCCTGGGCTTGGGGTGTGTGTGGCTGCCGACTCTTGGTGCCGGCGGACATGGCGTGGCTGGCGCTGCGCAGAAGAGACGTGCGGCCATGATCACGCTCGGGTCGGCTCACTGCGAATCACGTCGAGGATTCAGTGAATATGCGCAAGCCCAACACTTTTTCTGCCTCTGCTGTGCTGCAGTGATGTCGAGCGTAATCCTGTACCTGACGTGCGCTGTGTGCTGTAGAATGGCAAGTGCGCGGAGCGGCATGCAGCGGTGTGGGTCGGTTTGGCTCCTTAACAGAACTGCAATGCTACGCAGTGGCATTGCCGATATCTCATGGTGGGCACATATTTGCTGACTTGCTCGTCGTCAGGCGATACGTCAAAGAACATTCGTGTTTTTTGTTCTGCTTTTTTTTTGGGTGACAACTTGCTGGAAAGCACATGAGGAGAATAGCCAAGCACATGAAGTCCACTCGCTATTCTACTGAAGTGACATACAGCGACTAATGCCACGGTAAGCAAACTAACAGGCTGAGTTCTGACTTAAAGAACTCAAAGCTATTCTCTACGGTCGAAGGGGTAATAAAAGTTCAGGGGTATATTAGCGTACCTTAAATCTCACTGAGTGTCATTAGGTGATGTCATCTAACCAGCTTAATGAAACGCTGATATACTCGTGGTGATTTCGCTATCTTTTCGTCTTTCGCATTCTCTTAAGGAACCGACGAAACAAAGCGACGTCGCGCCCTTGCGTGCTTTCGGCTCGCTCTATAGTCTCTCTCTCATCACACTGGACTGCAGTGCCGGTTATACCACTGCTTTCTGCTCGACGCGGCTGCTCTGTTTTTCTTTGTTTATGGCTTCTCTATTAACAGTTTCTCCTAAGTTCTTGTTTATTTGTATTAATGATTTAGTATTATTATTTGTAAATCCATCTCAGTTTCACTGTGCACTAAGCCGTTACATCGAGGCTCTTTTCTCTGTTTAGGGCCGTTTCCGCGTGTTGCGCTTGCCTCAACAGAGTACGCGGGCGCACGAGCCTAATGTGCGCGGTTTTGCGTTGGTTAGTGAACGCGCCACAGCATCGATTCAGTCGTGTATACTCGGCTGCTTTTCTACTTGCAGCGCGTTACCTCAACACTCCCCCTCCGCTTTTTCTTTTCCCTTTCCTCCCCACTAGACGGGCGTTCTTTGGCTCTCTTTTCCCTTCTACTACTCAAAGCAAACTGAATGACAGCCACCCACGCACCAAGAAATTCCCACTGTGAACTGTTTTCTGTTATGCGTTTTCCTGTCGAATTTTGTGTTCACCCTTGCCTTGGTTCTTTCTTGTGTTAGTGTTCTCGCACTGTAAAGTTCGTGTCTTGTCTCCCCTTTCTTTTGATTTATTGTGTCTTTGCGTACTTCGCTTCTGCCTTTGGGGGCGGTGGTCGGTGCGCGTTTCTGTCTTTTTTTTCTTTCTGTCTAGCCCCCGCTTCACTTGTCGTTCGCTTTTTCCTTTTTCTTTTCTTGCTGCTTTATCCGTGTGACAAGTTTGTGTGCGTGTGCTTGTCCCTCTCGCTTATCATCTCTCTGCTTCTCCCTCCCCCCTTTTTCCCAGTGCCCACATACACTTTCTCTGTTCTCTTGTTTTCGTGCCCATCGGACTAATTCGCTGTTGTGCGCCCGCCCTTTTTTCTTCTTTTCGGCTGTGGTGGCCCTCCTCGTCTCCGACCTAAAAAGGGGCCTGCCACTCTTGTGTGTTTTATTTGTTCATTTGTTTCTCGTTTTGTGTTCTCCTCGCTTCGCCATGCTCCGATATTTCCGTTTGCGAGGCGGCGCTCTCTCTCTCTCTCCTTTGGTAGCCCCTTTCCTAGCGATGGGCGCCTACAAAGCTAAAGTTATGCGACTCACGCAAAGACAACCGACTGTAAGGTCTCTACCTTCTTTCACTAGGCCCAAGAAAAGCCTTGCAGATTGATCTACAGCTTACATCCGCGAGACTACCTCTGTCATGTGGTAGGGCTTGCGAAATAGAAGCCTGCCCCATTTTGCTCTGCCCCCTTCCCCTCCTCCTCACTCTCTTTTTTCTGGCTTTTTTATTTTCGGCTCATTTCGTGGTGCTTCGGCTTTTCTTTTTTTCGACGGCGGAGGGCAGCGTTGCTACTTCTGCCCATCTTCTCCGCTGTTTATCGCTCGCGTTGACACATGCGCAGATTGTAGTGTTTACTTCCCCCGCCCTTCGAGTCTTTCACGGATCTCTTTCTTAACCACACATACATGCAAACGAAAACAGAAAGCAACGTACGAAACAGAGTGTCGGATTGGTGCTGTGCCAACAGCGTTATCTACCCACTCTTCACGGGTGCAACATCTTATCTCGCGTAGTGCAAGACCCTCTGCTGCAGATGGTCTCGGAGTCACTGTCCAACACCAGAGAGGTCGAGCAGTTTGAAAGGAATAGAAGTCTCACAACTATTTAACGCTCTCTCTCTACACTGCAGAGAGAATTTATTTCCTGTGTGCCTCTCTTCACCCTTCAAGTTACAGCTCCATCTTCTCTTTCCCATGACCTACTTCCCTTTACCACGCGCTCGCGCTGAGGCCTGTCTGTGCCAAAGCGTGACTCTCTCTCTCTCTCTACACCGATATACACCTGCACAGGCCCGTGCACATACAATCGTTGGCTTCGCAGTTATCGCTGCGCTTAATTTTTTCCTTCCTGTGTCGCTGTCTCAACTGTTGGGGTGCCCGTTGATTTCTCCTCTTTGTCACTCCTGTGTGTCCCCTCACACCGCCGCCGTCTTGGATTGTGTGTGTCTGTGTGTGTGTGCCTTTGTCGCTGGTGGAGCGTGGAGGCATGCCCAAAGGATTTGAGGTTTATCCACTGACGGCGCCGCAGAAGGAAGTGGTCGTCAACGAGGCTCTAATTCGTAGCGCCATAGCATTCAAACCGTCGCTAACCACGGAGGAGGATCGGGTTCGCGTCGTTGGTAATCAGGAAAAGGCACTTTGTGAGAAGAAGGTGCGGAAGGAGGCGGCTAGCATCGCGTTAGAGGACGTGCAGACACTTCTTCTTTCGTTTCGCGGCATCAAGCGTATCGAAAACCTGAGCTCCCTGCGCTCTTTGACAAAGCTGCACCTGGATAACAACCGAATCTGCCGTATTGAGAATCTCGAAAGCCTCGTGCATCTTGAGTGGCTGGATTTGAGCTACAACGCCATCGAAGTGATCGAAGGGCTGCAGTCGCTACAGCATCTCAACTGCCTCTCCCTCTACGCGAATAAAATTACTGCCTTAGACGGACTGTCATGTTTACCAGAGCTGAACACACTTAGCTTAGGCCGCAATGCACTCGAGAACATGGATGAGACCGTACATTATTTGCACAACCTGCGACACCTACAGGTGCTGACGTTGAAGGAGTGTCCGTTAGCTACTTTGCCACACTACCGGTCTCGAGTGCTTGCGTTCGTGCGTGGGCTAAAGTTTTTGGATGGACACCTTGTGAAGAAGGATGAGGCTGCAAAGGCACGCGAGGCGTTTCGCGAGAATTTGCTCCCGGTGGACGAGGAGGACGAGGCTCGTGCCGCAGCAGAGAAGGCACGGGCCGATCAAGAGATCATCGCGTCGTCATACCAGCAGTACAACTGCCCGAACGAGGTGACACTATTTGATGAGCTACTCCGTCTCCATCCTGAGGGTCGGAACATGGAGGCTATCCTCCGAAGCGAGGCGCTGTACTCAGTCGCAAAGGAACCGCTGGAGCGCTATCAAGCAGAGTTCAACGAGCAACTGAAGCAGCTCACCGCCGCCATGAAGGGCATCCGTGAGCGCCGCGACGCTGATGACGCGGCCTATCGCCAGGCTGTCGCCTACACACTACACAACTGCGGCGCTTTGTCGCAGGCCTCCATTCAGCGGCTCGAGGCAGTTGCGAAGGGACACATTCTCAAAGGTGCTGCCCAACCACCACTGGGATCGACGAAGCGACTTCCCTCTCAAGTGGCCAGGTCGCTACACGCGGCTCTCGAGGAGCTGAAGAAAGATCTTTTAGAGCAAGAGGCGCATCAGTACGACGTGCTCGAGGTGCTGCACAGCAACACCATCGCAAAGTGGAAGGCGGATGGGGTAGAGGTGGTGCTTCAGAGCTCTTTCGAAGCGCTGCTTCGCCTTGAGACGGACTTTCAGGTGACAGTGCGGCACATCTTTGATACTGTCTTTGAGCAGCAGCGCAAAGGTGACAGTACGGAGCCGACGTTACACTACGCAGGCCAGGGCGATGCCATGCTTGCCTTTCTCGAGAACAAGGAAGAGTATCAGCGCACCGTGAACGAGTGGTGCGAGCTGCGACGCAAACGTGTCGAGGAACTTGAAATGTACCACCTCAAGGCCGAGGAGGTCTTGCTAAACACGCGGACGAGTTCTATTGTGGCCACGGAGCAGGACCGCCACCGACGGCGCGTGCATGAGGTGTGCGTATACGTAAAAAGAATGTCGGACCTGATTGATGGGTGTGAGGATTGAAGGACTGGAGCGTCATTTTCTCCCTTACCCACAGCAGCAGAGATGCACACTGTTCCTCTTCACTTGCGCCAGGAAAGTGCCGCCTTTTAGTCTCTCCTTTGCACCCTTCTCACTGCCTGCTATCCGGCACGCAACAAGTGTACGATCATACGCTGTCTTGTGTGCGCCCTCTCCATGCGTATCTTCTCGTCACCCTTCCTCCTCTCCGATGCTGTGGTTTCAGCTTTTCTTTTTTTTTGATTGCCTGACCTTTGTTTTCCCTTCTCTCGGTTGCTGAGATGTACAGTAGATCCCGCACGTTGTTCCCTTCATCGCCGGGTGTATGTTGTGTACGTGTGTAGGCGACTAGCGAACGTGCAATGCTGAGAGCAGAATCCTACACAAACTGCATGAAGAGAGCGACGGATGGAGCCGATAGGGGGCAGTGAGACCAGCAAGAAGGTCGAACCCCCCTCCCCGTATGCCGCATCATTTCATTCTCTTTTGGCTCGCAGGTGGCTCAGTAGAGAGAGCGATGTTGACCACTGTGTGCGCATCCGTGTCCCGGCGAGGTGTAAGCGTCTCTCCATCACCACCTACTTTCGCTTTTCCGAGAGAGTTGTTGGTTCATCTCTCGATCCTTGAACGCTCCGTTACACACCTACGCCCTTGCCTCTCCCCGTGTCTCCACGGTGCCATTGCGGTCTTTTAAAGGCTCAACAGGGAGAGGGATCATCTTGTGCCTCATCGACTTCGACGCTGCACTGCTTATCCGGCGCTTTGCCATGCTATCGTTCACGCTCCCATCCACCTCGTGCTCGCATCTTTCTCCCATGCCCCTTCTCTTCGTGCCTTTTTGATCTTTCGTTTCACTCGTACACCGTACATCCTTCGCTGGTCACTTATCTTCTCTTTTATCTCGTTGCCTTTCTGCCAATGCCACGCCAGCAATCAGCGTAAGTAGTAGCGCCGCAACAATGGGTGCATTCATGTACTTGAACGAGCTGTGGAAGAAGAAGTCTTCCGATGTGATGCGCTTCATCCAGCGTATCCGCTCGTGGGAGTACCGTCACCAGCATACGGTGGTGCGCCTGCGCCGCCCCACACGCCCGGAGAAGGCCCGCATGCTTGGCTACAAGACGAAGCAGGGCTTCTGCGTGTTCCGTGTGCGCGTGCGCCGTGGTGGCCGCAAGCGTCCAGCCCACAAGGGTATCACATACGGTAAGCCAAAGACCAGCGGTGTGCTCGGCATGAAGCTGAACAAGAACAACCAAGCCGTTGCAGAGCAGCGTCTGGGCAAGCGCTTTGGCAACCTGCGCGTGCTGAACTCGTACTGGGTGAATATGGACTCCACGTTCAAGTGGTATGAGGTTATTGCCGTAGACCCGATGTGCAAGACCATCCGCCGCGATCCCCGCATCAATTGGATCGTCAACTCTGTGCACAAGCACCGTGAGCAACGCGGTCTGACCTCTGCTGGTCGCAAGCACCGTGGTCTGCGCCACAAGGGTCATAAGGCCTCCAAGCTGCGCCCGTCGTACCGCGCTGCGTGGCGCCGCAACAACCGCATCGTGTTCCTGCGCAAGCGTTAACTCGGTTCATGGTGCTACGGACTCTCGTACATGCGCTTTCATTCATTTTGCCTTTTCTTTTTCATTTGATGCAATTGCAAACAACAGGCTGATAAGGCCTCGGTAGGACCCGTTGTACATGCACTGGCCTGGCAGCGGCCCAGCTACAAAGAAACATGTCTTTTGCCATGAAGACCATTGTTTCTCTTTTCGTCCCTCGAGCTCTCTCACTCGATGCCGTGCTCTCGCGCGTGTGCGTGCGAGTGTGCTCATGCCACTGCAACCATACTAGCTGGCTCATGCTGTGTCGCGTGATGCAGTCGGCGCGATGAGCAGGTTTTTGACCCTGCCTTATGTCATGCGCGTTGCCACCGCTAGCTTGTACTAGGACTGTTGGTGTCTTCGTTCTCCCCTCTTTTCTATCTGTTGGCTGGTGGTTCCATGAAGCCCCTTCACGCATGCCTGAGCTCCACTGCGTATCTGTTGGTATCGCTCTCTATCGTCCGCGTTCATTCTCAGCACTGCGTCTCAGTCTTTCTTCACCACTTACAGTCAAGCACCACAGAGGAGATACAGGGCGGCACGCCATAGAGGAGGACTTCACGGACTGCATCTTTCGACCTGGGCCATTCTCACCCACTCTCGCCTTGTCTGTTCTCCTGCGCGGAGCGGCGAGGCGCGGTTTCTGCTTCTTTTCACTCGCTGCGTTTCATTAGTATCTCAGCGTGTATTGGTCGTACCCTGGTGCAGGGGGCCCTCTCCTACTCCTGTTCGGCACAGTCTCGCCAGGGTCGACAGTGCCACCTAGAAGGAAGAATTGAGTCTTTTGTTTTCATCCTGCTGACCTAGCTAGAAGGAGCCGAGATGCCGGTGGAGGCGGAAGTGCTTCCGACGCCAACGCGTCTGCCGCCCGATGACGCAATGTATGTGGTGGGGAGCCTCATCCGGTATACCCTCATCGTCGTAATTGTGTTTTTTGGCATAATCCCTGCCCTCTGTGGCACGGTCTTTCCCCCCTTCTCAGCGCTGTGGAGCATCCTGGCGGCTGTGTCGCCATATGTGTGGGCCTCGATGGGGACCAGCATCGGCATCGCGCTCTCCATTCTCGGCGCTGCATGGGGCATTCTAACAAGTGGTGCGTCGATCAGCGGTGCGGCTATCCGGGCTCCAGAAATCCGGAGCAAGAACCTCATCTCCATAATTTTCTGCGAGGCCGTGGCGATCTACGGTGTTATTCTTGCCATCATCATGATGGGCAAGATACAGGCGAGCAATTTATCCGTCGGTAGCAACGGCACCTACACCTATGAGACCATCGCCGGTGGCTACACCCTCTTCGCTGCCGGCATCGCGGTAGGCATCGGTAACATGGCGTGCGGTATCTCGGTCGGCATTGTCGGCAGCAGTTGTGCTATTGCCGATGCGCACAGCAGCAGCTTATTTGTGAAGGTGCTCGTGATTGAGATTTTCGCTTCGGCGCTTGGTATCTTTGCGGTCATTACGGGCATTCTGATGGCACAGAAGGTTCAAATGCAGTAGTTCGACGGTGGAGAGGCAAGAACAAGGGAAGACGAAGAAAATACTGCGAGCAGCAGTGCCGTCAGTGGTGGGGAGTGTACATGGCTCTTTGTCCGACATCCAAAATCTCACGGGGAGAAAGAACACTGCATCGCATCCTCCTCTTCTCCTGTCTGCAGGACCACGCGCTGTGGAGTCTGACTTGCTCTGTTCTGTTTTCGTTTTGTGTTTTGCTGTTCTCCCGATTTGTGCTCTTCTCCTTTCGTCGGGGTCGCGGTAGACTCTTGTCGCTGAGCACAAAAGAAGCGCATAAGAGCTGTGGTGTGCCTCCGCTACTAATGTTATGTCGCTCTTTTTTTCTCTTGGGTGATGAATGGGGGCGCGTGTCTGTGTGCATGGGCGGTGTTGGGTGGACACCCATTTTGTTTGTGTGATGGCGTGCGCGGTCGCCATGGTTGCTTGAGTTGTGTGTGTATCTCTCGTTTGCAGTACTTCACTAGCGGCAAAGGGGAAGAATGGGCAGCAACAGTGCAGAGCGATGCTGGATAGACGGCTGAAAGAAGCGCTGCTCGTACACTCACGCTTTCGCTAGCTTCTCGGCGCATGGTCAAATCAGCACTGCCTCTTTGCAAATCACGTCGTCGCTTCTGCTCTGCTGAGTAGCATTCCTCGTTCTATGGAGAGAGAGAGAAAAATAATGGCCGATGCAGTGGGGGCGACTGCGCGCGTCGCGACTATGTTCAACGCTTCCAGAGGAACGCCTTTCCTCTTTCATCGACTAGTGCGAAGGCGATATGGGTCTCTAAAGTTGCTCACCATTGTGCTTTCTCCTCGGAAGCGCTCGCGCCCCTTTCGTTTTCTCACTCAACTCGCCTCTCCTTTTTTTCTTTGTGCTGCTTGTTGTGGATGATATGGGGTCTGCGGCAGCGGGAAAAATCACTTCCAAGGTGAGTAGGGCTTACACCGGCAGCAGGTTATTTGTGTATCCGAGAAGGTGCAACGGCAGCAGATGGCTGCGTCACAGCTAGTGCTGCAGCGGTACACTGAACTGATCAACAGGGGCGATCTCGATGCCGCATTTAACTATCTCTCTGAGGACATCATCTACCTCACGTGGCTTGGTGTGGTCGAAGGGAAGGATAACGTTGTGACGTTTCTGCGGGATAACATGCGCTTTCTCCACTTCACGAAGAATTTCAATCGCTGGCGACAAGTGCAGCATTGCCTGGACGCGGACTTGAGCCTGCACCTCGATGGCTCAGGTGCCAGCGACTCGACGCTGCTTGACCACGATGGATACGATGCGCAAGGGTACGCGTGCTTCGAGCGAGATGGCTCAATTGCAAACATAGTGAAACTCTCCATGCAGAAAACGCGCGTGAAGGAGACGATTGTGATTCGCGACAATAAAGTGATTCTCGTAGTCTTGATGCAGCAACTGTGACAGGACAGGCGAGGGAAAGTGTACTGGGCTGGGGGAGAGGTCAGGAAGGAGGAGGGGGGGTATTTTTGTGTGCCGTGGCGGTGGTGCAGGGCTGACGCCAGCGTGCTGTGGTCAGTGCTAGTGGGCAGGGAAGGATGGTGCTTCAAACGGGCACCAGTGCGTACTCACTGTGTCTAGCCTCGTCGCATTGGCAAGAGGGAGCAATGTATGGAGCACTGCCACTGTCTGTTGCAGAGTATATGTATGTATATGCTGCCATTTCTTGAGTGAGCAGGGGATGACATCGTGTACTTTTCTTTCTCACGTCTTTTCTCAGAGGCTCTCCTTTTGGCGCTCTGCTAGCGTCTACATTGCAGGTGGGGAGTTATGTGGATGCGTTTCGGGCTTGTCATCACATGGCCTTGTCTCAAGGCAACCAGCGGTACCAAAGAGTCTTTTGCTCTGTCTGCGTGTGTCTGCATAAGTGTTGCCGTAACACGTCGGCTGAGAATAACATCAGTATGTGTTTCAGCTCCTTTCATCGGCAGCTGCGTTTGCGTTGTCGACGCTACAGCGCGGCGGATCCTATCTTGATTTATTGGACTGCGCTGTAGCCGCGCACTGCGCGGCGCGCGCTTTTCTTTTTTGAATCTCTGAATTGCACTCCTTCCTGTCTTCGTCCTGGTCCCTTCGGTTTTATCGCCTTCTCTCATTTGTGTGCGTCTGTGCATACGCGCGTGTATGCTTCACACTCCACTATTGTCGGCCCTTGTGTTCTGCGAGACTCTCTGTACTCTCTTCATGTCTTTACAGTCGCCGGCACCACACGTAGGAGCACTTCAAGCGTCGTATTTCGGCTACTCTCACTCTATTCTTCTTTCTCAAGTCCGAAGGTAGAAAACTTGAAGAGAACAACACTGACTTCCAAACACTACCAAAAACCAGATAAAAGGACTCCAACGGCTGGGTACCTCGTGCGCTTTCTCTTCCAGAGTGTGCTCTGCAACGCATCTCCTCAAGAGCGGATTGACTCCATCCCGGATACGAGCACGAAAGCGCCAAGATGAAGACAGTAAAGGCTGCTCGCGAGCGCGGGGTTGAAATGAGCATCGCCATGCGCGAACGCGAGATCGCTGCTCTGGAGCGGGAGAAGAATGAGCTGCAGTCCTTCATGGCCTCCGCGAAACCGCGAGTGTGCGAGGACCAGCTGCTCGCTTCTTTTCCCGTGCTCGACTACTGCGGCAGGAGGCCGCGAAAGTCAATCAAAAGCATTTCAGTGGAGCAGTATGGCAACATCATGATTCAGCTGGATATTGCAAAGAAGGCAATCGATTCTCAGAATCAGAAGGACCGCGCCGATGTCCAACTGCTGAACCGCCTAATTCGTGAGAAGGAGAAGGAGCACAAGATGTTCCTGCAGAAGACGACGAAGATAAGTGAAAAAGCTGGTATTAACCTCAAGTGGTTCACAGATCGTCAGTATGCTGACGCCATGAAGTTGCAGGATTACAAGACGGACGTCTCTCTTGCAGAACTGGAGGCGCGCAAGCGCCTTGTTGAGCACGAAGTCAAGGCAGCCAAGGCCATTGTAGAAAGGAAGGGTGCTGCCATCATAACGCTTACCAACCTTGTGGAAAAGCGCCGCTCCATCATCGACGAAGTAGATGCTTTGTACAACCAAATTCGTGTTGTAGACCGCGATACAATCCTCGCGAAGGAGGAGTTGGATCGTCTGAATGCTGATATGCAGGACGCGGACGCTTGGCTTGAGGCGCGGCCGAATCCGTCCGAGTCGCTGGCGCGCAAAACAATTGATGAGGACCACACCATGATCAAGGGAACGAAGGAACAGACCGTGAATGAGCAGCGCGTTCCGCAGGAACGCGTCATCAAGGCGCAGGACTACCGCATCGCGCAGCTGGAGGAGCGCGCGAAGGTTGTTGAAAAGGCGCTCAAGAGCAACGGACTTTCTCGCGAAGTCGAGAGGATTGTGGCGCTCGGCTCGTCGCTGGGCGATCTGGACGTGCCGGAGATCGAGGAGGAGCTCTACGACATTGAGAAGATCATACCATCCCAGGAACAGATTCACCCTGGCATCTACAATCTGCTGCTCACTGAGAAGGAGAGGGCAGCGCGCACTGTCAGCATTCTTACCATTTCTGCCAAGGAGAAGGAGGAGGTCACTGCCGAGCTCACGACCCGGCTAGAGCGGTTGGCAGGGGAGTGCACTGCCGCAATCCAGGAGCTGGATAACTGCGCGTCGGAGTTGGTGGCATCCCAGGAACAGCAGCGTGTGCAGGCGCTTAAGTGGGTGCGTGATGAGCGTAAACGCTGCCTTAGGCTCTTCCATGAGACGGAACTCTTTGCAAAGAGCACAAAAGAGGGTTTGTAGTTACAATTTTTTGTATGGACAGTCAGTCGAGTGCGCCTGTACTTTTTTTTCCTTTTCATTTGCCCGCGATGTTATTGTGTCGATGGTGTGCCTCTTCGGAGTCTATCAGGGGCAGACGCTGTGTTGCAACATTCGTGCGTGGGGCGTTACCCACTCTCCCTGTGTATTTTCCAACTGTCTTCGCTTTTGCTTGAATATGCTCAACGTCTTTTCTTTTGTCCGCCGGTTGGCTTACTTGCTGTAGCGCTCTGCAGGTGGCGCGCGAGGTTTGTGTTGGTCTCTTTTTGTGGAGCAACGCCACATCCCTCTTGGGTTCCGTCAGTATTCCGCTTGAATCGACGGAGAAGTGGTAGCGGATTCTCTCTCTCCGTGTATGTGTGTATTCGTGTTGTGAAGGATACAGAGGCAGCTGAATCTCTATGGTTTAGCTATGCTGCGTCACCACCGCACTCTCACGCCCATCATCATCCATCGGCACGAACGAAACAGCGCGGGAGAGTACAGAGACGCTGCGGACGTGATTGTATCAAGGCGGCGAGGCCGTCCTCTACTGGTGTATGTGGGTTCGCGGTCATTTTTCGAGCTGCTCACCATCATCCGGCTTTGCCGTTGTTCTGGCATTGTGCTTCTGTGGTGATGCAGCGGCCGATTTGGTTATCTTTCGCCGGTGTCTGTCCTGCCTCCCCTCTTCGTTTCTCACCTTTGTACCGTCTCTCTTCTCTGGCTTTTCGATTGTGCTAGTGACCTTTTCCTCTCTTCTTTTCTTGGCTCTATGAGTGGTGTGATGAGTCTCTGAATAGCGACAAACACTAGACTAGCCGCGTCGTACCAAATGAACGCATCACGCGTAATGTGTCGGAGACAGCGTGTGGTATGCCGCCTTCCTCTTCACTGACTCAATCGGACATGAAGTCCCGCCTTGCCTTTCCCTTACCTAGTGAAGAGAGCCGCTAGAGCGATGGCACTGCTCGTCACAATGACTGATTCATCGTCCTGTGATTCACCCTAGAAGATGGGTGTCCGTGCTGGAGGGATCCATCGCCGCAGGAAAAACACCGCGCTGCATGACTCTTATACTTCTTCGCAGAAACTTCCCCTACCCATTCTCCCCTTCCCCACAACCTCTTCATCCCCTCTCATGGTGTTCACTGGGGCGGTGTATATTATTTGTTGTTTTACTTATTGGAGTTGGTTCTCTTTGTGTAGGCACGCTGTGACACGTGCTTTTAAGTGCTATTCACTCAAGCAGGGGTCCATACTGTGTGCAATCAGCCATCTCGCGTGCAAGCCGGCGCTTACTCGTGCCTCGTTATACACCCAGCGCTAACCTTTGACAAGCTCTCTGGTTTTTTGCTTTGAATGCGTTGCGTCATTTCCCACCTTTTCTCCCATCATTGAGTCTCCTCTCCTTGACTTCTTGTCTCCGCACGTTCCTTCTCGTTTTAACCACCTCCTCTGCTTGTTTCTCTTGTCCACGTCTGCAGTGTCGGTACCCTCAGCGTCAGTCTCTCCTCCGCTTTGACTAGGGAGTGCCACTAGTGGTTCTCATTGTCTCTGTCGTTCGCCGCCCCCCCTTCCTCCCCCCTTGCCTGCGCGAGTCTCTTTTTTATCCAGCACGCTTCCCGTATTTCATATCTGTCACCGCCAACATGCTCAACGGTGTTTCTACCGACGCCAGTAGCATGGCGAGCGCTATCAGTACCGACACTGACATACCTAGCATTCACCATGGCGTGGGGAAGGCGGTGTACTTGATGTGGAATAACCAGTATGACTGCGCTCTAGAGCTGTTGCGCGCAAAGAAGGACAAGAACCCGCGCTACTCTCTCGAATGGGCCAACGTCAGCCTTGTCAAGTCCCTGATGAGCTCGACGAACGAGGAGCGCGAGAATCTGCTGGATCTCTTCAAGGCAGCGGATTCCTTGTCGTCCTCGACCAAGTACAACAACCCCATGTTCTCCGACGAGGACGAGGACGAGCAAACCGAGGAGGAGGACACGACAAGCAAGCATATGAAAGGAGGGAAGAAAGGCAGGAAGAAGGCCTTCAAGGCCCGCAAAAGGGACGCGGCCAAGGGCGGCGAGTACTTTGACCAGACGTGGAAGCTCGAGTGTGATGTCATCTATGCCGACGCGCTCCTTATCCGCTCCATTTGCCAGCTGATGATGAACTCTTATATCAAGGGGGGCATCAACCTTCGCAAAGCGTGGGGGTGCTACTATTCCCTCATCCAGCAGGTGGAGCAAGACACTGAGAACAGGATTCCGCAGGAGTTGAAGATGTGCATTAAGTACGGCACCGGTACTTTCTACGCCTTTCTGGCACTCGTCCCAGCAAACCTGATGAAGTTGCTCAGCATCATCGGCTTCATCTCCGACCGTGACCTCGGTGAGCAGTACCTGACCGAAGTCTTTGAGAGCAACACGATCCGCTCTCCGTTTGCCGCCCTAGTACTCTGCACCTTATACCTTTTCCTTCCGACAGGCCTAGGCAACGTCGATGTAACCCTGTCGCGCGCGCGCCATATTCTGGAGACAATGAACGCGCGCTATCCGAACAACACTTACTTCAATGGTTACGCCAACTTCTACTTCCGCAAAAAGGGTGAGGTGGTGCCGGCGGTGCGCTCCATCACACTAGCTGCTGAGAATGCCGAGAAAGCCGGCCTTGTGCCGCTGCTCATCAAGTACCTCTACGCCGACACTCTCTTCATGGACCAGCAGTGGTCCGAGGCGCTGGAGCAGTACCGCAAGATCCTTGATCACCTGTCAAATACAAAGGAAAAGTTTGCTTACACTGGGCAAGTCGTGCTCTCCGTGGCAGCGTGCTACGTAATGCTGAATGACGACCAGCAAGCCATGCACTGGTTTAAGAAGGTCGACTCCATGTACAACCCCAAGTCCAAAAATGATTCCAACTCGCCGCGGTTCGCGAACCGCGTCATGGCGAACCCACGGTTGCTGCCGCTCTCAGGTGTGTACATGCTCTACATCAACCGTGACCTGGCGCACATGAACCAGGCGCAGGGCGTCCGCGTCCTAGCCGAGCTAAAACGCGTGACGAAGGGCAAGGATTTGAGCGGACCGGAAGCGGAGAACATGTACAACCTCTTTGCTGGTGTCATTGAAAAGGGCAGCGACAACATCGATGCTGCATTTACCTACATGAACAGCATTTTGGACAACGAAAAGAAGATCCCGCAGGATTCGATGATCTTGCCCTTCGCGTACTACGAGACAGGGGAAATGGAGTACCGCCGTGGTAACATACAGAAGGCAAAGGAGCTGTTTGAGAAGGGGAGCAAGATAAAGGGCGACGGCAACGAAACGCTCTCTAACCGGTACAACATCGCCATGAAGCAGCTGCGACGTGCAATGGTGGAGCGCGACGCGCAGTAGTGGCGATACCTACACAGCAGGCCCTTCTCGCAGAAGTACGCCCCATTAATGATGTGGTGCAGACGTTTCCTTGGCACTACGGACGTTGCTCCAGCTCATCGCAGCACCATCCCTGCTCGCGTCTGTAGGCCTTCGCGTGTGTGTCTGTTAATCCTATTCTTCTCTCTTCTTTCGCTTTGTGATTTGGGATTTTCCCCTTTCGTCTTTGTTCACTATTTTTTATCACTTGCTCGCTTCCCCGCGTCTTTTCCTTCGTGTTTCTCGCTGTTAGCACGCCAGTCTGCGACCTCTCTATCTTCCCCACTCCCCAGCGTCGAAGACATGGTTGCGATCGCTGTTGTGTGAAGGAAAATGCGGCTTTGGTATATGGATTGTTGCGCCATGGGCTGACCACGGTGTTTCTAAAGCATCCTTTGCTGAGGTGTCTGCTGGCGTTTTGGTCTTACTGCCTGTGTCTGTGACGATAGGGAAATGAAGAGAAACACCCCAAGGATGTACAACTACACATTCAGCTCCATGCTTTACTACCAAGTAGCTGCATCTTCTACATGTACGGATACCCTATACGGACACTTCAGCGCAGTACATTCACTTTACTGATCGTTTTTCTCTGGCAAATCAAAGCTCATGCACCTCACTGCTTCAATTTCTGTATGTGCCTGAGTGATTTGAAAACACCATCGGAAAGGAGATGGAGACAGTAGGCCCGGATAACAGCGAGAAGAACGCGGACGCAGGGAATCATACGTGCACTCGTTAGAAGTCTTCACCATGTTGTTAGTGTGAGCACCGCGTAGTCCTTTTTTCTTTGTTGCTTTCACCCTTCCTTGAGCATCGAAAAACAGCTGATAGCTCTTCGTTTCTCCTTCTCGCCAATGCAGTCCGTGATGACGCCGGGCACCTCACCCTGGTATCCAAGTGTCGTACCCGCACACACACACACACACTCTGGGGACGCCCAGCAGCCTGCAGCCTGGGCTTGGGGTGTGTGTGGCTGCCGACTCTTGGTGCCGGCGGACATGGCGTGGCCGGCGCTGCGTAGAAGAGACGTGCGGCCATGATCACGCTCGGGTCGGCTCACTGCGAATCACGTCGAGGATTCCAGGCCTACACGCACGCCTGTCAGAGGCGCGCAGATTCCGTCGAAGGCGGACTGCCCCTGCCGCCCGAGGCTCATGGCAGCGCCCCCACTTGTCGTGGCATATGCGGGCAGGCCATCCAGGCACGCACCCCCTCCCCCTCGTTCGCCAGGCAGCAGCGCCGCTCTGAAGCAGGCCCCAGGATCTGTAGGTGCGGGCACCGTGCGTATGCACGCGCAAGCGCAGCTGGCACGGTGTGTCGCGCCCAGGCATGGCACGCAGAGGTGAGGGGAGCAGGCGCGAAGAGATCCGTGCCACGGAGCCCCCGCAGTGCATGTGCGCGACACGCGCGGCGCCTCCTAGGTCCGACCGGGTGCGCCCGGAAGCCCGCTGCCGCGTTCGCCGGGCGCCGCCGTGGGCCGCCTCCACGCCGCGTTACGGCCTACGGACGGGGGGCGGGGTGGGTGCAGGGGCTCCGAGGACCCTGACCGGCGGCTGGCCGGCCTCCTCCCCGAGCTCATGCGGCACATGCCGGGGCCACCCCCCGCTCTACCCGCACGCCGGGCGCCGCCACCGCCGAGCAAAAGGGCTCTGAAGGGGGGGGGAGGGGGAAGGGCTGGAAGAGCCCGCTGGCTGGATGGCCCGATTCGACGGCAGGACGGTGCGTGCTGGCCGACCAGGATTTAGCCGCAGTGCAGCCGAGGTCGGTGGGCTGTGGGTGGTATGCATGGAGCTGCTGACTGGCTTGTTGTACAGTGGTGTGCTGAGATGTTTGGAGTGTACAGTTGTTAGACCCACACAGAAGGACGTTTTGTCTGAGGTCACACGTTTCTCTGTGCTCCGCTCCGTCCCCACAGCGTTGTCTGTAGGTGCTTTGCGTCGTTCTTCTTTATTAGTGAATGCGCCAATGGTGGCGTATTTGTGCGTGTGTATTTGTGGTGAGGTGTTGTGTTTAGAGCGCTTTGTACTTTGTTGCACCATTTTAGTCCCCTATTCGCCCCCCCCTCTCTCTCTCTCTCTGGCCGTTTGCGGTGAGTCTCTGCAGTAAACGGATCTCTATTTGGTATCAGCTGCGGAGAGTGATGAGCGTTTGAACGCAAGCAAGCTTGTGATTATGCTTATGAATGACAATGGTCAATGAAAGCCAAAGAATAGAATAGGAGTACGCCCTACAACAGACTCAGAGAACGGCGCATGTCACTGAGACCGTCTGGCCTATGGAGCAAGAGCGAGAGAGACCCAAGATTTGGACTGCTCTCTTAGGACAAAGGGTGCTGCGAGACGCACCAAACAATACGCAGGACCCATTGCGTCCACAAGACTTGGCGTTACACTACAGCGTGTTGGAAATTAGAGTGGTGCTGCTGATGAGCATCGCTGCGTTGTTGTGCTGTTTTGTGGGACGTGGCGGAAACAAGTTACATCTACATTGGGCGACAGACTCTCACTTCTCCCCTTTTTTAACTTTGCCTTTCTAAGTTATTGTTGCGCTGTGATACACATCTCTTTTCCCTTGACTTCTGGGGTATTTGTGTCTTCGTTGTTGTCGCGCTCTCCACGGTGCTCTGGTCGTTGCTCAGATTTCTAGACTCTGGTGCAGAGGGTGAGCGTGCGAGGCAGCGGACCCAACGCAGTCATGGCTTCCAATCAACCCGGCGGAGGTGCTGAAGTGAACCTTAAATACGCCAGTCGTTCAAATCAGGATGAAGTGACCTACGAAGTATCGATGGGAGACGGCTACACGACCGAGATGATGACAGACCCGAACGCTGCCACCCCCGAGCAGACGCAGGCGGAGAACGAAACAGCTGCCACGCAGTCCAACGGGTACGACAACGGCATGTACTACGATCCTTCATCCTATCTGCACTATTACTACCAGGATGACGATGGCAACTACTATTACTACACCAATCCACAAGAGGACGAGTCAAACACTATGCCGCAAGGCCTCAACGTCCCCGGGATGCCGACACCTGAGAATCTTGTCCGATCCTACGAGTACGCGTCGTATGACCCACCAACGTACAACTGGTTCGTTGACATTGTAGTGGACACATTCTTATCAAAACCCTTTCTTGTCTATCTCACGATATTGCTCTACTGCGTCGCGGCATTAATGGGAGCACTCGGACTGAATTACACGTTTGCGATTCTGTATCGCCTGTTCGTCCCACCGATCCCCCACGCCAACAAGGTGCTGCAGCCTTTTGCGTACTTTGCCATATTCTTCTACATGAGTTTCGTGATTGTCACGGTACTCTGCGTGCTGATGGACATGGTGCGCAACCTATGGATGTTCAAACGTGACGACGTTATTTTTTGGGGTATGTCGCACCGGCGCTTTTCCAAGCGCAAGCCGCCCTACGTTGTGCTTCTCCTCATCATTCTTGTCGCTGTCTTTCTGCCGCTTCTGTGGGGGATCATTGAAGCTGGGGTCAAGAGGCAGTCACTTGTGTACGTTGCACAGCGCTACGCGTCCGTGGCTGTGCTGGCGGTAACGTTCCTGGTTGTCATCTGCTACCTTTGGTTCTACTGGAGGGCGCTGGTGTACAAGTGGTCATCCATCAGGAAGCGAGTGGAGCGCGACGACTTTGAGCTTCGCCGGCGTTCGTACAAGCACAAACCCGAAAAGATGAACAAGGTACACTGGTATCATGCATCTACCGTGCTGGAGGAGTTTGGCATGGATAGCGACACGCTGCTGTACAACTCTGCTGTCTTTACCATCGGCTGCGTACCGCTGTTTGCCGTGTACGCGGCGCAGGCGCTGAGCACCTTCCCCGGCACTCCGTCGTTGGCCTGGCCAACAATCGCGTCGATCTCGCTGACCTGCGTGTATATCCTCTCATGGCTTACGGTACTACGACGGAAGAACCAATGGACCATCTACGCATCATTGGCGCTCATTGTGGTCATGCTTATTCTGGGTCTTGCTGGCGGTGCCATCGGCGGCCGCCCGGCGACGGCGGGCATCGTCGCCGCTTTCTTCATTGCAGCGCACGGAATGGTATCTCGCAAGCGCAAGCACTCATTCACCAAAAAAGAACTGCACGCGGCTTTGAAGTTGCCGTACAATGCATTGGCAGACGAGAAGCCCCAGGGATGGCGGATCGACACCTATCTCTTCTGCTGCCGCAGTCTCATTCTCGACTACATGAAGTGCTTCGATGTCAAGAAGCACTTTGGCTACCGTCACCCCGACGTTGTGAAAGCGGAGAGGCGCTTTATGATTAGCCACGTTGCACTCCGCACGGATCAGAAGGCGTTGCTTGTCTGGTGGGTCATAGTGATACTCGCGGTGTCATTTGTAGTGGCACTCTCGAGGAGCACTCAATATCGCTTCACCACACAAATTGCAATCGCAACGAACTCGTCTGTCACGGGGATCACCCCGTTCATTCCACTCTGTGAGAAGGTGTTTAATGCCAACGGTAGCGCACCGCTGAGGATGCTGGACTTGGCCTTTCTAGCAGCGCTTTCGCATACACAAGGCAACACCGGCGACGCCGACTTTGCCACGTGGTTCTCTAGCAAGCCTTCGTTGCTGCGCATCTTTCCAGCAGTGATGCCGTACGCGCCGAGCTTTGCCGTGGATGGGACGAACATTTCCTTCTCCGACTACGTTGACGTGTCTAGCAGGTTCCACGTGATCACGCTGAATTCGAACAACAGGGGGCTGTCGCTCTTTCGTGACTTAGACGACTGGGGTGAGTCCATTGCCCTTCAGGCCGCTGGCGCCATTTCCCCCCTGATGAACATATGGGACGAGCAGAGCAGGGGTACATTTGTACAGAGGGCACGCTTTCTCAAGAATTGGCTTCCGCCGTCCACCGCTCTGGACAATGTGAAGGCGTACATAGCTGTGCTCAACAGCTCCGGTGTCTCCAGCGGCATTTTGATCGTCGGGGACCAGTTCAGCGGCGGCTACGCGAAGAAGCTCTCCGCCGAGCTGAATTTGCCCTTTGTCGCCTTCAACCCACCAGGCACTAAGTACATAAACAGCTTCTTGGCAAACGGTACGCAACTCAGTGCGACGCGGAGTCTGTGGTCCTACGTGGACTCACTGGAAGACACCACCGACACAACCTACTTTTTGTGCAACGCCTCTCTTTCGTCCAACCGCTGCGGCCGGATCAGCACTGTTGTCGACTATTTGTTGAGGACCTGCGGTGACCCTGCAGGACGTTCGATGAATCAAGTCTAGGGCTGGTGGGATTTCAGACCTGTGCGTGTGTGTCTCCGTAGTGGCTTCTCACTGGGGCACGACGCGTGTGCGTGTGCGCTTTTAGTTTCATTGCTGTCGTTACCTTTTTGTTTGTTCTTCTTCCCCCCCTTGTTCTGGACCAATGACATCTGCGGTCCGCGCCCGGCTTATGGACAGTCTCTCTCCTTTCTCGCTGAAAAGGGTACCCTCTGTCATCGCTGCCTGCGGTGGTAGTTATCACTGTCGCGCTCTGCGCGTGAGTGCGCGTTCTACGGCTCTGTGCTATTTCCCCTTCTCATGCGGTATTATGCTTCCTTTAATGCTTTGTTTCCTTTTTCACGTTTGCTCCTTTTTGTGCCCGTCCGCAGCGCGAGGTTACAGGGCGATGGGGGCGGTCCAGCTTTGCCTTCACCTAGAAATTGTAGACGTCTTGGTCAAGACGAAGAACAGAAGGCAAACACAGCTTCTTCCCGATTTACTTGTCGCTCAACGTGTACCAGCGGTAAAGTCATAGGTCATTCACGAGTGCCATTGGTGCCTCTCTCTTCCTGTCTCGGTGCTACTACGACTGGATCACAGTGCTCGACAGACGATGTTCACGGTCCCGCGTGCTCGTTCGCGCACTGGGATCCTTTCTCTTTACCCTTGCCTCCTTCACTTTCTCCGTTTCTCCTCCACTTGTCTTTTCGTCGTACTTCGCCGTTTTACCCCCCTTCGGCAGGACAACTTCGGTTCTTCGACGAGCGCAACTACCCTTCCCAGAAGTGTCTTCTGCTTTTAGCCCACTGCCTCATCACCGCACCGTAGATCATGCTTCGCCATACTTGCGTGACTGCGCTTCAGCGCTGCACCCCCCGCTACAGTGCTGGTGCTGTTCCGAAGGCGGCACTCGCTGCTGAAAAAGCCCCTCTTGCCGCCCAGACCCCTGGAATGACAACTAATACCAGGGGCTCCGGCACGAGTGGGGACACGGTGCTGGACAAGGTTGTTCTGGCGGCTTCCCTTGGCTCTGTGGTGATATGGTGGATGACCGTTCCTGGTCCACAACATCAGCATTAAGAAACTACGCGTAGCCCCGCCGAGAGGAGTAAGTGGCCGACGCGTTTTTTCTTTACCTTTTTTTTAGCCCCCCCCCTCTCTCCTACAGCATCTTCATGGAGCATGCGGTTTCAGTAACGGGAGTCAAATGCCTAAATATGGTTGCCCAAGTAGCGACTCTAATAGTCGTAGCATCTCCAATCAACGGAGGTAAGGAAACGAAAGATTTGTGTTGTGGCGCGCACCCACGAGCGGCGTGGGATGCCTTTGGTATCCCTTTTTTTCACTGGAAACTGTTTTTTTTTTGTTGTTGGCGTGTATGTGGGGTTTCAGTGTAGGTCGACGGCGTTCCAGCTGCCCTCGACTCACGGAGCCACCCCAGCGTGCGAGAGGTTGTGCATCCGCGACCATGGCACAGTGCTTTCGAGGATCACTAAAGGCGAAAAGTAGGGCTGGACTCCAAAGCTAAGATCCTTTCTCGACAAATGCACTTGTGCATTGTACGTCGTTGACCTCTTTCTCTGTGCTCTCTGCTACTCCCTGGGGCATCTGTCGAGTTGCTCACGGCGATGCAGTGTGGTACTGCGAAGACGGCTGAACAGCACTCACTTGCTCATGTCCACTTCTCTTCTTGCTGTCCCCCCGCTCTCTCGCTTTTTTCGCTTCGCTTACTGTTCTCTTTGTTTGTTTCCGAAGCCGTTTCTGATTCCCTCTGACAGCGTCGCCGCCGAACACATTACGCAGAGCCACACGTTTTGATCCGGCTCTGTCTGGTGCGGCTGTCCTCCTTTATCGCCACTCCGCTCATCCCACTTGCGGCACATGTACGTTTTGTCGACATCGCGCCCGTCCACGGCGGCGTTTGGCGCTGCTGTTGGACGCTTCTGTGGCGGCGGGACGACCTACGTTGCGCTGAATCGTGGCACGCTGCTCTCCGTCTACGCCTGCCGCCAGGACAACTCTGGGATTGACCACGTGCAGGACTTTCACATGCATTGCACTTTGAAATACGTGCGTGCCGTGCTTGTCGTAGAGGGCACAACACCGCAGAAATCCTCACGTCACCTCCTCTTCCTTTGCACCTACAAACAGGAGATTCTCCTCGCAGCCCTTGAGACGTCCCCGGACCTGAGCGGCGATGCACCACCGCTGCGGATGACAACGCTGTTCCAAAGCGAGCCCACGGACTGCTTGCACCAGTACGACCCCAGCGAGGTTGAGCTGTGCAGCTGCTCGAGCGCGGTCAGTGGGGCAGGCGCACAGCCCCCGTTTGTCGCTTTTGCCCTGACTCGTGGGGAGCTTTTCCTCTTTGACGTCTTTGCAGCCCTCGCCCGCGACGCAGTCAAGCGCAAGCAAAATGGGCATCTGGCGCGCCTGTTTTCGCCGGAGCTGGTGGCCCACGTCGCTCGCCGTGCGAAAGCCGATATCTTCTCCCACTGCTACATGGACTGCACAGAGTACGACGTGAAGGACATCTCGTTCGGGTCTCCGTCACCATGGCTGAAGGGGCAGACCCACGGAACCGCACAGCGGCCCAGCGCGATGGGTGCGAGGGGCGACAGTGCATCCGCGTCCATCTCGCTGTACGTGCTCTACGGAGACCCGTACGGCAAGGTGCACGTAGCGGAGTATGAAGTTGCCTTCTCGGCTGTCACAGAGATGGAGGGGGCGGGCGACAGGAAGGGCTTGGGCAGCTCGATCCGTCAACCGCTTACTCCCCCGCCTTCTTCTGTCGAGTTTGCTTCGCTAGGTCGGCGAGTGCGTCGTTGCGGATTGTTGCAGCCGAACGTCGATCCCACGGCAGCGTACATTGTCGCCAGTCGCCACGGGCTCTTCGTTGTGGGTAATCACCTTGTTACCCTTATCCACCAAGTGCGGCCGCGCAAAGGCGTCTATTCGCGCGAGATCCCGTCGCGGCAGGCAATCCTCGACGTGAGCTGCGCGTCAGTGTCCGCTGACGCGTCCGAGTTGGTAATTGGGTTCCGTGACGGTATCCTCGCCCGAGTTACGGTCATCTCCAGGGGCATGAGCGGTGAAGATCCTGTGTTGGAATTTCGCTTTCTGCCTCATCCTACGCCGACGACCCCGACAGAGATCGTCACTCTGCAGGGGGACCTTTGCTTACTCTGTTCCCGATTTGACAGCAGCTTTACGGTGCGGCTCGATGAGGTGTCGTGCGAGGAAGTGCTGCACAACTGCGGGCCGGTGCTAGACATGTCCACGCACCAAAGCGGCGCCCAATGTAGCGTCGTGGCGGCCACCGGTATTCACCGCGGTGGTGGCGTCAGCGTGCTGCGAAGCGCTGTGATGCTTCGGGAGCAAGCAAGCATTCCTCTTCGTTGCCACCCGCATCGTGTCCTTTGCGGCGGAGGGCTAATGTGCATCACGATGGCAGCCGCAGCAAACCGTTTCTTCCTTGTATCGGCACGCGCACTCACCCTGGAAGAGCTTGGACCTCACGTGTTCCCGGCGATCGTCTCGCACCATCTCCTCGTCGAGCTCGGACTTGCTGCGGCGGCCGGCACCTTGGTGCTCATTTCCGTCCGCGGTATTGCCTGGTTGCGAATGTTGGGGTCTCGATGCGAAGTGGTGTCGCAGCTACCCCGCCAAGCGGAAGACCCAGACATCCTTTTTGCGGCGGTTCGGCACGGCTTGACAGCCGTGTGCGACGGGACCATCGTGACCGTGTATCGTGGAGAGGAAGTGGTGTGTACGGTTCCATCACTTGCCGGCGTCGCCGTTTCAGCGGTGTCGCTCGTGAGCTCTGCACTGCTGGTAGTTGGCCAGTGGAACGGTGTTGTCGCCTTGTACAAAGTAGGATGCCGTCACGCAGAGGTGGTCGGGCGACTTTTACTAGACGCCGTGCCCCGCTCTATCGCGTCGGCGTTACCGCAGTTGTCGCCGTCGGCAATGGTGGGCGAGAGTGCGTTGCCGACCATCTACATAGGTACCCACCACGGTTTTCTGGTCGAGACCACGATTACACAGCTGCGTCATGGTGAGACTCGCCGCTCAGTGTTTGTTGCCCCGCACCCGCTCGAGCTCCTGGAGCTTGGAGGACCGCACGCGGGACTGCTGTGCCTCGGAAACGTCCCGCTCGTTGTGTTGTGTGGCGCTGGTGGCGGTGTACAGCTGACTGGGCTACATGTGATGGGTGTGTCCGCCGCCGCAACAGTGGAGGCAGATTTGCAGTGCTACGCCTTTTACTCCAAGCAAGACGGCCGTCTTCACATCGGCTCTCTTGAGGCACTCGAGAAGACGTCGCGAACGTTTTTGCCACTAGGCGAAACCGTCACGCTGCTGCATGAAACCGCCGCCTGGGGCGGCTACGCGGTGGCTGTGCGCAAGGTGGAGGGGGATGAAGTTCTTTTTCTCCCCTCGAGTGTCATACAGTCTCCATGGACCGCTGACCTAGGCTTGTGGCGGACGGCCGCTGTACCGCTCCTCGAGAACGAGCGCTGCGTCTTTCTTCAGACGGTGCGACTGGATGGCTCAGAGGGTGGCGGGCCTGCAGAGAGGTGTGGTGAGCAAATCGACGTGCCGGCGAACACTAGTGCTGGTGTGAGCGAGGAGGACTGGCAGCACCTGCTTCTCGTCGGCTCCTCCTTCACATTTCCAGATGAGCACCGGGCGCGCTCTGGAAGGGTGATGTGGTTTGCTCTGCATGAGGAGCGCCAAGGCCAACGGCTGCGCCTCATCGCCAGCAAGGACATTGGCGGTGCGTTGCAGTGCTGCGCGGAGGTGCCGTACTATAAGGGTCGTATCGCGCTTGGCGTGAACGGCTGTGTTTGCTTGTACAAGTGGAACACGGAGGATCAAACCTTTGTGGCTGAGGAGCGCTGCCGTGTCGGACTCACGGTGACGAGGCTGATTCCGCTCTACAACACAGCCCTGGCCGCCTCGGTGCTCGTCGCGCTGGACGTGCGGCACAGCGCTTTCTTCATAGAAGTGGATCTGCTGCAGGGAGCCTCAAGGTGCTTTGCCGCGAGGCAAACCTGCGCGGCGTGATGGACGGCTACGTCGGCTCTGACGCCGAGAATCTTTGTCTCTTGACGATAACCTCAACTTTACGGCGTTGAAAGTGGTGCCTTTGCCTGTTGAGCCAGGAGACGGCGATGCTGCTGCGGTTGCCAGCGGGACGCCGCAGTGTCGCTTTGAAGTGCGAGCACAATACCACGTGGGCGACCTAGTGACGTGCGTGCGGCCAGGCAGCTTTGCCGCCACGTCGCTGATGAAGGCACCGACGCCATCCTCCTCGGTGCCGAGCCCACTGCTTTTGCCAGGCATCGCCGGCCCGCAGTTGGTGTTTGCCACTGCGCACGGTGGCTTCGGTGTGGTAACGCCACTGCACGCGGCCACATACCTTGTCCTGCGGGCGCTAGAGGCGTCACTGGAGCGCACGTTGCCCCGCTGGGGGGTCTCTCGCACCAGGCCTTCCGGGAGGTCTTGCGCGCTGGCCAGGAGCGAGGGGTAAGCTACCTTGCGTCCAAGGTGGGGTGCGCGCTGACGCGGGAGCGCCTGCGTCGGTATGAGTCGCTCAACACTGTGGATGGTGACATGGTAGAGCAGTTTCTGCGCCTCTCGCTCCACGAGAAGCGACACGTATGCCGGGTCACCACCGATGTGTTTCTCCATGCCTTCGCCCAGTGCGTTAATGACTCCGGAATTTTGTTGCACCGCCAGCGAACCAGGAGCAGTGCAGACAGAGCGCTCACGGTACCACCATGCGACCCTTTTCGCAGTACCCTAAAGACACCATTGCCCAGGCAACGCTCTTCTTGGAAAAGGGCAGCCTTCCGCTTCCCCCGTTTGCAGTCGAGGCGCTAGAGCAGCTCGTTGTGAACCTCCAGCGGGTGCACTAGTGGACGCTTGCTAGGTCTCCTTTCAAACCCCCATGGTGCTTATGTGTTGCACTGTTACTCTCCCGTGTGTCGCTCGGTTAATCCTCTCCAGCTCTACATAAGTATGCATATATACTTGTATATATATGTGTGTGTGTGTGTGCGTATAAACCATGCACAACGCAGCCCATGCGCTGCACGTTGGATCTTGAACCCTCTCCCCTGTCTTTCGGTTCGTTGCGATAGATGTGCGTTTCTTTCTCCTTGTGTCCCTGGAACGCTCCATCCAACAAGGGGAATGTACAGATGTGGACGATACTTTTCCTTGTCTCCAGCTCTGCGTCCTTCTTCCTCCTGACTCTTCTCTTTGGTGTGAAAACTGAACCAACTGAACCTAACACGCATACGTGACCACTGTCACTGGACACGCGCCCCCGCACCGATGTAGGTTCTTTGTCAACAAGAAATGCAGTACCTTGCCGCGTACGCCCTCGTGGCGCTCTCTGGCAAGACGCCGTGCAAGGCCGACGTTCAGGCTGTCCTGAAGGCCGCCGGTGTTGCCATTGATTTATGCCGCGTGGATGCGCTCTTCCAGGAGCTGGAGGGCAAGACCTTCGATGAGCTGATGGCTGAGGGCCGCTCGAAGCTGGTGGGGTCTGGCTCTGCCGCTCCGGCTGCCGCTGCTTCCACTGCCGGTGCCGCTGTCTCTGCGGCTGCCGATGCGAAGAAGGAGGCGTCGGAGGAGGAGGCCGATGATGACATGGGTTTCGGTCTGTTCGACTAAGCGTTATCCAGGCTAGGCCGTCGCACGCCTCTACCTAGGAGCTGTCAGGTGTTCGTTCTTGTTGTAGCCGTCTGTCGTATCCTTGTTTCCTTCGCTATGGAGGATTTTTCATTTCAACTCGAAAGACTCCGAAAATCAGACAGGCCGCTGCGAGCCGAGTAAAAAAGGAGAGGAGTGTTGGCTGCGCATGAGACTGTAATACACTTTAGTCCAGGCACCAGAGAGAAAGCGTTCTCCTTCCTCCACTGTCCCCATTTGCGAAGGCGGACGTTGAAAGCCTAGAGGCGCTGCAGAGGGGAGGTACTTGCCGTGGTGTGAAAGGAAGAGCTGCTGCCTTCCTGCCGTGAACGTCTCCTTACCGGTAGCGAGGGGATTCATTTGTAGCCGTGTGCTGCCTGCTCTAGAAGAAGCTTCTTTACTATTCCTGTCCCTCTCCCTTGCGCTCCTCTCTTCTTCCTTGTCTTTGCCCTTTCGAATGCTCTTTTTACTCGTGCGCACACAACAGGTGTAGTGAACATGCAGTACCTTGCCGCGTACGCCCTCGTGGCGCTCTCTGGCAAGACGCCGTGCAAGGCCGACGTTCAGGCTGTCCTGAAGGCCGCCGGTGTTGCCATTGATTTATGCCGCGTGGATGCGCTCTTCCAGGAGCTGGAGGGCAAGACCTTCGATGAGCTGATGGCTGAGGGCCGCTCGAAGCTGGTGGGGTCTGGCTCTGCCGCTCCGGCTGCCGCTGCTTCCACTGCCGGTGCCGCTGTCTCTGCGGCTGCCGATGCGAAGAAGGAGGCGTCGGAGGAGGAGGCCGATGATGACATGGGCTTCGGTCTGTTCGACTGAGTGTCCTCAGCGTGGTTTACCTGTATTACTTTTCAGTTTTCTTTTTGATGAGTGGGTGTGTTTCACGACAAAAGGAAACGGGCATGTGAACGCACTAGAGAGGTTCCCACTACCGCCAAGCCTTCTCTTGGCGACTTGAGGCGTCCTGCATTGGCACAAACGTGCGCTCTAGGTGGTCATCCGCATCCAGTGGCGGCGTCCCTCCTCCCCGTTTCCCTCCTCCACTTTTCCAACTCTCCGCCACTCTTCTCTTTCTGCTCTGTCTGGTTTGTTCTCTGTTGACGTCTTGTGCGCCTATTTTTGCTAGGTACTTGTCATGGCCCTTCAAGAGAACAAAGACTCCTACAATATTAAAGCGCTCTCCCTGTCGGAGTTTGTGCTGCAGTGTTCTGATTGTCACCAGCTTTGCCTCGAAAAGACCGCCCGCGTTTTGGAGAATCGAAGTCGCGCCCCACGGGGGTGGGAGGGCGTCTTCAGCTCCGTCGCCGAACAGCGACGGTTCGAGGACTTGGACCTCTGTGTGTCAAGATGCCGTAATGTGCAGGCTGTGTGCCCGTCACACGACAAGGTCCGAGAGTACGAGCAGGCGCTCGCAGCGGCGTCGCTCAAGCCGAAGAACATTACGCCGCCAAGCCCGTCGCTGCTACAAGCGGCTTCAAGGTGCCAGCACGCGGTCGAAGTCTTCTCAAACGTCTTGTTTGCCTTGGCGCATAAGCCCAGCAAGGTTTCCTTCCCAATAAAGGATCCGGCAAAGGGGGAAGGCAAGGGTAGCGAACCCCACGATGGAGCGCCAACAGAGACGCACAAGAAGGTGCTTGCAGGGGCTACGAGCATGAACAGCGAGATCCTTCGCCGCGGGAGAAAGGGTCATCAGGATCAGTTGATCCCCAGGGAAGAGGACATTGCCTCCTCGACGGACTCCGGCTGGGCGACTCACACACCGACAACTGCACCTGAGTTGAGTGGCACGACGCCAAAGTGGTGACTCAGAGCGTCTTCTCGATGCGATGTCGCCACCTTCCGATTTTGAGCGTTTTTTCCCCCATTCCTGTGGTTGTTCTGCACGTCTTGTTGATTGCCGTGGTGACGACACGTTGTCCTCTTTATCCGTCCGACATCTTACATCGACCTTCTCCGCTGACTTTGACCCGGCGAAAGCATCGCTGCTGTAACCAGAATGGCTAGCACATCCTTATGCGGTGACTGCAGCGCTCTCCGCCTCCCAAGAACCGCCTGTCTAATCGGCGCGCAGTGTGCGTCGCTCATAATGGGCACCGTGGCACGCCTGCATAGCAGAAGTTCCATTGTGCTGTTTCATGTGCGGGTCCGGAGTCCCAGAACCCCGCATGATTGGCCACTGCGGAGGCTTCACACAAGAACCCCACTGCCCCCCCCTCCCCCCGAAGGGCGTCATCAAGACAGCTTCCTCTTAGCCCATATGCGAGGTAAAAAAGTCTGAAGTAAGCAAGTCAAGTGCTTCTGCTGCGCTTTTTCTGCATCGCTGTGCGGTTAATCCTAGTCTGGAAAGCTGCGTTTTTTTCCTTGAGGAGTGTGTATACGTGTGTTTCACATTCCTTCGCACAAAGAGTGACTGCACCGCGTTTGTGGCGAGGGAGACCGAATATACATTAACGCTCAGTGTCTACTAAGCGTTAGGTGTGTGTCTGCTGAGAGCCCGTGTGCAGTACTGGACCACCTTCGGCGTGCCTATGTTCTTGTCCTGCTAGTGTCTCCTGCAAAGCAACCCAGAGTCTTTCAAGGCGGACAACTTTACTCCTCTCTCTTTTTTCACGAATGTTCCGTTTTTTAACCATGATGTGCATACGAGGGCAGACCCATCCTGCCTACTCTCCTCCCAGCACCTTCCCGGCCGGCGTTTAATGCACCACGTACGTGGCACAGATGGCGTGTTTGGCGTGAATACAAGTCACTTTTACTCTCTAGGCCTGCGCAATAGCCACGTATACTATTTGAGCTCGCTGCACTCTGACAACGCAGGTGCGAACACGTGTTCCTCTGCTTTTAGTGAGAAGGCGAGGCAACCGTGTCTCTTCCACGTCGATGAACTGTAGAAGTGCTTGCTTTAGTGGAGATGCTTCCTCCTGATGTCCCTTCAGGGCAATCCTCACACCCACATATCTGCCCCTAAGGCGTCCCTATTTCCCAGCATTTTAAAGTCGTCTCTCGCAAAGCACGGGTGTGCGTCCATAGAACCGTGGGTTGTACTCTTCACCACATTTTAAGGACCGACGGATGATCTCCAACGAGTCTTGCATCACCTTAAAAAAACCCCAATATGGCGCAGCAGTCGTGCACCTACCTGGGAGCATTCCGTGGTAGTGCTTAAAAGTGGGTTTTCGCATGGAGGCCGACCACCCTTCTGGGGCTCGCTGCATGTTCTACCGCCCAGCGCTTCTAACTGGCCAACAGGGTTTATTGCAGCTCGATCTCGTGACAGTTACTGTGCCTCTTACCCCCGACCCACTGCTGAATAACAACAATGCATTCATCGCCATGTGCAATGGACCTCGTCGGCATTCCTATTTGCTGCAGCAGAGTTCTTCTAGGAGCATCCCTTCGATTGACTCTACAGCTATAGCTCTGACGAGCTGACCTGAATAGCTAACTGGCGACGGCTTTTGCCGGAAGGAGGACCCGACAGAGCATCCCATGCGAGACTGTGCGGCTGACCCGCTCCTTTGGAGGACGAGGCCTCTGGAGAACACCTGGCACATATTGCTGCATTTGTTGCTACTGAATGTTTGAATCCGGGAGTTTTTTTTTCTTACTGCATCGAGCTCCGCAGCGCTCAGCAGCGGGTGCAGTTGCGGTTTGTTAGAGGAATGAGGGCTCGAGCGGTAGACCTGGCGAACAGTGAAACACTCGCGACCAGCCATTCCCTGGTGATGCATGCGGTTCAATGGTGCGCGGTGCTTTTGTACATTGTTCCCTTATTAGGAGACGCAATGCGGCTGCTCTTCATCGCTACGCGGCGCCATTGATCTAAAAGACGCAGCGGTGTCCAGACGTGCTTCAGTCTTTAGTACAGAAACTTCATGGGCTTTGAGCAGCCTACTGCGCCGTTCGGATTGCAGGGTTCGTTGCAAACTTTACACCCTTTTTCTTCCCTCCGTGAGGCTGTGCGATTGCGATACAGCTCCTGAGCATGTGTGGGTGGTGCGCCAGTAACGCGTGCCTTACTAAGAAGAGGACCTGTATCCCACACAGCTTTGGATGCGGGTCGTCACTCTTTTCAGCTACACCTTCGCTCCTCCACTCACGTGGCCACTTCATCTGGCAAGTCTGTTTCACCTGCTCATGTGATTCGCCACTTGCGCACGCTTGCCGTAGCAAGTGCGACTGGTGAGAGCCATTGCTCTCAAAGAAAGGCGGAGCTGTGCGTTTGTTGCACCACTCTTCATGCTTTAGAAGCTTCGTGGCGCTCTTCTTGCACCACATCGGCCTTTCACCAGGTCTGTCTCCCACGCTGCAATCTCTTCAAGGTGGCTTGCCTCCGGTAAGCGTGTCACCCAGACGGACTGGGCGGTTCTTTTGGGGTCTGACCAACGTGCCGCGGAGAAGCACCGCTTCCTCAGCCTTCTCGTTCTCTTGTTTCTCAGTGTTGTCTTTGCTGTTTGCCTTCGATTCTTTGCCCGACTTGCCTCTCTTTGGCTTCTGTGGTGCGGAGCCACTTTTGATAGCCCACGCAGCCCCTGTGTACCTGCACTGCCTCCTCTTCCCCTTTCTGGCGCCGGTGTGTGTATCCTTCTTTTTTTTCCTCACCCTTTCTCCTTTCCTCTCTTGCTTCTGCGTGTCTGCGTTTCGCGCGGCACAACTGCTGCTGCGACACCTGGTGGAGCACCACAGGGTGCCCGACGGAGCGCGAATCGCGCTTGCGTGTACCTTGTGTCTTCCTTGCAGGCACGCACTGGGCTACGACAGCGGGGAGGGGTGTTGAGGCCTCGTGTGTTGTCTGGCCGCCGCTCTTGAACGCACTTCGGAGTCGTGCCCCTTCCCCTCTGCCCTCTTCGCCCTTGGCTGCTTTCCCTTTGCTCCCTCGTACTGCGCTTTTTTGTTCCTCTTTGGTGGGTGGCACGTCAGGGAGGCGGCGAGCATTTACGTACCAGCAGCAACTGCTGCAACGCGAGAGTGCCGCGGCCGAGCGCGGAGTGCTTCCATGCCGGCATGGACCTGCCAAGCCGCCACTGCAGGCCCTATGGTGTGTGCAGGGGCGAGTGGCATCGCTGTGGAGGACGCTCGCATTTGGATGCAAAAGAAGTCGAGCCTGGACACCGCAGCGGCACGGGTGGACGCCCACGCTGCACGTCACCTGCCGCTCTTGCTTTGTCTCTGGCTTCCCCTGGCTCGGCCGGCGCTTTCTCACGCGCGCCGCAGCGCCGGTTGCGGGTGTGCGCCTGTGCTGTTCTCCTGGCCGATCGCCCAGACCCAGCTGCGATGATCTAGCCTGCATCGTCGGAGGGAGTCGGCGGACGCCAGCAAAGACCTGCGTGCGTCTTGGCGTGCACGGGTGTTGTGGAGCGCGCACTGCACCTCTCTTTCCTCACTGTGATCACGGGCGCCTCTTTGCACTGCCGTGCACCCTCCGAAGCGAGGCCTGCTGCGCACTGCAGACGACGACGAGTCGCTCAGGCCGCCCGCTCAAGCACACATGTCCACCACTGCCTTGCACATCGCAGCGTTTCTGTGGCAGGGCACTGACCCCAGGCAGCGGTGAAAGGCGAGGGTGTTGCGTGTGTGTCGCAGCTGCTGGGGCAAAGATGCACCGCGCGGCGTGAGACTGCCGTCGCTCAGACATTTGAATGGCTGCAGGCGGGCCTTACAGCATTGCCATCCGCAGCACTACTATACGGAGAGACTCCTGCGAGGTCCTAGAATATTACTAGGATGCTGCTCTTCGGCGCTCTTCACCGCACCTCGAGAGCCTTCCAGGAGGTGGAGTCTCCCACGTCACTTGACACTTCTCTTGCTACCGGCTAGCATGGCCTCTGCTCTGGCAACGCACGCAGTGGCACGTACGCTTTGTTGGAGCCAGAGGGTACAAAGGGCTTTTACGTACGAGAAAGAAGAGGCTTTGGAAGGTCTTCTCTTCGTCGCAGTCCTCCTCTGTGGCGGGCTCTGCGGTAGAGAGCACGTTTCGAGTGAAACGCTCGCCGAACTACCACCTACTGCTGCTGGCGGCCTTTCCCTGCTGTGCGCTCCTGTATGACCACCGTTTTCACACAGAAGCTATACATTGTCTTCGAGAAAACCAGTGCTCATAGCGGTTGGCCTGGTGCAGTTTCGGAGCTTTTATACCATTGGCTCTTACCTCCAAGACACCCTCCTCCAGAGGACATAGAGTCATGAAAGGTTTACGACTACGCACTTCAGGGTTAGGGTGCGGCATTTTCTACCACTCGTCCTATCCTTGCGACACCCTCTCCCACAGTATCGCGGAAATGATCCCAAGAGCCAGGACCACAAAAGGAGGGTTAGGGTTAGGGTTAGGGTTAGGGGTTAGGTTAGGGTTAGGGTTAGGGTTAGGGTTA